>VDFB02026320.1:36083029-36097132 GCA_007258455.2 Sequoia sempervirens | reverse complement strand
GAAATGAGATCTTTATTGTGGATTGATGAGATGAAGATATGATCCCATATGAGGTGTCAAGTATACTCAGTCTTTAGTAAGAAAAGATAACATCATTTGCGATTGAATCATTGTAACTTGTGCCATCAGTACTCTGCAGATGTATTATTATGAATGCAATCTATGTTAACCATGCAAATGCCTATTTTATCAATGCAAATCTAAGTGTCACTTTAATAATTATTTAATCTGCTTTGTATCATCACTGAGCTTTATTTTTAAAATGTTGAAAGCGAATACAAGCATCAATGATATGAGATAGACCAATGATGACCTGAATATTTCTTTCATGATTTTTGATATTGCAAGCGAACACAAGCATCATGGTATAAGATAGACCAATGATGACCTGAGCATTTCTTGCGTAAACAAACAAGAATTAATCATTTTCTTAAGTGAATTTAAATGTCATCCATGATACTTGGTAGAGCATTTCCCGTGACAATTCACAAAACAATAATGACTAATTCACAAGCAGCAGACAAAGAAAATATATCATTCTTCTTCCTTACATCTCTAGTTCAATACATCATTGAGTTGCTCCAAAGAAATGATAATCAAATGATAAAAAGCACAACAATTCAAATTCTAGTTAATGTATTTTCAAATCATTATTCAGATTAGATCATCATTGTCGAGATGTGTGTGCTGATGTGTGCATGATTTTCCCAAATGTTTTGACCAAGTGATGCGACCTAAAAGACCTATCCTAGGGGTCTCGAGGACTGATCAAAGATTAGTCTTGCCTACGTTATACACGCAGAGACCACGTAGTTCAACTGACACAGGCTCCACTGATGCAGACTCTATTTTTGGGTTTTTGATTTTCTGATGTCTTTGGAATTTTGGATTTTCTGATGTTTTTGGATGTTGGATTTTCTGATGTTTTTGGATTTTGAATTTTCTGATGTTTTTGGATTTTGGATTTTTTGATGTTTTTGGATTTTGGATTTTCTGATGTTTTTGGATTTTGATGGGTTGCCACTTGATGTTGTTATGTTTAACTGTCCTTCCATGCAAGCTGAAAGACTACTTGTACCAGATAACATTAGGATGTTGCCCCCAAGCTAGGGTAAAACATGGTATCCTTGCTATGATATGGATAGTGATAATCTAAAATGATAGATGGAAATGATATGAAAGGAAACAATCATAACAACACTGTACCCAATAGATAGAGGAGTTTTGGTAAAAATCACAAGTAATGCCTGTTTGCCAGGTTTTCATCACTTGTTTTTATTGTGTCCTCTTTCTTTTTCTTCTTCTTTTTATTTTTTAATTTTTTTTTAATTTTTTTATTATTATTTTTTTATTTTTTTATCTTTTTCTGTCATCATGATGCATGTTTGCCAGGTTTTCATCGAGACAACTTTATTGACCGTGCACTAAATATCCTCAAGTGTAGAATCGCCGGAGATGAATGCTGTTCATGGGCTCCTCCAACATGTCTCCCTCTGGTGTAGACAGTCGATATGCTCCTGATCCATAGACTGATATGATGACATAAGGTCCTATCTAGTTAGGTTCAAACTTTCCCTTCTTTTCTCTGTCTGCTTGATTTCTAGGGTTTTCCCGTAGGACCAAGTCTCCAATCTGGAAGACTCTAGGTTTAACCCTATGATTATAGTTTCTAGACATCCTTTGTTGATAGGCTGTCAAATGATTAACAGCTTGTTGTCAACGTTCATCAAGTAGCTCTAATTCCTGAAGTCTAGAGACCCTATAATCTTCATCTGAAATGAGTCCCTTTAGTGAGACTCGAAGGGATGGAATTTCTACCTCAATAGGTAATATTGCTTCTGATCCATAGACAAGAGCATATGGTGTAGCTCCTGTTGGTGTTCTGATGCTTGTCCTGTAAGCCCAAAGAGCAGGGTTAAGCTGAACATGCCAATCACGTCCCACTTCATTTACAGTCTTCTTGAAAATTTTGAGGATTGTCTTATTTGAAGCTTCTGCCTGTCCATTACCTTGAGGGTAATATGGGGTTGAAAAGCGATGTTGGATGTGGAACTTTTCACATAGTTCTTAGACGTCTTGGTTCTTGAAAGGCCTGCCATTATCTGTGATGATTGACTGGGGTATCCCATATCTACAAATGAGATAATTAAGAATGAAAGATGATATTTGCTTTCCAGTGATTGTGGTTAAAGGAACTGCCTCCACCCATTTTGTAAAATATTCGGTTGCTGTGATAACGAACTTGTGTCCATTAGATGAAGATGGGTGAATTTTCCCTACCAGGTCTAATCCCCACTGACAGAAAGGCCATGTAGTTGCAAATGGATGCAACTCCTGTGCTGGTGCATGTATAAGATTACCATGTATCTAGCATTTTGAACATCTTTTGACAAACTGATAAGATTCTTGTTCCATGTGTGGCCAGTAATACCCTAAACGAAGGAGTTTCTTGGCTAAAGATAATCCACTTGAATGTGTTCCACAAATTCCTTTATGGACCTCGTGTAAAGCGGAAGCGGATTCGTCATGTTCTAAACAACGTAAAAGAGTACCATCTAGGCCTCGACGGTAAAGGGTGTCGGCAATAATGGTATGTTTGGCTGATTGGCGTATGAAGTTGCACTTTTGGTTGTGAGAAAGATCTGGTGGTAAGATATTATCTTTCAGATAAGCATAGATGTCTCCATAAATGGAGGATTGGGCACTATCTAAGAGGCTTATGGTTTGGGATTTGGGATTTGCGTATGCAGGATTTGATACTTGTTCTACAATAAATCGATAACGATCTTGCGTTTCAGGCATTTGTAGAAGAGATGCTATTGTGGCCATGGCATCTGCTGCTTTGTTCTCTGATCTTGGTATCTGCTCAAATCTGATTTCTATGAAGTACTTTCGTAGGTCATCCACCAACCTCTTGTACAAAATCAGTGTGTCATCCTTAGTTTGATAATCATTGTTGACTTGATAGATGATTAACTGGGAGTCTCCATACACCTGTAGTTCTATGATTTTCCATTCAATAGCCACTTTAATTCCAAGGATCAAAGCTTCATATTCTGCCACATTGTTAGTGCAACGGAAGGTAAGCCTGTATGATCACGGGATTTTGTGCCCAAGAGGTGTGACAAATAGAATTCCTGCTCCTGATCCATGTTGTGTGTAGGATCCATCAAAGTAGAGTTGTCATGGTTGTGTTGTTACATTAAGGATATCTGCATCAGGAAATTCCATGGTCATATGATGACTGTCAGATAATGGAGCTTCTGCTAATTGATCGGCGATGGCTTGTCCTTTGATAGCTCACCTTTCCACATACTGAATATCAAACTCACTGAGGAGCATGACCCATTTTTCCAACCTTCCTGTTAAAGCTGCTTTGCTCAGTAAATACTTGAGAGGATCAATTTTTGCAACAAGTTTGATAGTGTGAGTAAGCATATAGTGTCGTAATTTTTGTGTTGCAAATACTACTACTAAGCATGATTTTTCAATGAAGGTGTAGTTTACTTCATGTCCATTGAGTGTCCTGCTGATATAGTATATAGCATGTTCCTTTCCCTCTTTATCCTCTTGTGCTAGCAAGGCTCCTAAAGAAATGTCTTTTGTTGCAATATATAACAATGGCTTGTCTTCACCGGGTGGTACCAAGACTGGTGGCGTCATCAGATAATGCTTGATTTGATTGAAGGTATTCTCACACTGTTCATCCCATTTGAAAGGCACATTTTTATGTAAGAGATGGTTGAACGGATGACACCGATCTACTAGTTGGGAGATGAATCTTCTGATGGACTGTAGTCGGCCTTGTAGAGATATTAATGTGCTGATATTCTTAGGAGGTGGCATTTCCATAATGGCCTGGAATTTTTCCGGATCTACTTCAATTCCCTTTGTAGAAACTATGTATCCTAGGAGCTTTGCTGATGTTACTCCAAAGGCACATTTCTTTGGATTTAATCTGACTTTGAATTTTTCCAACCTGTCAAATATTTTAGCCAATATCTCTAGATGTCCTTCCCTGGTGTAAGATTTGGCTAAGATGTCGTCCACATAGTCCTCCATGAAGGTATGCATCATGTCGTGGAAGATTGTTGTCATAGCCCGCTGGTATGTAGCTCCTGCATTCTTTAACCCAAAAGGCATGGCGTTCCAGCAAAAAGTGCCCCATGGACATGTAAAGGGTATCTTTTCTTGGTCTTCAGGAGCTATCTTGATTTGATTGTATCCTGAAAATCCATCCATGAGTGATAGCATTTTATGGCCGGCTGTGAGATCTACAATCATGTCTATGTTTGGCAAAGGAAAATCATCCTTTGGACATGCTTTATTTAAATCGAGAAATGGTACATATTAAATTGAATTGTTATCCGACTTTGAAAGCGGGCATCGTGTTGGATATCCATTCAGCATGATCAATAGATCACGATGAATCCGGCGTAGTAATTTGTTCAAAGTCATTTTTCACTAATAGTAACATGTGGATGCATTTTTCGGCTCTATTTTCGCGGTTTGGTACTTAATTTGGTAAGATAGAGTGATGCATAGTGGATGCGGTGTCCAAGCACGGCCAATTATATTCCAAGCAAAATTGATGCATCGTTCTTTAAAATTTGATAAAATCGGCTTTTACGTATCTGTCATGGATCGCGGCCGGGGTGTAATATTCTTACTTTTAGTAATAGGCGTGGCGGGTTCTATTAGCGATGATCTTTCATGGTAATGTTGGAGAATGTCGAAACCTTCGAAAATGCTTGGTGCCTCAATGAGGGTTTTAAACCATCGGATGCGTTCTTTATTTTTACTATTTTAGGATCAAATACTGCCATAGAATGGTTTCACCATTAGATCCATTTTTTTTTTTTCATATTTTTGCAACTGGAAGGTTTGGCATCCTCCTGCCTAAAAGCATCATTAAAAGAAGTATTGGTAGAACAAGCATCGGATTCCTCACAGCAAAGGTAGTTAATAATGGAGGAATCATTGTCAAAAACAGGGAGATTAATAGGCTGTTGGGCTTCCCATTCGATAAGTTCGGGATGTAGTAAAGGCAATGAATCCTTAGATGGGTTGGGGTCAGCGATTGTGAAAGCTCGGACGGAAATGTCATCTAGGTTGTCTATGGTTATGTCGAGGCCTACAAAGGTATTTTCTTCCACATCATTTATCTCAATCGATGTCCGTTCATCTTCACTTGAGTCATCAAAATTTTGTGTTTCAAAGACAATAGGATTAAAACTTGAGCTTTGACCCTCCTCGTGATTGAGGGTATACTTTTTGATAATGTCAACCTGAATATCTTCATAGGAAATTTCTGATAAGTTGTCCCACTCATACTCATTTGAATCTGTTTCAGAATTATCTCTTATTTGAAGAATATGCTCCACAGTTTTATTGGTGATTTCTGCTCTTGCTTTTTCTGTGTATCCTAGTCCAGTTTTATCCTTATGTTGGAGCGTAAGAGGCTGGATTGGTTCTGTTATACCTTGTTTCCTTAATCCAAGAGGTCCCTGTCCTGAATATCCCATCTTCTCAAGAATAGTTTTTCCTTTCCCATATTGAGTTGTCTCTATGATGTTACTTGTGGAAGCGGGGGCTTCCTCATCCTTATAAAGCCAATTTAGTATGGCCTTATCTTCTGATTCTTCATCTAAGCTCCCAGCTTTTACAAATCTGCCATCTAATGCTATTGTAGATAGTTGTGAAGTGTGGGTGTTTGTGGATGGCTGTCCATGTGTTTGTAAGGAGGGTAACATTTGTGATAGATGGAATGAGTGTCCAACACTATATTCACTAATTCCTTTGTCACTTATCTGTACTTCTTTGGTGAATTGATGTGAGAGTGGAGCCAATTGTTCTTCAACATTTGAAGGGTTAGATTGTGCCACCCTTATCTCTTGTGATCTTTGTTGTTTTGGAAGCCACTTTGAAATGAAGCTTTGCTGTTGCTCACTATCTGATGTGCCAACTTCTCTATTGTTAGGTATGAATTCATCTTGAGATGTCTTCAATGTATGGCAAGCTTGGGTGTCATTGTAGTCTGCTGTGATTGTTACCTCCTGTCCATTGACGGGAAATTTTAGGCATTGATGGTAGGTAGACGGTACTGCTTGCATATCATGGATCCAAGGGAGTCCCAACAGTATGTTGTATGTCAGTTCCCTATCTAAGACTTGGCAAACCACTTTTTGGACAATAGGCCCAACTTGAATGGGTAATATGATCAATCCTGTAGAGGACCTTTCTTCTTCATCATATGCTTTGATTGTGATTTTTCTTCTGGTATCAATGGCTTCATCTAAGTATCCTAGTGCACGAATCAGCTTTAAGGTACAAATATTTAAACCAGCCCCTCCATCTATCAGGACACGTTTTACACGATGTTTGTGGATAAGGACTTCAATGTGAAGGGCGGAATTATGCGGGTGGTTGAGTGATACATCATCATGTTCAGAAAATGAAAGGCAATGAGGTGCAGATAGATGTCCCACCATAGCTTGGAATTGACACACATCCAGATTGTTAGGTACTGTAGTTGATACGAGAGCTTGTTCAAGAACCTCTTTGTGTGATGGGGAAATTTTCAAAAGTTCCAGGATTGATATTTGTGCCGGTATTTTCTGTAATTGATCGATGAGATTATATTGATTGGAGGGGGGATCCACTGATGGGGACGATATTGATGCTCCTTTCAATATAACTTTGGATTGTGCCCTTGTTGTGGCATTAACCGGTTGGTACTCTTGTTTCCCTTTGAGTGTGACTACATTGATTTGGTTTTCGGGTTTGTCCATATGTTGTACCAATTTGGTAGATGTAATGTCATTGTCTTGGTTGATTTGATTGCATAACTCTTCATCCTCTTTGGCAGCAGAAAAACAAAGGATTGTTGCGTCATAAACATAACCAACGTTCTTACCTTTGGTGTTTGCGGAAGAAGATTCTCCCTTTTGATAATTGGGTAGAGGATTTTTGAATGTTGTATGATCCTTGTTTGTTTGAGGGCCCTCTACGAATACTTTCTTTTGATCTATGAGGTCTTGTACCACATGTTTTAATTGCCAACAATTTTCAGTCATGTGACCTTTATTTTGATGATAGTGACAGTAATGTAAGTCATTCCACCATGATGGTTTGACTTGAGGGTCCCAATTTCTAGCCTCTTGCACTTGAATGAGTTTTTCGTTTAAAAGTTCTTTGAGGACTGATTCCAACGATTGTCCTAATGGCGTGAATTTTTGTTTATTGGAGGGTCGTTGGAATGATTGGGTTTTCATTTCTCCACTGTTTTGATTATTTCCTTGATCACTACTTTGTTTGATATTAAAACCATTGTTTTGTTTGTTTGTAGTAGTTGGTGTCAAGGTGAATACTGGTTTAGATGTATGTGCATCGATCATGGTATCAGTATTCTTGTTCTTTTGCCAAAATCTTGGCTTTTCGTTGTTGTTGTTAGAGGAATGGTTATTGTTTGAACCTTCAGTGAAATGTTTGATTGTTCCTCTTTTGATTAGAGCCTCTTCGATTTTAAGCCCTTTTTCGATAACTTGTTCAAATGTGGATGGACATTGTAAGTCCAATCTGTAGTTCATGTCATCTACTAAGTTATCAATGAACATCTCTATCTTCTCCTCCTCAGGAATAGATCTAGGGTATTTAGCAAATAGCCTTCTCCATCGTTGGAGAAAAGAGAGAAACTTTTCGCCCTTTGCTTGTTTGGTGTTGTAAAGTTCTTTTAAGGTTACCCCATGTTGGATGTTGAATGAGAAGTGTGTTATGAACCTATTGATTAGTTCCTCAAAGGATTGAATTCCAGGTTCTAATTTAGAAAACCACTCCATGCAAGTGTTTCCTAGGCTTCTTGGGAATAACCGTAGTAAGAGTCCTCGTGTGCAAACTCTATGCTCATAGCTCGAAATTCTCGTACGTGGTCAAACGGATCAGTTCTCCCATTGTATTTGTTGTATGTTGGGTACTCACAATACCTTGGAAATGGTATCATGTTGATGCTTGAGTCAAATGGATAAGGGAAAATGTCTTGTAATAGATACCTCTTTGTTGGCCCTTGTTGGATATTCTGGAATTGTAATTGTAACTGTTGGATTTGTCTTGTCAAAGCATCTATTTGATTTGGATTCTCTATATTAGTTGAGTTAGGTGTGGTTGCTTCCTTGAGTTGATTGACATCAAAGTCTTTAGGAAGCTTAGCACCTTTGTCAGCTAATAAGAGAAGATACTTTTCCATGTCTTGCTCTAGCATCTTTTCCATAAATTTATGGAAATGAGGGTCTTGTTGCACTTTCTCGATTTCTTCTGCAGTTATTTCCTTCTCATGTGAGTTAATAAGAGGGTCAGTGTTGCTATATCGTCCCCAAGGGTTTTCTTCAGTCATGGCTGCTATTTTTTCATTTTCTTGTTCTTGTTGTTTTTGATATGCTGCTCGTGTGAAGATAGGCATACAAACGTTAAAAGGTTTACCCTAGACTTTGATCTTGGATTTGATTGGATAAGTGTCAAGGTTGTTGATTTAAAATCTGATTTTGTTTTTGTCTAGTTTCATGATGAAAGGATGATAGAATCCTTGATAGGGAAATTTTGACAGAAAATTTCAGATTTTGGTGATAACGACACTATGCAAGATGCTGCAAGATCTAGGTATAGGGGTAAAGCTTTTCTTTTTGTATGATTATTGCGTTCTGGACTGTAAAAAAAATGTTTTGAACTGATAGAAACCTTGTATTTGATAAGGGCAAGCTGACAAAATGCCCTATTAACTCTCTATTTTTTGGGTTTTGTGGCGCGCTAAAACAGATACCGGGCGCGTTAAAACAGAGACTAGGCACGCTGAAACAGAAATCAGGCGCGCTAAAACAGAGACTGGGTGCACTGAAACAGAATCCAGGCGCGCTAAAACAGAATCTAGGCGCACTAAAACAAAGACACAAAGCGCTAAGATAGAGATCGGGCGCGCTGAAACAGTTTCGGGGAGCGCTAAAACAGATACCAAGCGCGCTGAAACAGATATCGGGCGCGCTAAAACAGACATCAAGTGCGCTAAAACAGAAACCGGGCGCGCTAAAACTATGACCTGAAGGGGTTTTAAGACAGAAAAAACTATCTTATTCTATGAAACTCACTTGGCCTGGTATCATATTGGATGGCCGGTTGTGGGATGTATTCAGGACGAATTCTCTGACTATGATTGTGATGTTGCCTAAGAGCTCTTCTTTGAAAGTATGCTTGTGAGTCTAAGGGAGCTACGGCATAGTCATCTGTATAACCTCTAGAGAAATCGTGATACCTATGAATAAAAGTTCTATGTTGAAGTAGAACTTTCCTGCTTTGATATAGAAACTTTTGTTTTCTTAAGAGTTGTTTGTAGGCAAGTGTCCTCTTTGGTTTTCGGATTCGTTTGGCAAGAGATTTCTTGACAAACTTGGTGGATACCCAATCTCGAATCATGAGAAATCCACAAGTGTTTTGATTTTTAGGATTTTTGTGATGATCTTATCTGAGTTTAATGATAGAAAACACAGCAATCAAGAATAGAATGGTTTTAAAATCCTAGAATCTAAACAAGTAGTGTATGTTCTCAAAAATCAATGATTCTTCTTGATTTTTACTGGTTTGATAACAAGATAAGACAATTCAAACAGACTCACTCCTAGAGACAAAAGGTCATCGTTATATACTCGAACGGCCCGCAACTTGGAACTGCGTCGACTCACACAGCCATGTCACCCCCTAGAGGGCGCCCGTGTTTTTGTCTTTTCTAGGTGCGTACTCAGAGTGACGGAAGTGGATACCGGATCCCCTGAGCAAACAGTCCTTGGCAATTATATGGTGAGTGCTTGAGGGTAGATTCTTCCCCGCCCCTACACCGCCGAGTATTACAATGTTCGGAAACTGACAAGCGTGCTTCTAGTTCTAGTTTCTTAGATAGGGTTTCCGTTCGGAGCGGCAAATGGATAAACTCCCTCGAGAGACCTCCCAATCTTTAAAACAAAGATTTTGGGGATGGTTATCTTGCGCACTTCCGTTGAAAGAGGGTTTCCCCAAATTCACATAAATTTTAAAGTGGGTTGGAATACCATGGCTTTTAGCTGTCCCCACTCAGGTCGTTCCCGTAGGGTGAGTACTTTTTCCCACTACGGCAGGCCTGTCTAAAGGTTTTAACAAAAGCATAAAATGCATAAAGTAAATGGTGAGTCTGGTATTCTGATGCACCCAGTTAAGGGGAGAGCATAAACCTGTCACCCAAACACAGCAAGATTCTGTTCTTTTTAAGCCCAAAAGACAAATGATTTACTTCTAATAGAGATATTGCTCCATGACAAGCAAAATGTTCAATTTTAAAACCTCAAATAGAAGTGTGATGTTTCTATCCTAGGATTGGTACATTTTTAATCCATTTCTATCCTAGGATTGGTAAAATTTTAACCATTTCTATCCTAGGATTGGTAAATTTTAATGTTTCTACCCTGGGATTGGTAAATTTTGACCAAACAGAAAGAAATAAAAGAAATCTGGCCGCGGACGCGTCAGATCCAGATGAAATAAATGACTTTAAATGAAAAGAAGTGGGGCGCTAGAACAGAAACTAGGCGCGCTAGAACAGTGACCGGGCGCGCTGGAACAGAAACCTGGCGCGCTAAAATAGAATCCCGGCGCGCTGTAAAAACTCTCGATCCCGCGAAAACTTTTACGCCGATTCCTGTACAACAAGATTTTCAAAAATTAGCAAAATTCGGGGTATTGCCCCACGGTGGGCGCCATTCTGTAAGTGTGTAAAAGGGGAAAACTAAATAAACAATGCCTCTACGCTTCTAAATAAGATATTGCCTTTAAGATTAAGAAATTTAAACTAAATTAAACTACAAAATCTACAGAAATTTATCCTATTGCTCTCTAACTCTAAAGACTTCTCTAATTTACTTAGCTCTCAGATTCATAAGCTAATTAAACTATTAAGTGACACTTAGAGAATGAGAATTAATCTATTATGATTCTATAATGCAACTAAGATGATTCTACAGTAAAATTCATGAGAAATAAACTACTGTAAACAGCCATGATTGAAGAACTATGAAGTGTTGAAGAAAGCTTGATGGATTGCTTGATGAATTGATCCTAAAACTTGATTGTTTGAATGCTTGAATGTCTGGAAACCTGCAGAGTAAAATTGCATAAGTTAGGATCCTTTTTGTGTAGCCCAAGAGCTATATTTATAGCTTTCACGGCAGCACAAATGTACAGGAAACTGGGATGAGGGGCTGTGATTTCTTCTGGAGAATCCAAAGGCATGGGATGAGAAGAAGGAGCCGATCATGGAGAATGGTTTCTCCCCATGAAAACACCAGGCAAGATAAGAGGGAAGGTGGGTGGAAGGTTGTTGAGAGATCTTCCTGCAGATTTTCCCTGAAGCTTTCCCGTGAATGGCAGTGCCATTAATTTGATTGGTGGGGAAATAAATATTTATTGGTGAGGGAATAGTGCAAACTTTATGCAATAAATTTAAATAATTTTAATTTATTTAAATTTAGCAAAAATGAGGAATAAATAATTTAATAAATCAAACTATAGGGTTTGGTTTTATTAAATTAAAGGAGAGTGATAATTAAATAAAAGATTTTTGACAATCTTTATTTAATTAAGAGGAAATGTGAAATTAAATAACACGAATTATTTAAATTGTGTATTCAATTTTAAGATAGAAAAAATAATGATAATAATTAAATAAAACAAAGTTTTTAATTTTGTTTATTTAATTAAGAGAGAATTAATGTGATAAAAATGATAATAATTAAATAAAACAAAGTTTTTAATTTTGTTTATTTAATTAGGAGAGAAAAATAGGAGAATTGATAAATGAACTTAATATAAATAAATATTTCTATTTATTTACTAAGTAGAGGAATTTAAGGTTAATTAATCAAATAAGGCGTATTCGATTAATTGGATTCTCCAGACCATTTTTAGGTGTCTACAGTCACAATTTAAGAAATGTCACTTTTTCCCAAAGTTTCAATGCCTCAGAGAGATTCTTTGGTGCTTTGGATGAAATGGCACTCCTGCTGGATTCCTTGGCTCTTTGGAGGATTTCTCTAACGCTTCCACAAAATGGAGCCTTGGCTTGATTCTCCAGCGCATTGGGGGAATGTTTTAGTGCTTTGGCTTGAAATGACGCTTATGTGTCATAGAATGGTGCTTATGCCCCTTTTGGTGCTTTGAAGGTTTGTTTTGGTGCTTTTAGGGTAGATTGAAGATTTTGTGATTTGTCTCCTTGAAATTTGTGATGGTTGATCGCATTAGCCAATGATTAGGTATTGATGATAGAGTAGATGATTTAGTGACCTCATGATAGGCGATATACACTAATGATAATGTCATTTTGACCTCATGATAGGCGAGAGTCAAAACAAAATGTTGACAAGATTTGATGAAAATCTCATTAGGATTGATAAGTTGATTGATTGATGTTTGATTGATTTCCTGATTTGGTTTGATTGATATGCTGATTTATGATGTTTGAAAATGATAGGAGACTGATTTAGATAATCTTTAGTCTCGAGAGTGATTCCCGCTGACATGGGAGATGATTCCACAACTATTTTATGTTGATAGAGATATTGTTGAGAGATGCGGTTTGTCTTCATTGATTAATATGCCTCGAGTTAGGATTAACTAGGGATTGTTGATGGCATTGGTGGAGAGGTGGCATAGCGACCACAACACTTTCCATTTGCCTACTAGAGAAATGACCATTACACCAGAGAATGTATACATGATTTTGTGGATTCCTATAGTTGGTGAAAATGTGACCTATGATTCTACTGAGTAGGGAGGGATAGATGCATTACGTCAGTGTTTCCATGATGATCAGATTGCTGGATGCTGGATGCCGTGGCTAGAGATATTTTCCAGTGATGCCCCTTTGCCTTCTGTTCTTGTGGGATTTGTCAGTGGCTTCTTATGTCCCAATAAGAGGGCAAAGGGATTTTCCATTGGTTGGGGTCGTACTTTGGAGTAGATGATCCTATTTGGGACTCAATTTTCTTGGGGGTCATGTTTTCTTTCACACCTATATCATGATCTGCACCAGGTTGTATATCTAAGAGGAGCCAACTTTTTTGTCGGGGTTACATTGCTCCAGGTCTGGGCCTGGGAGCATATTATTGTGACATGACTAGAGACAGATAGATTTCAACCATTTGGGAGGCCTTATATCTATGGTTATGCAGGTGCAATTGTCTAGCATAAGCTAGGAAAATTGGAGTATCAGAGGCAAGTGTTAGATGACCTAGATGCAGTTACCTGGCAGCCGTATGTGGACTATGAGAAGTGGGCCGAGGATCACTTAGAGGTTCTTGCTTCATGACAACCAGATACCTTGTTGGATAGACTCGGTATATAGATTTCTATTACTGAGAGTGTTGAGGCAATATGGCCGAGTTTAGGGGATGCTTTAGGGATCAACTCTATATGCTCGCAAATAGCAGTATACAACTGAGTGGGGACCTACATTTCCTATGATGTTGCATGTGATGAGAACCTACATTTACAACCAATGCTCTGGGATTATCATCCGGAGATTGTCGAGGGATACATGAGTGAGGAGTATACAATGTATTTTGGTCAAGATCTATTTATGAGGCTTTTGAGTCCTGATGAGCCCATGCCAACATTTGAAGATGATGAGGATAGACCACCTAGATGAAGATGAGGTAGAGGTGATGGAGATGAGGAGGAGAGAGAGGGTGGAGATGAGGGTGGTGATGATGATGGAGGGGATGATGGAGGTGATGACGGTGATGGGGGAGATGTAGGAGGTGGTGCACATCCCAGTTTCAATGCTAGAGTGCCTCGCAAGAGGTGATCCTTGGTAGCAACAACACATTAGCATGCACATATATGCTTGCTTTCACAACAACAACAGTCACAGATCACTGCTTTACATACATAGGTTCAGACTATTCAGGGGCAACTAACACAGTTACATGGGAAACTAGAGGCACATACACAACTGTTGACCTAGGTATAGGCACAACTCTTATAGGCCCAGGGGTAGATTCAAACGTTGACAACTAAGAGGGATGCTTCCTGACA
>VDFB02026320.1:35827336-36082929 GCA_007258455.2 Sequoia sempervirens | reverse complement strand
TGAATCTGATAATTATATAGTTTTATATTAAGCATTGGAGATTTTGTTAGTTAAGAAGGTCATGATTTAGAACCACTAATCTAGATGTTGGGTTTACTTCAGAAGAAGCTTTGTAATAAGATAAGTTCTCATAACATCCATTTCAAACTTGCTGAGTTGGATGCTAAGGCAACATATCTCGAGAAGACTATAAAATAGTATATGTTGTATCTGCTAATGGGTTTCCTTCAAACATAGTGAATTTACTCCGAGTGCCAAGAAGGATGGATTAAAATCTTGAAAATTTTATGGAATGTATAAAGTATTCAAAAAGAACTTTGCATCATCAAGTAGTTATTGATTGGAGGATACATAGATCAGAAGAAGAAGGCAACAGTTTGAGTTGTAGTGGGATAAAGTCACAAGAACTGTTTAGATCTGGCTTGGTTATTTGAGTAGCCACATGCCAATAAGGAAGAAAATATTTATTACATGCTAGTGTTGTTGAAGTTTCTTAAGCATACTATCATTTTTTCATCTACAAGGTGTTAAGCACTGTTACTTGAAACTAGAGAACTTTTGTTTTCTATAGAGGATGAAAGTACACATATGAAGGCCATTGATTTTGGACTTTCAAGCCAAATGAAAGACTAAATGACATAGTAGGTAGTGCATACTATATCAACTGAGATGTGCTGCATTGAAGGCATTGAAGGCGTATATACTCAAAATTGTTCTGGAAAATATTAATTAAATATTGATTATTTATTTAATGAAATCTTTATTCCTCTACTATATAAATAAATGATAAATTTATTTACATAGTTCCTATTTTCTTAATTCCTCTATTCTAATTCACCCTCTTCATCATTTAATTGAAATAAACAAATCTAAATAATTTGTTTTATTTTAAATTGATTCCCTCTCATTAAATTTGAATTTTTAAATTCAAATTTGCCACATTTCTACATATTTCTCTAACTACCTTCCACCTCACCCTCCAACTCACCATGTGTCACATGAAAATAATTATTCTTATTTACTAAAATGGATATTTGTTCTCAATAATTTAACCACCTTCAAGACACATGGCTTCTTCATTCAAATGATTCCTTCTTACACTTGGCAAGATGGTTTTACTAAACTGAACAATTGCCTTTTTTTCTCCATCCCTCCCATTCTTCACTATCAATTTCTCTATATCAAATCTCAATCGTTCATGGCTGCCAACTCACCCAATGCCTTGGAAAAATCTATAAATTGAGGCCCATTTACAGCTGTTTTCATAAAGAGCATTTGGATAACATCACTTTGTAGGAATTCATCCAAGTTTTAAGAGCTTAGTTTGCATTTTCCATTTAGCATTTTAGAATAGTTTATCAATTTGCTTTGAATCATGGCTCCTTTAGATATTTCCTAGTTTAATTCAGCATGTAGAATCATTATTTTAATTCTACAGTGTCTTACTTTCATACCATTTGTATACAGCATTCCATTTCACCATGTCATTTTATCATTTCATCTACTTAAATCATTTAATCATGTAGATGTAGACTTAGATTATGCATTATAGATAAATAGGTTACTCATTTCTTAGATGGCATCTCAGTGATTTGTGCAGGAATAAAATTTGAGAGCATAAATTACCAAGACATTTGAGATTAGAGGAAGATAAGAAGTTTTTAAGGAAATTATGTTATTGAATTGTGTTCGATTAAGTTAGATTTCCTTACTAATACTTTCCATCTAGGTGTGTTGTTAATTTGGTATAATTCACGCATATTTTCTTACACACATAAATTGGCACCCACCATGAGGCCTACCCATATTATTTTGATATTTTCTAGAAAGTTTGTTTTATAGGCTCAGATGTGTAGTTTTCTGGCACAACCGCATAATTCTCTGGCATTTACAAAAGAGTCTCTAGCACTTACACCAACTATTTTGGTGCTTTGAAGGATTTCTCTAGTGCTTCGAAGCCATTCTATGGCACTTCAAGAAGTTTTTATGGCACTTTGACCTTGTTCTATGGAACTTTTTCCAATTTCTATGGTGCTTTTAATTGATTCTATGGTGCTTTTGTCTTTTTGGCACTTCTTACTGTTATGGCACTTTCAATTATTTTTGTAAAATTTTCCAAGAATGAAAATTGGTGTTGGTTTTTTTATTTTGCAGATTGCATAAAACGTTGTCAAAGACCTTACTAAAACTCCAGAATGCTTGTCAAAGAAAATCTATGATAAACTACTAATGAATTTGATGTAGGGGCTAGATTTTATGTCTTTCCTTCTTGCTTAAATTAGGAACATAGATTAATTAACAAGGAAAGAACACCATGTTTTTTGTGTGTTTGGAATGGTAGGCATATACTTTCCCCTTAACTAGTGACCAAAAAGCTAGACCCATTCCTTTTCATTTATTTGTGGCGTGTTTTGAATGGTAGGCATATGCTCTCCCCTTAACTGGGTGACCAAAAATCTAGACCCATTCTTTTTTTATTTGTGAGTGTGAGTAAGGTATACAGTGAGGGTTCTCTCTTTATTCATGCAGAATAAAGAGGATCAAATTGTGGGTATACTCTCTCACTTTTGTTTATCCTAGAGGGCTTGCCTTGGGGAAAAAGTACTCACCTAAGGGAATGAACCAACCAGAAACACGCTAAATCCAAGTGCATTTCCAACTGGGATATAAATGTGGGTATTGGAACAAAGTCCAATATCATGAGGATAGTCCCGACGAGAAGGGCAGCAATGGTCTCTCGTCACATGGATTATCCCCCAAGAATGGAAAGTCCTTACTAAAACCCTTGTTGTAGAATTGCCCAAAACCTTTATCTATTCTCTTGGTACAACAATGGTCATTGTGAAGGCATCCACATGCTCGCAGTCTTTAGTAGAGATGATCAGTCTACCATGGGAGTTTCATGGAGGCTAGAAGCTTGGTTGACCTAAGAAGAGAGTGCAATGTAAGGGGGAGCCCGTGTGGCCAAGCTTTTAAATTCATCCGCTAAAGATAAGTGCAGTTGGGGTAAAACTTGCATGGAATCCAAGAGAATATAGTCTATCATAGCCCTAAGTAATGTACATTGTTCTTGATTGTGCTTGTCAAAGTGTTTTCAAAAAAAACCTCAAACAAAACTTTACACACTAGAAAAACTACAGAAACTGTGATTTAGAATACATCATCTAGAACAAACTGTCCTTTGACCAAAAACCATAAAAATAAAATAAACTAGAAACAAACTATTGCATACCTTGTTCGGTGCTTCTGCTACTTTCTATAGCACTTTCACCAACTTTTCCAGCACATCCACCCTCTGTTATAATTCCTCCACCTCATTTTCTAGCGCATTGACCCAAAATTTTGGCATCTCCCAACCATTATGTGGCGTACCTGAGCTATTTTGTGGCACATTCACCTAATTCTATGGTGTCTCCCAGCCATTCTATGGCACATCTAATCTTTATGTAGTGCTTCTACCTTTCAGCGCTTCCACCCACTGTAATGGTGCTTCCACCAAAATCCAAAAAATAGAGAGCTTAATCTAATTCCCATCTGTCATTTTTGAAAGTAGAATTCAAACATTTTTCTAGTCTAGAGTCATTTTTAGCTTTGAAAAGAGTTTAAATATGGTCTTTATCCCATGACTTCATGAAAGGTTAAAATCTCAAAACCAAAACCCATAGCTCTTAATCCAAAGGATCCTGAAAAATGTCTTGCCACACTTTATGACTTTAGGGATAGATTGGTCTTCAAATTTTACAAAAAAGCTTCAAGGAACAATCCCAACTTGTATTCATTTTATTATTACCAAAACCCAAGACTTTTTCAAAGGTTCGAACATCTTGTAGATAGGAAAGAAAAGTTCATCCCCATTTCATAATTGGGACCAAAAATTGTAGAGTCTTCTCATGTTCAAAATCATTCCTTAAGTGTCTTTGAATCTAAACTTGTCAAAATTGACTTATCCAAGTGAAACAGTTTACCTAAACGTTGATCAAACATCTAAAAGTTCCCATCATCGTCAACACCCAAATTTGATCATCAAGTTGAGTTTCCCCATCAAGGGTTATTATCCTTCATCTTGAAACAATACACTTTGTATCAAATTTCATCACCTTGGTTACATCAACAGAATTCATCATTCTATTCGACCTAAGTATTTCCTTGGCACTATCAAATAACTATCAAAATTTAGCAAACCTTAGTCACTTGTATACCCATGTTAGCAAGGTCCCAAAAATAAAAACTTAAGTACAAATAAATTGAACCTCCAAATACCATGGTTGAACTAGAAGAAAATCCTTAAATGAAACAGATGAGATAACAAAAGAAGAAATCGAACAAGTGAATCAAAACCCCAAATTCCATAAATTCCTAGAAAGAATCTTTGAAAAGGATGAGGAGAAATACCTTTTGATGTTATCCAACCAAGGGGTTAAGTTACCAAATGACTTCAATGTTAACAAATTGAAGAGTATCCCAAAGAAAACTAAAACTAAAATGCTTACTATAGATCAAATGACTACCTTGACAAATCAGATGCAAAAGCTTCAACAACAACTCCAAGATATGCAAGGGGGGACTCCAAAATGATACCTATTGTAAGATATTTGTCCCTATCCCTTTGATAGAAGGTTAAACATGATACCATTTCCCACAAATTGTGACTTACCAAAATACAACAAATACAATGGGAAATCTGATCCAATAGACCATGTGCAAGAGTTCTAAACCATGAGTCTTAAATTCGCTCATGAGGACACATACTTAATGAGACTCTTTCCTCGTAGTCTAGGGGGGAATTGCATGGAATGGTTCTTGAAGTTACAACTAGGCATAAAATCCTTTGAGGAACTGGTTAAAAAATTCATCACACTATATTCCTATAACATTGCACATGAGATAACCATGAAGGATCTTTGTAATACCAAACAAAAACCAGGCGAGTCTTTTCTCATATTCCTCCAAAGGTGGAGAAGGTTATTTTCTCATTACGCTCGTCCCATACACGAACAAGAAAATATGGAAATTTTTATCAATAACCTCAACAATGAAATGAGCTATAGATTGCAATTACAATGTCCCCCTAGGTTTGAGAAGATGGTAGAAAACAGTGTTAAAATTGAAGAAGCCTTAGTCAAAAGAGGGGTATATAAATTTCACAATGAAGGATCAAACAATGCTAGTCTACCTAACCATCATAACAATGAAAAACCCAAATTTTGGACAAGGAACAAAAATGTGAACAATGGTACCGCCGAAACACATAATGCCAAACCAATCTTTAACTTGTCAGGAACCACAACCAAGGTGGATCAAAATATCAATCAAGGCACTAATCAAAATATCTCCTTTTCTAATAATCAAAATAGCCATAATCAAGGTAACACCTCATCAAAACCTCCACCGTATCAAACACAATCAAACTGCAGAAAATTCACCCCTTTGGGTCAATCACACGAATCTGCTTTGAGGGAACTTCTTGAAAATAACCTCATAACCCTACCTAACACTCGAGGCTTTGAACCTAAAGTAAAATTGTCATGGTGGAATGATGCCTATTACTATGAATTTCATCGATGCAGAGGTCGCCAAATGAATAGTTGCATGCAATTGAAACATAAAATACAAGACTTGATAGACAATAAAATCATATGAATAGAGGGACTCCAAACAAATGCAGATCACAGAGCATTCAAAAATCCCTTACCGAACTATGAAAAAGGGGAATCCTCTATGATGAATAGCAAGGAAAATAATGTAAACTATGTCCATGATACTGTCATAAATCATATCTTAATAGGAGAAAATCAAATGAACACCATTGAAACCCATGATCGCCAAAACATTACTGTGAACGATAACTCGATCTATGACATTCCAATCGAACAAGAACAAGACATTGTTATCCTTGAAAATAAAATCAATGACACCAAACTAGACATGAATGAAAATGATACTCAAATCAATGGGAAACAAGACAACGTACCAGTGAATGCGACCACAAGAGAATAGGCCAAATATGTCTTAAAAGAAAGTTCATCTAAAACCTATGTGGCTTCATCCAATCAATACAACATAGTGGACCAATTACAAAAGATCCCTGCACAAATATCAATATTAGAATTACTCAATATTTCACCCACCCACAAAGAGATTTTTGAAAAAGCCCTAGTGGACACAACAGTGCCAACAAATCTGGGAGTTTGTAAATTTGAAGCCATGGTGGGACATTTAACCACGCCACATTGCCTATCCTTTTTCTAAAAATGATGATGCATCCATTTCTCATCCCCACAATTTTGCTCTTCATATCGAAGTCCTAATCCATAAACATTGTGTCAAACACATCCTAATAGATGGAGGAGCTAGCCTGAATATATGTACTTTAAAGCTTGTTTGTGCCTTGGGATTTTATGAGAATGCAATTGATTACAATAAAAGCATATGATGATGAGGAAAGAGCTTCATAGGGGTTAATCGTCGATGTAATCTTCCAAGTCTTAGACAAAGATTTGACCTACAACATGTACTATTGGGTCGACCATGGATTCATGAAATGCAAGCAGTCCCTTCAACATAGCACCAATGTCTAAAATTTCCTTGTGGCGGTCAGGAGATTACCATTTCAGTTGATTCAAATAGTCCCTAGTATTGCAATACACTGAAATCTATCCAAGATATCTTTGTGCCTCATAATAGAGAAGCTTCCATTCCCACTACTTCCAATAAGTAGAACTAGTCAAGTTCCTCATCCAAACCGTTGGTCATTTCTACAAATCATGAAAGTCAATCCAGTTCCATATCCAAATAGTCTAAGAAGAAAGAAGAAGTTGCTTCATCCACCACCTCAAATCTAGAAGCCCAATTGAATGCCTTTTCAAAGCAATTTGATGAAAAAGTCCAAATCAAAGATAAAGGTGCTGGTGAATACTTCTTTGAACAGTCCCTATGTCTTTCACACTTTTCTTCTCCAAAATTATATGGACAACCATCCACATCCACACAACCAACATCTCAACCAATTACCAAATTTGATGGTCAGTTTATAAAAGAAAGCACCAGATTTGATGAAGCAGAAGACAAAGGCATTCTAAATTGGCTTTATAAAGATGAAGAAGAATCCCAAGTAGCAACTGCAAATGTACAGACAACTCAATATAGAAAAGGTTTCACTATCTTAGAAAATATGGGATATGAGGGAAAAGGTCCCACGGGTAAAAGAAAAGAAGGGATTATAGAGCCAATTCAACCCATTTTAATCAATCCAAAAGATAAGATTGGTATGGGCTATAAAGAAGACACAAAAGAAAAGGTGGTTGAAAGAATCCTACAATTACAAGCCAGTGAAGAGCATGAGACTAATTTTAATGAGTATGAGTGGGATTCACTATTAGAAGAGTCATTTCATGACAAAGACATTGATTTAGTACACAAATATGCACCCATACTTGAAGAAGGACAAGGGTCAGGTTCTAGACTATTTGAATTTGGATCGCAACACCTTGATGATTCCAGTGAAAATGATTCAACTCGGAGTGAAACAGATAATTCAGAGGAGAGTTACCTTCTAGACCTCGACTTTGCTATTGGACAAATTGAAGACACCGCTATCTGAACCCTTACCATTTCTGACCTTAACCCATCTGGTGACTGCTTACCCTTAGTACATCCTAAGCTTATAGATTGGGACTCAACTAAGCCATTTAACATCCCTACATTTTCAAATGATGATGCTTTCATCAATTTCCTCTATTCCAATGATCCCAAAATAGATTCCACCAATGAACATCGTAACAAGGCTTCCACACATGGGACTATCAAAGCTTCCATCTAAAAAATGAATAATACTGGAAATAGATTTGATATTGAAAACCATTCAATGGCAATGTCAGATCTGGAAAAGTAAAAACAAATAGCACATCCAATGGAAAAAACCTCTCTAAGGTGTTAATGGATGGAAGATTTGATACTCTCCCAGAACATTTTTAGGATAGATCAAAAGTCATGATTGAACCCACACAGTCTATCAACATTAGCAGTGAAGAGATAGTGAAGACTATCCATCTAGCAGCATCCTTGACGGACCAGGAAGAGCCAAGCTTTCTCAAATTTTTCACAAAAAAAAAAAACTTTGCTTGGCCATATGCTGACATGCCAGCAATTGATCCAAAACTCATCATGCATCATCTATCATTACCTCCGAGAGTGAAACCAATCAAGCAGAAGTTGAGAAAAATACCCCATATGCATACTATTAGTAAGGCCGAAGTTGAAGAGGTTATTAGATGTAAGTTCATCGAAACACATTGCTATAATTGAAGTGCATCTCAATATAGTACCAGTTTCAAAGCCTGACAATAGCATTCACATATGCACAGATTTCTGAGATCTTAACAAAGCTTGTCCTAAGGATGATTTTCCTCTGCCCAATATAGATATCATTGTAGACTTGATAGTAGGGCATGGCATGCTATCATTGATGGATGGATTTTCTAGGTATGACCAGTCTAAAATAGCCACAAGAAAGATCAAGATAAAATAGCCTACTCCCATGAGGGCCAATAACCACACAGGCATCATGTTGTTGACAGAAGAATGCAAACGCCACCTACCAATTGTCGCGTGACAACAATTTTCCATGATATGATGCATACCTTCATGGAAGACTATGTGGACGATTTGTTGGCCAAATCATATACCAGGGAAGGACATTTGGAGATCCTAGATAAAATCTTCACTAGACTCAAAAAATTCAATGTACAGCTAAATCCTAAGAAATGTGTGTTTGGGGTGATGTTAGCAAAAATCCTGGGTTACATAGTATCAGAAAAAGGGATTGAGGTAGACCTAGCCAAAGTCAAAGCTATTATGGAAATTCCACCGTCGAAGAACATTATTCAACTCCATTCTCTACAAGGGAGGTTTCAGTCAATCCACAAATTCATTTCATAGCTGGCAGACAAGACCCATCCCTTCAGTCATCTGCTACATAAAAATGTTTCCATCTGATGGGATGAGCAATGCAAAGGATCCTTCAACAATTTGAAACAATATTTAATGAATCCACCTATCCTAGTACCACCAATAGAATGGAAGTCGCTAATGTTATATATTTCCACAATAGAGACATCATTGGGAGCCCTATTAGCACAAGAAGATTCAATAGGTAAAGAATAGGTAATCTATTACATCAGCAAGACGCTAAATGGCTATGAGATTAACTACACCTCCATTGAAAAGGCTTGTCTAGCGGTAGTATATTCTACCCAACAGCTACGACACTACATGCTAACTCATACAATCAAGTTGATAGCTAAAATTGATCCTCTCAAATATCTCCTCAGCAAAGCTAACCTAATAGGGAGATTGGCTAAATGGGTCATGATACTCAATGAATTTGATATCCAATATGTAGATAGGAATGCAATAAAAGGACAAGTGATTGTTGCCCAGTTGATGAAGGCGCCACTACCAGATAATCATCCTTTGCACATTGAATTTCCAGATGTTGATGTTCTTACCATGGTTATGAAATAGTGGACACTATACTTTGATGGATCACACACCCAGCATGGATCAGGAGCTGGAATCCTATTTGTCACTCCACAAGGACATACCATACCAAAATCATACAGACTAATGTTCCCTTGTACCAACAACATGGCGGAGTATGAAGCATTAATCATTGGCATCAAAACAGTTGTAGAATGGAAGGTCCTAGAATTGCAAGTGTACAAGGATTCTCAGTTAGCCATTAACCAAGTCAATGATGATTATTAAACAAGGGATGACAAATTGATGCCTTACAAGAGAATGCTAGATGATTTCAAGAAATATTTTGTGGATATCAAATTTGAACATATTTCAAGAGTGGACAATAGAGTAGTTGATGCCATGGCTACTATTGCTTCCTTGTTACAAATTCCATAGAAAATAAGTCATTACGAGTTCTTGGTGGAACAACTGTTTTCCCCTACCTATGACGATACTGAATCTCATGTTATATGTCACCTATCTGATACCAATACCTCAATCTATGGTGAAATTTATACCTACCTAAAATATAACACTCTTCCACCTAACTTATTACAAAACCAAAAGTGCAATTTCATTCCGTCGAGCCACCCGACACACACTTATAGAGAATGTACTATATCGATGAGGTCTGGATGGAACTCTCCTATGATGTCTAGAATGCAATGAGTTTGAAATGGCTTTATGAGAAGTCCATGAGGGTGTCTATAGAACACATTCAAGTGGCCTAACATTAGCCCAAAAACTTCTTCGTTTAGGATATTACTGGCCAACTATGGAAAAGGATTCTTCCCAGTTCATAAAGAAATTCTAGAAATGTCAAATTCATGGAAATCTCATCCACGTACCAGCTCAGGAACTCAAACCTTTTGCATCCACATGGCCATTTTGTCAGTGGGGACTAGATCTTGTTGGTAAAATTCACCCATCTTCATCAAACGGACACAAGTTTATCATCACAGCTATAGAATACTTCACAAAATGGATTGAGGTTGTTCCTTTAACCAACATCACAGGAAAGAATATTTCATCATTTATCCTCAACTACATCATTTGTCGGTATGGCATTCCCCAATCCATAGTCACTGACAATGGAAGACCGTTCAAAAATTAAGACATGCAAGAATTGTGTGAGAAGTTCAATATCCAACATCACTTCTCTACACCATATTATCCCTCGAGGAACGGTCAAGAAGAGGCCTCCAACAAGACTATCCTGAATATTTTGAAGAAAATTATCAATGACGCAGCACGTGATTGGCATATCTAATTAAACCCTGCTTTGTGGGCATACCGCACCAGTATTTGCACACCAACAGGAGATACACCATATGCTTTGTATATGGGTCTGAGGCCATCATGCTTATTGAAGTTGAAATACCATCGCTTTGGGTTTCCTTCAAAGGTATCATCCCTGATGAAGACTATTGGGTCTCAATATTGCAAGAACTAGAACTATTAGATGAGTGGCGCCAACATGCAGTGAATCACCTAAAATCCTACCAACAACAAATCTCCAGAAGTTACAACCACAAGGCCAAACCCAGAATGTTCCAAGTTGGTGACTTAGTGTTGAAGGAGAACCCATGAAATTAGCAAGACAGAGAGACGAAAGGAAAATTTGAACCAAATTGGTTGGGGCCCTTTGTCATTGTATCAATTTATGGCTTAGGAGCATATTAGCTATCCACACCAGAAGGGGAGTTGTTTGAGGAACCCATGAACAGTCTTCATCTCAAGAAGTTCTACACATGATTCATCTGTTGCATTGGAAAAAGCCCTGAGAAAATCCAAAAACATCAAAAAATGTCCTGAAAAAATGGTCACCCTGGAGAAAACCTGACAAACAGGCATCTTGGTGAAAACAACAACAAAAGAAAAATCAAAAAAGTGAAAAAATGCAAAAACAAATCAAATAAAAAATCTATAAAATCATAAAATCTAAAAAAGTGCAATAAAAGCAAGTGGTGAAAACCTAGCAACAAGCTCTATTTGTGACAGGTTGGCTTCTTCCTCTATAGGAACATGTGTTGATCACTAGTTTGGTACTATTACCTTGTGCATCCTTCATTCGAGCTGCATATGCATACCTTGTTATGTCGTTCATGTGTCACCTTGGTTTCTTGACCATTGTACATATCCATAATAAACTGGTTTATTTCCACTAGGGCCAAAATCTTGAACTTGTTGGGGGAAACAAATCTTGAGCTTGAACCAACAGACAAACAATAGGAGGACAAACATAACAAAAACATTGATCACAGTGAAATCAAACATTGAACATCAATCACCATCGGAAATGCATAAAACATCCTTGTCATATTAGAAAATCCAAAAAATCCAAAAACAGAGTCACCTTGTTAAATTGTGTTGTCACAGTTAATTGTAATTAAGTGTTTGTTTATATCTTGGTCCTATAAATCAGTTGATTCGGTCGAACTACATGGTCTCTGTGTGTATAACGTAGGCAAGGCTTATCTTTGATTAGCCCCCGAGACCCCTAGGATAGATATTTAGGTTAGGTTCTTGGTCAAAATCTCATAAAACACCTAAAAATTGGAAAATTAAAAAAATCCCAAAAACAGCAAAAAATCAAGGTTACAAGGATGATGCTATTTTGAATCATGGTTTTACCACTCACACACAAATGTTCAAATTGTTTGCATTATGATTGATGTTATCATTTCTCAAGATCAATTCAATGATGTCAAAGAACTAGAAAAGCTATGATTGAGAATGATATTTTTCTTTGTCTATTGTCTGTGAGTTGATTATTATTACTATGTGAATTGTCATGGAATGTGACCTGCAAAGAAACACTGATGACATTCCGCATTCGCATAGGAAAATAGTCAAATCTTGTATGTTTACGCAAGAGATGCTCAAGTCATCTTGGTCCAATTATACCTAGATGCTTGTGCTAACTTGTACTATCAAACATCACGGAAGTAGTACTCAGGTCATCATGATCTAATTATACCATTGATGTTTGTACTCACTTACAACATTTTTAAAAGCACAATGATGACAATAAGCACAAAAAATTTACTGGGATGACATCATTGCATTATTAGTATAGCATATCTAGGTTGCATTCATATTAGTTGTTGTAATGGAATTTATAGATTTTTCCAAGGCTGATATTATTTCTATCATTAACAGATTGAGTACATTTGACATTGCCAAAAACATCATTTAGAGGCATGAGCATTCAGACATCAATCATAGCATTATCATTGTATTTAAGCATCCATTTAGTCATCAATCATATATTTGCATTATGAAAACCAAAGAAAAACAAATGCATTGATCATATCATTTTAATCCATAAACATTTGGTAATACATTATAGGCACCAACATATGTAAATTATCATTCATTCACCTCATATATGCATTAGATCATGATATTTGTATCAAAAAATATATATATACCTAAATTACCATGCATATCATACATCCATAGAAGAATATAGAGTCATTCATTATTAGGACCATTCATCTTTGCATTTACATTATTTTCCATCTGTCGCATCATACATCATTCCATTAGAAAAATACAAAAATAATAGCATGTAAAAATTTTCATAAAACCACATAGGATCATAACACCTATTGCATCCATGACACATATAATATCATCATAAAACATTGGATAACATCCATAACATAGAAATTAAATGCATCCATCATAAATCAATGCATATAAACACATAAGATCATCATCATCGTTGCATATATATCTCAAAATATGTCAAATGTACAAGGATATCTGAATGTCAGGAAATACATCATAAAAATGGTGATATCATCAAGAGTCAGTGTATACATCATGATATAACATAAAATGTCAAAACTATGTGGTACTACGCCCAGATGCTACTGGCATCATTGAACCTGTACCCCCTGTTGCACCTGAGGGACCTGCACCTAGATCCCTCAGATCCCCTGGCAATGGTTGTGTCACACCCATGCTCACTATCCAAGACTGGGATCTGCTAGTCTGAGATCGGTTGAAGCTCTCTTTCTGCTCAAAAGGGACCAACTCATGATATCGATCTCTATAAAACTAAGCCTCGTAAGAAGACCACATCTCTTAATAATATCTTTGTCTACCTGTGACAACTGTGGGATCAGCTCCCAAGTCCATGGAAATTGCTCTCGAGACTGAAGATTATCTAAATCCGTCTCTTATCATTTTTCAAATATCACAAATCAGCATATCAATCAAGTCAAATCATCAAATCAATTAATCATTGAAAATCAATCAACCTATCAATCCTAATGAGATTTTCATCAAATCTCCTCAACATTTTGTTTTGATTATCGCCTATCATTAGGAAAAAATGACATCATCATTAGTGTATCTTACCTATCATGAGGTCACTAAATCATCTACTCTATCATCAACACTTAATCATTGGATGAACGCGATCAAACATCACAAAATGCAAGGAGAAAAATCACCAAATCTTCAATTTGCCATGGAAGCGCCAAAACAGACCTTAAAAGTGCCAAAAGTGGCAGAAGCACCATTTTGTGATGCAGAAGCACCATTTTAACCAATGCGCTGAAACATTCCTCTGATGTGCTGAAGAACCAGTCTGATATGCCATTTCATGAAAGCGCTCGAGAATTCCTCCCAAGCACTGGAGAATCTAGCAGGAGCACCATTTTATTGGAAGTGTCAAAGAATCTCTCTGATGTGCTAAACCTTTGGGCAGAAATGCCATTACCTAGATTTGACCTATGGATGGCTTAAAAGTGCTATTTCAGACTATCAAAGTGCCAAAACTCGATGCGCTAGAACAGACCTCCTAAGCGTTGGAGAATCTCTCTGAAGTGCTACAATAGTCGACGAAATTGCCAAAAAAAACCTAATTGAAGCGCCACGAAAAACTTCGCAAGCACCGAAATAATTTTGAAATTTAAAAATTGAATGGAAACACGTGAAAAATGTGTTTCAAAATCACAACAAAGGTTTCAAAATTCTTACTAGAGGTTTGTATCCCAATGGTCAATTATGTCGTCGTACCCACTCGAATCGATGAAGCTGCAGAGGGATCACCATCTTGCACAAAAGCTCAACAATGCTCTCTCACTTCAACAAATTTCAAATCACAATATGCACAAATGAAATCTTTCTCACTTTTTACCTCTTAATAAAGGTAATTAAAGGGGTAATTTTGGTGGCATTATTTTAATTTCTTTTCAGGGGCAATTAATTGGGGCAGTTTAAAATATTTCATATCGGGAAATAAATCGATGAGATATTATCAAACCAGGATTTTATCATCATCATCATCGTAACTCAATTGAAAATTTCAAAAATCATCAAAAATCTTTTATTATCACAAATTTTTCGATTTTTCTCCCAAGGGGGCATACAATCGTAATTTCTTGAAAATCACTGTCTGGGGCATTGTTAAAAAATTTAGCAGCACCGGTAAATTTTTCTTTGAAGTAATGCGTAAACACATCACTTCAAAGAGGGGAAAATGTATACACATAAAATTGGTCTAGAAAATATTAATTAAATATTGATTATTTAATTAATAAAATCTTTATTCTTCTACTATATAAATAAATTACAAATTTATTTACATAGTTCCTATTTTCTTAATTCCTCTATTCTAATTCACCCTCTTCGTGATTTAATTGAGATAAACAAATCTAAATAATTTGTTTTATTTTAATTGATTCCTTTCTCATTAAATTTGAATTTCATCACATTTCTACATATTCTTCTAACTACCTTCCACCTCACCCTCCAACTCACCATGTGTCACATGAAAATAATTATTCTTATTTTCTAAAATGGATATTTGTTCTCAACAATTTTAACCACCTCCAAGACACATGGCTCCTTCATTCAAATTATTCTTTCTTACACTTGGCAAGATGGTTTTACTAAAGGGAAAAATTGTCTTGTTTTCTCCATCCTTCTCATTCTTCACCATCGATTTCTCTAGATCAAATCTCAATCGTTCATGGCTGCCAACTCACCAAATTCCTTGGTAAAATCTATAAATTGAGGCTCATTTACAGCTTTTTCATAAGGAGCATTTGCATAACATCACTCTGCAGGAATTCATTCAAGTCTTTGAAAGTTTAGTTTGCATTTTTAATTTAGCATTTTAGAATAGCATAGCAACTAGTTTAGAATCATGGCTCCTTTAGATGTTTCTTAGTTTAGTTCAGCATTTAAGATCATATACATTTCATTTCCATTAGCTGAATTTTGCATTGTATCATTTCCACGTCACTTTATACATAGCACTTCATCCATCATGTCATTTCATCATTTCACTCAGCTAAATCATTCAATCATGTAGATGTAGATTTAGATTTTGCATTGTAGTTAAATAGGCTACTCGTTTCTTCAGTGGCATCCAAGTGATTTGAGCACAAATAAGATCTGAGAGCATAATTACTAGGACACTTAAGATTAAAGGAAGATGGGATGTTTTTAAGGAACTATGTTATCAAATTGTATTTTGATTTAAGTTAGATCTCCTTACTGTAATTCTTTACATCTAATTTTGTGTTATTGGTTTCATATAATTCGCATAATTTTACACACATACATTTTGGCGCCCACCATGGGACCAAGCCCCTATCATTTTGATATTTTTTGGAAAGTGTGTTTTACAAGTTCGAACATAAGTATTTCTGGCGCAACTGCATAATTCTCTTCTACTTCCAAAAGATTGTCTGGTGCATCAACCGACTCTTCTGGCGCAATGAAAGTTTTTTTCGGTGCATTCAAGCCATTTTTTGGCACATCAAGGATTTTTTATGGTGCTTCTCATTAATTTTGTGGCGCTTTTACCAATTTATGTGGCACTTTTAATTGATTATGTGGTGCTCCTGTCTTTTTGGCATTTCAGATGACTGTAATGGCATTTTTATTTTCCTCTGTAAAATTTTCCCGAGAATGAAAACTGATGTTTGTTTTTTCTGTTCTGCAGATTTCATGAAACATTGTCAGAGACTTTGTTGAAACCCAAGAATGCTTGTCAAAGAAAATCTATGATAAACTACTGATAAATCTGATGTAGGGGTTGGATTTTTATGTATTTCTTTCTTGTTTAAATTAGGAACATAGACTAATTAACAAGGAAAGAACACCATGTTTGTTGTGTGTGTGAATGGTAGGCATATGCTCTCCCCTTTACTGGGTGACCAAAAATCTAGACCCATTCCTTTTCATTATTTGTGGTGTGTTTTGAATGGTAGGCATAAGCTCTCCCCTTAACTGGGTGACCAAAAAGCCAGATCCATTCTTGTTAATCTGTGAGTGTGAGTAGGGTATACAGCGTAGGTTCTCTCTTTATTCATACATAATAAAGATTGATCAAACTACGGGTATATTCTCTCACTTTTTTTATCTTAGCAGACCTATCTTGTGGGAAAAAGTACTCATCCAAGGGAACGACCCAACCAATAACACACTAAAGCCAAGCGCATTTCCAGCCAATATATAAATGAGGATATTGGAACAAAGGCCAATATCACACAGTTGGTTCCAACGAGAAGGGAAGCAATGGTCTTTTGCCACATGGATCAATCCCTATGAACGGAAAGTCCTTACTAAAACCCTTGTTGTAGATTGGCCAAAACCTTTATCTATTCTCTTGGTATAGCAACAGTCGTTGTGAAGGCGTCCACATTCTCACAGGCTTTAGTAGAGATGATCAGCCTACCATGGGAGTTTTATGGAGGCTAGAAGCTTGGTTGACCTGAGAAGTGAGTGCAATGTAAGGGGAAGCCCGTGTGGCCAAGCTTCTAAATTCATCTGCTAAAGATAAGTGCGGTTGGGGTAAAACCCACGTGGAATCCAAGAGAATATAGTCTATCACAACCCTAGGGAATGTACGTTATGTTTGATTGTGCTTATTAAAGTTTCTTCAAAGAAAACTTCAAACAAAAGCTTACACACTGAAAAAAATATAGAAATTGTGATTCAGAATACATCATTTGGAACAAACCATCCTCTGACCAAAAACCAGAAAAATCAAGTAAACTGGAGACAAACTGTTACATTCCCTGCTCAGCGCTTCCACTATTTTTTGTAGTGCTTTCACCGATTTTTCCAGTGCATCCACCTTATGTTACAACGCATCCACCTCATTTTCTAGTGCATTGACCTAAAACTTTGGTGCATCTGAGCTATTTTGTGGCGCATTTGTCTGATTCTATGGCACATCCCAGCCATTCTGTGGTGGATCTGAGCTTTTTTGTGGCGCTTCTACCTTTCAGTACTTCCACCTACTGTATCGACGCATCCACCAAAATCCAAAAATAGAGAACTAAATATAATTCCCATCTGTCATTTTCTAAATCAAAATTCAAACGTCTTTCCAGTCCAGAGTCATTCTTTAGCTTTGACAAGAGTTTCACATTGATCTTTATCCAATGACTTCATGAAATTTTAAAATCCGAAAACCAAAACCCATAGCTCTTAGTCCAAAGGATCGTCAAAAGCGTCTTGCAACACTTTATGACTTTAGGGACAAATTTCTCTTCAATTTTTACAGAAAAGTTTCAAAGAACAACTCCAAATTGTATTCATTTTATTATTTCCAAAATCCAAGAATTTTTCAAAGGTTCGAACATCTTGTCTAGGAAAGAAAGCTTATCCCCATTTCACAATTGGAGCCAAAATATTAGGATCTTCTCAAGTTCAAAATTGTTCCTTAAGTGTCTTTGAATCTAAACTTGTTAAAATTGACTTATCCAAGTGAAACACTTTACCTAAACTTTGATCAAACATATAAAAGTGCCCATCATCATCAACACCCAAATTTGATCATCAAGTTGAGTTTCCCCATCAAGGTTTATTATCCTTCATCTTGAGACAATACACTTTGTATCAAATTTCATCACCTTGGTTACATCAATAGAATTCATCATTCTATTTGACCTAGGTATTTCCTTGGCACTCTCAAATAATGGTCAAAATTTAGCAAACCTTAGTCACTTGTATTCCCATTTTAACAAGGTCCCAAAAACAAAAAATTAAGGACAAACAAATTGAACCTCCAAATATTTTGGCTGAACTAGAATAAAATCCTTTTCATAAGATTTCTCAAAATGAAACAGATGATATAACAGAAGAAGAAATTGAACAAGCAAATCAAGACCCCAAATTCCATAAATTCCTAGAACAAGTCTTTGAAAAGGATGGGGAGAAATACCTTTTGATGTTATCCAACCAAGGGGTTAAGTTACCAAATGACTTTGATGTTAATAAATTGAAAAGAGAATCCCAAAGAAAACTGAAACTGAAATTCCTACTGTAGATCAAATAACTACCTTGACAAATCAGATGCAAAACCTTCAACAATAACTCCAAGATATGCAAGGAGGGACTCCGAAATGATACCTATTGCGAGATATTTGTCCCTATCCCTTTGATAGAAGGTTAAACATGCTACCATTTCCCACAAATTATGATTTACCAAAATAAGACAAATACAATGGGAAGTTTTATCCAATAGATCATGTGTGAGAGTTTTGAACCATGAGTCTAGAGTTCTCTCATGAGGAAACATACTTAATGATACTCTTTCCTTGTAGTCTAGGGGGCCATTGTATGGAATGGTTCTCAAAGTTGCAACCAGGAATAAAATCCTTCGAAGAAGTGGTTAACAAATTCATCACACAATATTCCTATAACAGTGCACATGAGATAACCATGAAGGATCTTTGTAATACCAAACAGAAACAAGGAGAATCTTTTCTCGTATTCCTACAAAGGTGGAGAAGGTTATTCGCTCATTATGCTCGTCCCATACCCGAACAAGAAAAGGTGGAAATTTTTATCGATAACCTTAACAGTGAAATGAGCTATAGATTGCAATTACAATGACCCCCTAGCTTTGAGAAGATGGTAGAAAATGGTGTCAAAATCGAAGAAGCCTTAGTCAAAAAAGGGGTATTGAAAGTTCACAATGAAGGATCAAACAATGTTAGTTCATCTAGCCATCATAACAATGAAAAACCTAAATTTTGGACAAGGAACAAACATGCCAATGATGGTACCACCGAAAGACATAATGTTAAACCAATCTTTAACTTATCGAGAACCACAACCAAGATGGATCAAAATATCAATCAAGGCACTAATCAAAATTTCAACTCGTCCAATAATCAAAATGGCCACAATCAAAGTAGCACCCCATTGAAACCTCCATCATATCAAACGCAATCAAAAAGCGGAAAATTCACCCCTTTGGGTCAATCACACAAATCTGCATTGAGGGAACTTCTTGAAAATAACCAAACATGAATGCAAATGATGCTCAAATCAATGTCATTAAAATCAATGGGAAACAAGACAGTGTACCAGTAAATGCAACCATAAGAGCACAATCCAAAAATGTCTTAAAAGGAAGTTCATCTAAAACACCTGTAGCCTCGTCCAATCAATACAACATAGTGGACTAGTTACAAAAGATCCCTACACAAATATCAATATTGGAATTGCTCAAGATTTCACCCACCCAAAAAGAGATTTTCGAAAAATCCCTAGTAGACACAATAGTGCCAACAAATCTGGAAGTTTGTAAATTTGAAACCATGGTGGGACATTTAACCGCGCCACATTGCGTATCATTTTTCCAAAAATTATGATGCATTCATTTCTCATCCCCACAGTGTTTCTCTTCATATCAAAGTCCTAGTTCATAAACATCGTGTCAAACACATCCTAATAGATGGAGGAGTTAGCCTGAATACATGTACTTTAAAGCTTTTCCATGCCTTAGGATTTTCCAAGAATGTAATTGATTCAAAGAAAAAGATAACAATAAAAGCGTGTGATGATGAGGAAAGAGCTTCATAGGGATTAATTGCCCTACCTATTCAAGTGGGACCAATCCAGAAAAATGCAATCTACCAATTCTTAGACAAGGATCTAACCTTTAACATACTATTGGGTTGACCATGGATTCATGAAATGCAAGCGGTCCCTTCAACATACCACCAATGTCTAAAATTTCCTTGTGGCGGCCAGGAAATTACCATTTTGACTGATTCAAATAGTCCCCAGTATTGCAATACACTAAAATATGTCCAAGATATCTTTGTGCCTCATAATAGAGAAGCTTCCACTCCCACTACTTCCAATGATCAGATCCAGTCAAGTTCCTCATCTAGACTATTGGTCATCTCCACAAATCATGAAAGTCAATCCAGTTCCACATCTAAACAGTCTAAGAAGAAAGAAGAAGTTGCTTCCTCCACTTCCTCAAATCATGAAGCCCAATTGAATACCTTGTCAAAAAAAATTGAGGAAAAAGTTCAAGTCAAGGACAAAGGTGTTGATGAATACTTCTTTGAACAGTCTCTATGTATTTCATGGCTTTCTTCTCCAGAATTCTATGGACAACCCTCCACATCCACACAACCGACATCTCAACCAATTACCAAATTTGATGGTCTGTTTATAAAAGAAAGCACCATATTTGATGAATCAAAAGACAAAGACATTCTAAACTAGCTTTATAAAGATGAAGAAGAATCCCAAGCAGTAATTGCAAATGTACAAACTGCACAATATGGAAAAGGTTTCAGTATCTTGGAAAATATGGGATATGAGGGAAAAGGTCATGTGGGTAAAAGAAAAGAAGGAATTGTAGAACCAATTGAACCACCTTTAATTAATCCAAGAGATAAGACTAGTCTAGGCTATAAAGAGGACACAAAAGAAAAGGTGGTTGAAATAATCCTACAGTTACAAGCCATGATGAGCATGAGACTAATTCCAATGAATATGAGTGGGATTCACTATCAGAAGAGTCCTATCATGAAAAGGACATTAATGTAGTACAAAAATATGCACCCCTACTTGAAGAAGGATAAGGGTCAGGTTCTAGACCGTTTGAATTAGGATCGCAACACCTTGATAATTCTAGTGAAAACGATTCAACTCAGAGTGAAACAGATAATTCAAAGGAGAGTTACCTTCTAGACCTCAATTTTTCTATCAGACAAATTGAAGACACCGCTATCCAAACTCTTACCATTTCAAACCTTAACCCGTCTGGTGACTGCTTACCCTTAGTACATCCTAATCTCATAGATTGGGACTCAATAGAGCCCTTTGACATCCCTACATTTTTAAATGATGACACCATCATCAATTTCCTTTGTGCCAAAAATCTCGAAACAAATTCCACCAATGAACATCATAACAAGGCTTCCATACAAAGGAGTATCAAATCTTCCAGCTGTAAAATGAATAATACAGGAAATAGATCTAATATTGAGAACCATTCAATGGCAGTGTTAGATTTGGAAAAAGTAAAAACAAAGAGCTCATCCAATGGTGAAAACCTCTCTGAGGCATCAACGGATGGAAAATTTGATACTCTCCCGAAACATTTTCAGGAAAGATCAAAAGTCTTGATTGAACCCACACAGTCTATCAACATCGGCAATGTAGAGACGGTGAAGACTATTCATCTAGCGGCATCTTTTACAAACCAAGAAAAGCCAAGTTTCTAAAAAAATTCACAAAAAAACAAATCAACTTTGTTTGGTCATATGTTGTCATGTTAGGGATTGATTCGGAACTCATCATGTATCATCTATCATTACCTCCAGGAGTGAAACCAGTCAAGCAAAAGTTGAGAAAAATGCACCCCCATATAGCCCTATTGGTAAAGGCAGAGTTTAAGAAGATGTTAGGTGCAGGATTCATCAGACCCATTGACTGTTGGTGTAATTAATTATTAATTACACTTTGCATAAGTTTACTTAGGTAATTATGTAATTCTTAAGTTTAGGCTTTCATCTTTATCTTATCGAGCTATCTTGTTGCTCAAGATAAGATTAGGTTTGCATCTTTGCTTTTATAAAGCAAATCATATCTTGTAATTAATTAAATTCTCGAATAATTAATGTTGCACATCTTTTTGCAATGGCTTCTGCTTTTTTGATTTTCTCTTCTATGGAAGGCTTTTCTGGATTACAAATCTGATCATGGGTTTCTAACATGATATCAGAGCCTTGATTTGCAGCCCCTTCTCAGATTTTTGAGAAAAACATTGCAGGGTTCGTTCGGGATTCCTTGAGGGTTTTCATACCTCAAGTTTTGTCTCTCTATTTGGGTGTTCTTGCATGGTTGCTTTCGGCGCACGTTGGAGGAAATCTGAGCTCATATTCGAGTTCAAGGCTGTCGAAAAAGTCAAGATCGACTTTTGTTTCGCCTGAATCCGACATTTTATGCCAGAGTTATGAGGGTTTGAAGATTTGTCAGATCTGGGAGTTGCGACACTTCTGGGGCGTTTTCAAGCAGATCGGACCTCGCCATCAGATCCAGAGCATTCGAGAGATGAAAAACGACATATAATACGCCCTATTTCGGCGTTGGGAGCTTCTGAGGCAAATTTTTTTGTTTCTAAGGCCGTACGGCCCTGTGCACGATTCTCGAAAAAAATCATTCAGGTTTTTTAAATATTTTCCTGCATGTCAAAAAAAATTATTAGTTTTTGTTTTTTTTTGAAAATCAAAATAAATAAAAAAACAAAATATAAAAAAATCAAAAGTTTTTAAAAGCCTCGGCGGCCAAGGTACGCCCGTACCTTGCCGCGGCAGGCTTGTACGCCACCGCCGGCCATTCTTCAAACCGCCGCTTGCCATCAATTCCGGCCACTTACCATCAATTTCCGGCCGCTTACCATCAATTCTAGCGGGTTTTCTACCCGGCCGGCTCTCCATGCACCTCCGGCGGTGCCACCAGCGGTGCCTTCACGGCTCCACCTGCCCGCAGCCCGCCTGGCGGTGGGTTCTTTTTTGCAAATGCAGCGCCCCTGGTCATATGGCGGACCAGGGGCTAGTCCGAAAGGTGCTTAAAATTTGCTCCAATTTAGCCTGTGCAATCCCTGAATTGCCCTCATACAGGCCTTTTTTTCATTTTGCCATAACTTTTGATCCTGGAGGTGGATTTTTTGAAACGAAATATCGCCGGAAAGCTGGCGAGCCTAATTTTCTGATGGTGTAGTCTGTTTCCAGATATTTTTCTATTTGATGGGATATTTTTCCAGTTGAAGTCAGATGTTCAGATTCCGCTTCGGAGGACATATCTTTTGACTCAGTGATCTGTTTTTCGTCATTCTTGCGGCATCAGAAAGCTGATTCTGTCCTCTACACAGATCTGACATCAATTTCTATTTTATTCTTATGCATGTTTGTATGCTCTCCTTTTACAATCAGTGGGTTATTGTAATAAATGAACTATGATAAAGTTCCATTCAGGGGGGTTTTTTTGCATATCCATATTCATCTTGTTTTGATGGCAACTCACATGAGTCTTTCTGGTCTCTTAGTTTCTTTTGGCCACAATTCTTGTCTTGCTTGACACATGTCAGATTCATTGGTTCACACTTCAGATTGAGAGCCTATGGTTAATGATCCACATTGGATCCATCTCAATTTGAGGGCCATTTTTTTGTGGTTATTGTTCCAGAGTCTATTTTTGGTACTCCTTCCCATGGAAGAGTTTCAGTCACAGTTTGGCATCGGCATCGAGATACATGGTTTCCAGATTTTGTCATCATTATGGGTTCATCTTTTTCATCTATTGTTGCTCACAGATTCCAGAGTTGTTCCCGTTTGGAGTTTTCGAGTGTTCCGTGGCATCGGGTCTTCTGTTGCTTTATCATGATTCCTTGAGTCAATCAGTGACTCTCATCCGTTTCAGTAGTATACAGAAGAATATTTCCTTGCTTGCCTATATCAAGTTCCGTGTTACTCCACAGGTTCTTCCTGATTCTTCGCAGCAGCTCATCTCACTCGAGGGGGTTTCTCTATTTGCATTTGTACATGAGTACCGAAGCCTTGTTGTCGGGACTCATATTTGCATAATAATCTACTTCTCCCTAAGTTGCACTTATGGGGGGGTGTTGGTGTAATTAATTATTAATTACACTTTGCATAAGTTTACTTATGTAATTATGTAATTCTTAAGTTTAGGCTTTCATCTTTATCTTATCGAGCTATCTTGTTGCTCAAGATAAGATTAGGTTTGCATCTTTGCTTTTATAAAGCAAATCATATCTTGTAATTAATTAAATTCTCGAATAATTAATGTTGCACATCTTTTTGCAATGGCTTCTGCTTTTTTGATTTTCTCTTCTGTGGAAGGCTTTTCTGGACTGCAAATCTGATCATGGGTTTCTAACATTGACTATGTCAAGTGGATCTCCAATATAGTACAAATTTCAAAGCCTGACAATAGCATTCGTATATGCACAGATTTCCAAGATCTTAACAAAGCTTGTCCTAAGGATGATTTTCCTCTACCCAATATAGATATCATAGTGGACTTGACGGTAGGACATGGCATGCTATCACTGATGGATGGATTTTCTGGGTATAACCAATTCAAAATAGCCCAAGAAGATCAAGATAAAATGGCCTTTACTTCCATGGGGAACCTTCTGTTGGAACATTATGTCCTTCTGCTTGAAGAATGCAGGAGCTACCTACCAACGTTCCATGACAACAATCTTTCATGATATGATGCATACTTTCATGGAAGATTATGTGGATGATTTATTGCCCAAATCATATACCATGGAAGGACATTTGTAGATCCTAGATAAAATTTTCACCAAACTGGAGAAATTCAATGTACGGCTAAATCCCAAGAAATGTGTGTTTAGGGTGACGTCGACAAAACTCTTGGGTTACATAGTATCAGAAAAAGGGATTGAGGTAGACCCATCAAAAGTCAAAGCTATTATGGAAATTCCACCACCAAAGAACATTAGTCAACTCTGTTCTCTACAAGGGAGGTTTCAATCAATTCACAGATTCATTTCACAGCTGGCAGACAAGACCCATCCCTTCACTCATCTGTTGCATAAAAATGTTTCCTTCTGATGGGATGAGAAATGCGAAGGAGCCTTCAACCAATTGAAATGATACTTAATGAATCCACCTATCCTAGTACCACCAATAGAAGGGAAGCCACTACTATTATATATTGCTACAACAGAGACATCATTGGGAGCCCTATTAGCGCAAGAAGATTCAGCAGGAAAAGAGAGCAATCTACTACATCAACAGGACGCTAAATGGCTATGAGATCAACTATACCTCCATTGAAAAGGCTTGTCTAGCAGTACTATTTTCTACCCAACAGCTACGACAGTACATGCTAACTCACACAATCAAGTTGATAGCTAAAATTGATCCTCTCAAATATCTCCTCAACAAAGCTAACCTAACAGGGAGATTGGCTAAGTGGGTCATGATACTCAGTGAATTCAATATCATATATGTAGATAGGAAGGAAATTAAAGGTCAAGAAATTGTTGATCAATTAGCAGAGGCACCACTACCAGATAATCATCCTCTACACATTGAATTTCCAGATGTTGATGTTCTCACCCTGGCTGCAAGATAGTGGACACTATACTTTGATGGATCACACATCCAGCATGGATCAGGAGCTGGAATTCTATTTGTCACTCCACAAGGACATACCATGCCAAAATCATATAGACTGATGTTCCCTTGTACTATCAACATGACAGAATATGAAGCATTAATCATTGGCATAAAAACAGTTGTAGAATGTAAAGTCCAAGAATTGCAAGTGTATGGAGATTCTCAATTAGTGATTATCCAAGTCAATGATGATTATCAAACGAGCGATGAAAAATTGATGCCCTACAAGAGAATGATAGATGATTTCAAGAAATATTTTGTGGATATCAAATTTGAACAGATTTCAAGAGTGGACAATAAAGTCGTTAATGCCATGGCTACTATTGCTCCCTTGTTACAAATTCCAGAGAAAAGAAAATGTTACGATTTCTTGGTGGAACAATTGTTTTCCCCTGCCTATGACAATACTAAATCCCATGTTATTTGTCACCTATCTGATACCAATACCTCAATCTATGGTGAAATTTATACCTATCTAAAAGATAACACTCTTCCACCTGACTTGTCACAAAACCAAAAATGCAATTTCATTCGAGGAGTCGCCGACACACACTTATAGCAGATGTACTATATCGATGAGGTCTTGATGGAACTCTCCTACGATGTATGGAACGTGATGAGTCTAAAATGGCTTTACGAGAATTCCATGAGGGTGTCTGCGGAACACATTCAAGTGGCCTAACCTTAGCCAAAAAACTTCTTCATTTAGGATATTATTGGCCAACTATGGAAAAGGAGTCTTTCTAGTTCGTGAAGAAATGCCAGAAATGTCAGATTCACGGCAATCTCATAAACGCACGAGCTCAGGAACTCCAACCTTTTGCATCCACATGGCCATTTTGTCAGTGGGGACTAGATCTTGTCAGTAAAATTCACCTGTCTTCATCAAAAAAACACAAGTTTATCATCACAGCTATAGAATACTTCACAAAATGGATTGAGGTTGTTCCTTTAACCAACATCATAGGAAAGAATATTTCATCATTTATCCTCAACTACATCATCTGTTGGTATGGCATTATCCAATCCATAGTCACTAACAATGGAAGATCGTTCAAAAATCAAGACATGCAAGAATTGTGTGAGAAGTTCAATATCCAACATCACTTCTCTACACCATATTATCCCCAGGGGAACGGTCAAGCAGAGGCCTCCAACAAGACTATCCTTAAGATTTTGAAGAAAACCATCATTGACCCAGGATGTGATTGGCACATCCAATTAAACCTTGCTTTGTGGGTGTACCACACCAGTATTTGCACACTGATAGGAGCTACACCATATGCTTTGGTATATGGGTCTGAGGCCAGCGTGCCTATTGAAGTTGAAATACCATCGCTTTGAGTTTCCTTGAAAGGTATCATCCCTGATGAAGACTACCGGGTCTAGAGATTGCAAGAACTAGAACTGTTAGATGAGTGGTGCCAACATGCAGTGAATCACCTGAAATCCTACCAACAACGAATGTCCAGAAGTGACAACCACAAGTTCAAACCCAGAATGTTCCAAGTTGGTGACTTAGTGTTGAAGGAGAACCCACGAAATTAGCAAGATAGAGAAAAGAAAGGAAAATTTGAACCAAATTGGTTGGGGCCCTTTGTCATTGTATTAGTTTATGGCTCAAGAGCATATCAGCTATCCAACTAGAAGGGGAGTTGTTTGAGGAACCCATGAACAGTCTTCATCTCAAGAAGTTCTACACATGATTTATTTGCTGCATTGGAAAAAGCCCTAAAAAAATCCAAAAACATCAGAAAATGTCCTGAAAAAATGGTCACCCTGGTGAAAACCTGGAAAACAAGCATCTTGGTGACAACAACAACAACAAAAAAATCAAAAATGCAAAAAAATGCAAAAAAAAAAATTTTAAAAAAGATCAAAAAAATCATAAAATCTGAAAAAGTGCAATAAAAGCAAGTGGTGAAAACCTAGCAACATGCGCTATTTGTGATAGGATGGCTTCTCCCTCTATAGGAACGTGTGTTGATCACTGGTTTGGTACCATTACCTTCTGCATCCTTCATTCGAGCTACATATGCATACCTTGTTATGTCGGTCATAACTCACCTTAGTTTCTTGACCATTGCACATATCCATAATAAACTGGCTTGTTTCCACTAGGGGAAAAATCCTAAACTCGTCAGGGGCAACAAATCTTGAGCTTGAACCAACAGGCAAACAATAGGAGGACAAACATAATGAAAACATTGATCACAGTGAAATCAAACATCGAACATCAATCACCATCGGAAATGCATCAAACATCCTTGTCATATCAGAAAATCCAAAAGAATGTCAAAAATCATAAAAATCCAAAAACAGAGTCACCTTGTTGAATTGCATTGTCGCAATTTGTTGTAATTAAGTGTTTGTTTATATCTTGGTCTTGTAAATCGGTTGAGTCGGTCGAACTACGTGGTATCTGTGTGTATAACGTAGGCAAGGCTTATCTTTGATTAGCCCCTGAAACCCCTAGGATAGGTCTTTAGGTTAGATTCTTCGTGAAAATCTCAGAAAACACCTAAAAATCAAAAAAATTATAAAAATTCAAAAACAATGGAAAATCAAGGTTACAAGGATGATGCTATTCTGAATCATGGTTTTACCACTCACACACGAATGTTCAAATTGTTTGCATTATGATTGATGTTATCATTTCTTAGGAGCAATTCAAGGATGTCAAAGAACTAGAAAAGCTATGATTGAGAATGATATTTTTCTTTGTTTGTTGTCTGTGAGTTGATCGTTATTACTATGTGAATTGTCATGGGACATGACCTACAAAGAAACACTGATGGCATTCCAGATTCGCATTGGAAAATGGTCAACTCTTGTCTGTTTACACAAGAGATACTCAGGTTATCTTGGTCCAATTATACCTAGATGCTTGTGTTTGTAAGCGTAAGAATGAGGAAAACAATCTAAACATGCTTCTACACCTCTAAATAAGACATTGCATCTAAGATTTAAAGAAATTGAACTAATTTAAACTAAAAATCTTCAGAAATCTATCCTATTGCTCTCTAACTCTAAAGGATCTCTCTAATTTACTTTTCTCTCAGATTTAGAAGCTAATTAAACTATTGAAATGACATTTAGAAAATGAGAAATGAACTATTCTATTTCTTATGTGATTAAATATGCAAATCTACTGTAATGGCAGCCATGACTGCAAATGCCGGATGCTTGATTGCTGCTTGATGGATGCTGGATGAATGCTTGATGCTTGATTGCTTGAATGTGTGGATGCTTGGAAAACCTACAGAGTAAGATTGCACAAGTTAGGATCTATTTCTTGTAGCCAGAGAGCTATATTTATAGCTTTCACGGCAGCACATTTGCACAGGGATATGGGATAAGGGGTTGTGATTCAATTTGGAGAATTGAATGGCATGGGATGAGAAGATGGAGCTGATCATGGAGGATTGTTCCTCCCTATGAAAACACCAGGCAAGAAGAGAGGGAGGATTGATGGAAGAATATTGAGAGGACTTCCTGCAAGTTTGTCCCCGAAGCTCTTCCCGCGAATGGAAGTTGTATTAATTAGATTTTAAAAATTTAATTTTATTGGTGAGTGAATAATGGTAAAGATTTATGCATAAATTTAAATAAATTTAATTTATTTAATTTTAGCAAAAAGAGGATTGAATAATTTAATAAATCAAACTATAGGGTTTGTTTATTAAATAAAAATAGGAAAAGTGATAATTAAATAAAAGATTTTTAGAATATCTTTATTTAATTAAGAAACAATGTGATGAGGTAATTAAATAACACAAATTATTGAAGCTGTGTATTTAATTCAAGATGGAATTAATGGATAAAGTATAGAAGAAATAATAAAGATAATAATTAAATAAAACAAAGTATTTAATTTTGTTTATTTAATTAAGAGAAATAATATGATGAAAATGATAATAATTAAATAAAACAAAGTTTTTAATTTTGTTTATTTAATTAAGAGAGAAAATAGAAGAATTAATAATGAACTTAATATAAATAAATATTTCTATTTATTTACTAAGTAGATGAATTTAAGATAAATTAATCAAATAAGTCATATTTAATTAATTAGATTCTCCAGACCATTTTTAGGTGTCTACATTTTGCCCCTCTTTGAAGTGATGGGTTTACACATTGCTTCAAAGAATGATTTTACCTCAGCCGCCAGTATTGACGAAAATTTTAAAATATGCCCCTGATTTTGCCCCAGATGTTGAATTTTGAAATGATAGCGATATATGCCCCCACGGGAGATAAATTGATGAATTTTGAATTTTCTTATGATTTTTCAAAAAAATTGAATTTTTATGATGATTTGATGATGAATTGGTGAAGAAACGATTTATCTCTTGACAAAATTGTCCAAAATTGCCCCTGTAATAGATAAGAATTAATTCCTCAAAAGGAAAAATAAATAAATCCCATAAAAATCCCCCAAAAATAACCTATAAAAGCTCAAAAGGTCATTTTCAAAAGTCATTTGTGCATTTGACTTTGACAATCTGTTGATAGAGACCCTCAGAGTGCTAGAGCTTCAGGATGCCGATCCCTTTCCACACCCACCGACTCGAGCGTGTGCGACATCACCAGCATCCGGCCAATTATGGACCTCCGGTATGTACCCCAAATTCTCCTCGTAATTTGTGCCCGTACTTTTTATGTCCTTTTGCACGTGGTTTTAGTGTTTTAGCGCGTGGTGGACACGGTTTAGCGCATCTGTGATCTATTGTAGCACGCCATAGTTTTAGCGCGCAGGGTTAAATTTGCAGCACGTTCGTAGTTTAGCATAGCGCGTCATAGTTTTAGCACGCAGGGTTAAATCTGCAGCGCGTCCGTGGGATTTTATAGCGCGCCTGACTTTTTAGCATGTTGGGTTGTTTTTGAAGCACGTCAATAGGATTTTGTAGCGCGCCAAACTTTTTAGCGCTCTAGGTTGATTTTGTAGCACTTGGATGTATAGATTGATGAAAATTGTGCATTTTGATTTTCGTCGATTTGTTGTTGATTCCATCTATTTTAGTTTGATCTTGACTAAAACATATGGTAAACGATCTCATGATGTTGATTGATAATAATTACCCTCATGATAGGCGAGGAATAATTAAACTTTCCGAAGGAATGAACCCGATTGATAGATGAGGGTTCCTTGATAAATTGATAGTTTGATAGGTAAAGCACAATTTTTGAAAATTTGATGACCTCCTGATGTTTGATATTCTGATTAAAATGTTCCCTTTGTATGATAACAGGAGCATTTAGATGTTATTCAAGTGCGAGAGCAGTTCCCTTGGCCATTTGATATGATACCGCAACTTTCACCAGATGAGAGACAGCATATTACAGATTGCGGTTTAGCAACGTTACTTGATATGCCCCATATTAGACTTAATAGGGGTCTATTGACGGCCTTAGCGGAGCGGTGGCATAGTGACCACAATACCTTCCACTTACCTACTAGCGAGATGACTGTGACGCCAGAGGATGTATGGCGTATTCTGCGCATTCCTTTTGTTGGGGAGATCGTTGTGCATGATTCAGAGGAGGTTGGTGGGGTAGAGGCTATGCGGAGAGTCTTTCAGGATCCCCATGTTACGGGAGAGTGGATTCTATGGGTAGAGATGCATGATTCATATGCTCCACTTCCTTCAGTTTTGGCTGGCTTTATTGGTGGATTCCTTTGTCCTGATAAGAGGTCAAAGGGTCTATCTCTCGGATGGGGTCGAGTATTAGAGGGTCTGGTGGCCCACAGGACGAGATATGCTTGGGGCATGTGTATGCTTGCCCAGTTATATCATGATTTACACTGGATTATGTACCTTGGAGGCAGCAGTTTATCGACAGGGGCTACACTTCTTCAGGTATGGGCATGGGAGCATATTGTTGTTACGTGTCCCATTCCAGTGTTAGCGAGACCAGCGACGAGGCCTTATGTGTTTCAGTATAGAGGCAAGCCTACCCAGCATATGATGGGTAAGCTAGATTATTGGAGGCAGATAATTGATGATGTGGAGGCAGTGACCTGGCATCCCTATTTAGACTGTGATGACTGGGATGATGATGATATTGAGTTGGGGTTCTTGTTTGATTCGATGTATTTGATCGGGAAGAGCCCCAGGATCTTGGAGTGATTCCTATTTCGTCGTGTCTACAGGCAGTATGGTATCGTGCAGTGTATGCCACAGGGAGTGGCGTATTACGGACGATGACAGATAGATGTCAGTGATTGGGGTCCCAGTTTGCCTTACGGGGCACTTGTTGAGGGTTACCGTGCGCTGCAGCCATCAGCATGGGATATGCGGCAGGATATTATCGAGGCACCTATTACTCCTGAGTACGGACAGTATTTGGCTCTACACCCTCCTCCTCGTATTACCATTCCAGATGAGCCAGTACCAGCACCAGCACCAGCACCAGCAGCTGTAGGAGGTGGTCAAGGTATAGACGTGGACGTGGAGGGTAGCGAGGAGAGTGACAGTGATGAGACTGATGATAGCAATGAGGATAGTAGTGATGATGATGGCGGAGATGGAGGGAGACCGAGCGCAGTAGGTACCTCAGAGCCATCGACTAGTGCGCCTCGTAAGAGGCAGGCCGTTGCTCCTCCATCAACAGAGCGATCAAAGGTTGTGGGTTTACGTGTGTAGGTTTAGACCCTATAGGGACAGCTAGCACAGGTGCAGGGATTACTAGCGCAGACTCAGGCTCAGATGCAGGCACAGATAGCTACTGCACAGACACAAATTACCTCTCTGATTGGTGAGAGAGATGGGGCTAGACAGGCAGCAGTGACGACATAGGCTCAGTTAGCAGGTGTACGAGGACAGTTGACCACTGCCCAGGCATAGATCACAGCCTTGACTGCAGAGTGAGATACTGTCAGACAGACAGTAGAGACAGCACAGGCGACTATAGAGAGATTGCAAAGAGTGGTAGATCGGACTTATGTGGCAAACTACATGCGAGAGGTTATCCGTGCAGGCACCGAGATTGAGTTTTACAGGAGCCGTTACCATGAGCTTTGCCCCCCAGAGCAGAGAGTTAGTTATGCCCAGTCCCACTCAGAGAGGACTCGTTCGAGGACAGTGAGCAAAGGTGTGACACAACCTCTTTCGAGAGATTCGAGAGATCTGAGAGATCCTGGGACATCTGGTGGTGGTACTGATACTGGCACGCGGCCTACTCCTTCTGGTGGGAGCACCACTTGAGATCAATTGTGTACCCTTTTGAGAGATATGTATAGCCATTTTTGACATGATGTTATTTTCATCTTTTTCAGACTTCATTGTATACTTGACACTTGATGAGATATATATGTGCAGTAGTTCGATTGATCTATGATATGTTTTACATGATTTATGTGATGGATGCATTTTAGTTTCTATGTTTTATGATGATTTATTTTACTAGCTTGTATGGATGCATTAATGATGATGTGATATGATATTGATGATGTATTTATTTTCTTAATGAGATGCAATGTATGATAAATAAAATGTATGATGCAAATGAATGATTGATGGAGGAAATGCAAATGTAATGATGTATGAATGAAATGTAAATAAATGATGTACGAATGAAATGTAATGATGTATGAATGGAATGTAAATGAATGATGTACGAATGAAATGTAATGATGTATGAATGGAATGTAATGATGTATGATGAAAATGTAATGATGTAAATGAAATGTAATAATGTATGATGAAATGTGAATGAATGATGTATATGAAAAATGAGATGTAATGAAATGATATATATAATGAATGATGTAAATGAAATGATATGTATAATGAATTGTGTAAGGATGAAATGTAATGTATGATGTCCTCTATATGTATGCAATGAATGATGATTTTGCAACTAAATGGTAATGACAATGTGATGAGACGTAAATGCATGATGTAACATAACGTGTATATGATGTCACGAAATGAGATGTTTATTGTAAAATTTATGATGAGATGAAGAAATGATTTTATATGCATGTCATTAAATGAAAATTGTATGTGTCAAGTATACTCGATCTGTAATAAGAAAAGATAACATTCTTTGCAAATGAACCCTTGTAACTTGTGCAACCAATACTCTGCCAATGTATTATTATGAATGTAATCTATGTTTACCATGCAAAAACCTATTTTATTAATGCAAACCTAAGTATCATTTCAACAATCTTTTTTATTTTGCTTGGTATCATCACTGAGCATTTAAAATGTTGAAAGCGCATACAAGCATCAATGATATGAGATAGACCAATGATGACCTGAGTATTTCTTTCATGATTTTTGATATTGCAAGCGAACACAAGCATCATGGTATAAGAAAGACCAATGATGACCTGAGCATTTCTTGCGTAAACAGACAAGAATTAATCATTTTCTTAAGTGAATTGGAATGTCATCCATGATACTTGGTAGAGCACTTCCCGCGACAATTCACAAAATAATAATGACTAACTCTCAAACAGCAAACAAAGAAAAGGTGTCATTCTCCTTCCTTGCTTCTCTAGTTCAATACATCATCGAGTAGCTCTAAAGAAATGATAAGCAAATGATAAAATAAAAAGCACAACAATTCAAATTCTACTTAATGTATTTTCAAATCATTATTCAGATTAGATCATCAGTGTTGAAATGTGTGTGCTGACGTTTGTATGATATTCCCAGACGTTTGACCAAATGATGTAACCTAAAGACCTATCCTAGGGGTCTCGGGGATTGATCAAAGATTAGTTTTGCCTACGTTATACACGCAGAGACCATGTAGTTTGACTGACACAGACTCCATTTTCTGACTGATGTAGACTCTATTTTTGCGTTTTTTATTTTTTGAATGTTTTTGAGTGAATTTTCTGATTTTCTGATGTTTTTGGATTTTGATTTTTCTAATGTTTTTGGATTTTTATTTTTCTAATGTTTTTGGATTTTGATGTTCTGATGTTTTTGGATTTTGATGGATTTTCTGATGTTTTTGGATTTTTTCAAGTATCGTCACTTGGTGTTGTCATGTTTGACTGCCTTTCCATTTAAGCTGAAAGTCCATTGTACCAAATAACACTAGGATGTTTCCCCCAAGCCAGGGTAAAACATGATATCCTTGCTATGATATGGATAGTGATAGTGATTATCTCAAATGATAGATGGAAATGATTTGAAAGGAAACAGTCGTAACAAAACTGTACCTAATAGTAGGAAGAGTTGGTAAAAATCACAAGTAGCACCTGTTTGCCAGGTTTTCATCACTTGTTTTTATTGTGTCCTTTTTCTTTTTCTTTTGTATTATTATTATTATTATTATTTTATTTTATTTTTAATGTTTTCTTGTTTTTCTGTCATCATGACGCCTGTTTGCCAGGTTTTCATCAAGACAACTTTATTGACCGTGCACTAGGTATCCTCAAGTGTAGAATCGCCTGAGATGAATGCTATTCATGGGTTCCTCCAACATGTCTCCTTCTGGTGTAGACAGCCGATATGCTCCTAATCCATAGACTGATATGATGACATAAGGCCCTATCCAGTTAGGTTCAAACTTTCCCTTCTTTTCTCTGTCTGCTTGATTTTTAGGGTTTTCTCATAGCACCAAGTCTCTGATCTGGAAGACTCTAGGCTTAACCCTCTGATTATAGTTCCTAGACATCCTTTGTTGATAGGCTGTCAAATGATTGACAGCTTGTTGTCGACATTCATCAAGTAGCTCTAATTCTTGAAGTCTAGAGATCCTATAATCTTCATCTGAAATGAGTCCCTTTAGTGAAACTCGAAGGGATGGAATTTCTACCTCGATAGGTAATATTGCCTCTGATCCATAGACAAAAGCATATGGTGTAGCTCTTGTTGGTGTTCTGATGCTAGTCCTGTAAGCCCAAAGAGTAGGGTTAAGCTGAACGTGACAATCACGCCCTACCTCATTCACAGTCTTCTTGAGGATCTTTAGGATCGTTTTGTTGGAAGCTTCTTCCTGTCCATTACCTTGAGGGTAATAAGGGGTTAAAAAGCGATGTTGGATGTGGAAATTTTCACACAGCTCTTGGACGTCTTGGTTCTTGAAAGGCCTGCCATTATCTGTGATGATTGACTAGGGTATCCCATATCTACAAATGAGATAATTAAGTATGAAAGATGATATTTGTTTCCCAGTGATTGTGGTTAAGGGAACCGCCTCCACCCATTTTGTAAAATATTCTATTGCGGTGATAATGAACTTGTGTCCATTAGATGAAGATGGGTTAATTTTTCCTACCAAGTCCAATCCCCACTGACAGAAAGGCCATGTAGTTGCGAATGGATGGAGCTCTTATGCTGGTGCATGTATAAGATTGCCATGAATCTGACACTTTTGGCATCTCTTGACAAACTTATAAGATTCTTGCTCCATGTGTGGCCAGTAATACCCCAAACGAAGGAGTTTCTTGGCTAAAGATAATCCACTTGAATGTGTACCACAAATTCCTTCATGGACCTCATGTAAAGCAGAAGCGGATTCGTTATGTTCTAAACAACGCAAAATAGTATCATCTAGGCCTCGACGGTAAAGTGTATCAGCAATAATGGTATGTTTGGCAGATTGGCATATGAAGTTGCGCTTTTGGTTGCAAGAAAGATCTAGTGGTAAGATATTTTCTTTTAGATAAGTATAAATGTCTCCATAAGTGGAAGATTGGGCACTATCCAAAAGGCTTATGGTTTGGGATTTGGGATTTGTGTATGCAGGATTTGACACTTGTTCCACAATAAATCGATAACGCTCTTGTGTTTCAGGCATTTGCAGAAGAGATGCTATTGTGGCAATGGCATCTACTGCTTTATTCTCTGATCTTGGTATCTGCTCAAATTTGATTTCTATGAAATATTTTCTTAGATCATCTATTAGTCTTTTGTATAAAACAAGTGTGTCATCCTTAGTTTGGTAATCATTGTTGACTTGATAGATGATTAACTAAGAGTCTCCATACACCTGTAGTTCTGTGATTTTCCAGTCAATAGCCACTTTAATTCCAAGGATCAAAGCTTCATATTCTGCCACATTGTTAGTGCAACGGAAGGTTAGCCTGTAAGATCGTGGAATTGTGTTCCCAAGAGGTGTGACAAATAAAATTCCTGACCCTGATCCATGTTGTGTGTAGGATCCATCAAAGTAGAGTTGCCATGGTTGTGTTGTAATGTTAAGGATATCTGCATTAGGAAATTCCATGGTCATAGGATGACAGTCTGACAATGGAGCTTCTGCTAATTGGTCGGCGATGACTTGTCCTTTGATAGCTCGCCTTTCAACATACTAAATGTCAAACTCACTGAGGAGCATGACCCACTTTGCCAACCTTCCTGTTAAAGCTGCTTTGCTCAGTAAATACTTGAGGTGATCAATTTTTGCAACAAGCTTGACAGTGTGAGTGAACATATAGTGTCGCAATTTTTGTGTTGCAAATACTACTGCTAAGCATGATTTTTCAATGAAGGTGTAGTTTACTTCATGTCCATTGAGTGTCCTACTGATATAGTATATTGCATGTTCCTTTCCTTCTCTGTCCTCTTGTGCTAGCAAGGCTCCCAAAGAGTTATATGTTGTTGTGATATATAGCAATAATGGCTTGTCTTCACTGGGTGGTACCAAGATTGGTGGTGTCATCAAATAATGCTTGATTTGATTGAAATTACTCACATTGTTCATCCCATTTAAAAGACACATTTTTATGCAAAAGATGGTTGAATGGATGACACCGATCTGCTAGTTGAGAGATGAATCTTCTGATGGACTGTAGTCGGCCTTGTAGAGATCTTAATGTACTGATATTCTTAGGAGGTGGCATTTCCATAATGGCTTTAACTTTTGTTGGATCTACTTCAATTCCTTTTGTAGAAACTATGTATCCAAGGAGTTTTGCTGATGTTACTCCAAAGGCACATTTCTTGGGATTTAATCTGACTTTAAATTTCTCCAACCTGTCAAATATTTTGCCCAGTATCTCAAGATGTCCTTCTCTGGTGTAAGATTTGGCTAAGATGTCGTCCACATAGTCCTCCATGAAGGTGTGCATCATTCATGGAAGATTGTTGTCATAGCTCGCTGGTATGTAGCTCCTGCATTCTTTAACCCAAAAGGCATGACGTTCCAGCAAAAGGTACCCCATGGACATTTAAATGCTATCTTTTCTTGGTATTCAGGAGCTATTTTGATTTGATTGTATCTTGAAAATCCATCCATGAGTGATAGCATTTGATGGCCAGCTATTAAATCTACAATCATGTCTATGTTTGGCAAAGGAAAATCATCCTTTGGACATGCTTTATTTAAATCCCAGAAATCAGTACATATTCTGATGGTGTGATCTAGTTTTGAAACAGGTACAATGTTGGATATCCATTCAGCATAATCAATAGATCTAATAAATTCAGTATCTAGTAGTTTCTTCAAATCATTTTTTACCAATAATGCAACATGTGGATGCATTTTTCTCAGTTTCATTTTTTGGTTTAGTGTCAGCTGGTAAGGATAAGTGATGCATAATGAGATCTGTGTCTAAGCCTGGCGTTAGAGTATGACCAAGCAAAATTGATGCATCGTTCTTCAAAGAATCTAATAAAATCTGGCTTTTCTGTATCTGTCATGGATCTTTGCCAGGTGTAGTATTCTTGCTTTCTCTGCTGTGCCAATATCAATAGACTGTGTGGGTTCTATTAACACTGATGATCTTTCATGGTAATGTTGTGGGAGGATGTCAAACCTTCCATCCTTTGGTGCCTCAATGAGGTTTTCACCATTGGATGCGTTCTTTGTTTTTACTATTTTAGGATCAAATACTGCCATAGAATGGTTTTCACCATTAGATCCCTTTTTTATTTCCATATTTTTGCAACTAGAAGGCTTGGCATCCTCCTGCCTGAAAGCATCGTTAAAAGAAGCATTGGTAGAACAAGTATAGTTTCCTCACAGCAAAGGTAGTTAATAATAGCAGAGTCATTGTCAAAAACAGGGAGATTGATAGGGTGTTGGGGTTCCCATTCGATAAGCTCGGGATGTAATAAAGGCAATGAATCATTAGATGGGTTGAGGTCAGCGATGGTGAAAGCTTAGACAGAAATGTCATCCAGGTTGTTAATGGTTATGTCGAGGCCTACGAAGGTATTTTCTTCCACATCATTTATCTCAATCGACGTCCGTTCATCTTCACTTGAGTCATCAAAGTTTTGTGTTTCAAAGACAATAGGATTAAAATTCGAGCTTTGACCCTCCTCGTGTTTGGGGGTATACTTTTTGATGACGTCGATCTGAATATCTTCATAGGAAACATCTAATAAGTTATCCCACTCATATTCATTTGAATCTGTTTCAGAGTTATCTCTCATTTGCAGAATACGCTCCATAGTTTTATTGGTGATTTATGCTCTTGCTTCTTCTGTGTATCCCAGTCCAGTTCTGCCATTTTGCTGAATTGTGAGAACTTGGATCGGTTTCGTTACACTTTATTTCCCTCGGTCAAGAGATCCTTGTTCTGTTGTATATCCTAGTCCAGTTTTATCCTTATGTTGGAGCATGAGTGGCTGGATTGGTTATGTTATTCCTTGTTTCCTTAACCCAAGAGATCCCTGTCCTGAATATCCCATCTTCTCCAGAATAGTTTTTCCCTTTCCATATTGATTTGTTTCTATGATATTACTCGTGGAAGTGTAAGCTTCCTCATCTCTATAAAGCCAATTTAGTATGGCCTTATCTTCTGATTCTTCATCTAAGTTCCCAGCTTTTCTAAATCTGCCATCTAACGCCGTTGTAGATTGTGCTGATTTTTGGGTGGTTGTAGATGGTTGTCCATATGTTTGTAAGGAGGGTAACATTTGTGATAAATGAAATGAGTGTCCAACACCATATTCACTTATTCCTTCGTCACTTATCTGTACTTCCTTGGTGAATTGATGTGAGAGTGAAGCCAATTGTTCAACATTTGAAGGGTTAGATTGTTCTACCCTGATCTCTTGTGATTTTTGTTGTTTTGGAAGCCACTTTGATATGAAACTTTGTTATTTCTCACCATTAGATGAATCTGATGCGCCAACTTCTCTATTGTGAGGTATCAATGTATCCTGAGATGTTTTCAATGTATGACAAGCTTGAGTGTCATTATAGTCTGTTGTGATTGTTACCTCAGGTCCATTGACGGGAAATTTTAGGCATTAATGATAGGTGGAAGGTACTGATTGCATATCATGAATCCAAGGACATCCCAATAGTATGTTGTATGTCAGTTCTCTATCTAAGACTTGACAAACCACATTTTGGACAATAGGTCCTACTTGAATGGGTAATATGATCAACCCTTTAGAGGACCTTTCTTCTTCATCATATGCTTTGATTGTGATTTTTCTTCTTGTATCAATGGCTTCATCTGAGTATCCTAGTGCACGAATCAACTTTAAGGTACAAATATTTAAACCAGCCCCTCCATCTATCAGGACACGCTTTACACGGTGTTTATGGATGAGGACTTCAATGTGAAGGGCGGAATTATGTGGATGGGTGAGTGATACATCATCATGTTCGGAAAATGAAAGGCAATGAGGTGCAGATAGATGTCCCACCATAGCTTGGAATTGACATACATCCAAATTGTTAGGTACCATGGTTGATACAAGAGCTTGTTCAAGAACCTCTTTGTGTGATGGGGAAATTTTTAAAAGTTCCAAGATGGATATTTGTGCCGATATTTTCTGCAATTGATCGATGAGATTATATTGATTAGAGGGAGGATCCATAGATGGGGATGATATTGATGCTCCTTTCAATATAACTTTTGATTGTGTCCTTGTTGTGGCATTAACTGGTTGGTACTCTTGTTTCCCTTTGAGTGTGATTATGTTAATTTGGTTTTCATATTTTTCCATATGTTGTACCAAATCGGTAGATGTAATGTCCTTGTTCCGATTGATTTGATTGCATAACTCTTCATCCTCCTTGGCAGCAGAAAAACAAAGGATCGTTGTGTCATAAACATAACCGATGTTCTTACCTTTAGTGTTTGCGGAAGAGGATTCTCCCTTCTGATAATTGGGTAGAGGATTTTTGAATGTTGTATGATCTTTGTTTGTTTGGCGCCCCTCTACAAATACTTTCTTTTGATCTATGAGGTCTTGTACCGCATGTTTTAACTGCCAACAATTTTCAGTCATGTGGCCTTTATTTTGATGGTAGTGACAGTAATGTAAGTCATTCCACCATGATGGTTTGACTTGAGGGTCCCAATTTCTAGCCTCTTGTACTTGAATGTTTTTTTCATCTAAAAGTTCTTTGAGGACTGATTCCAATGATTGTCCTAATGGCGTGAATTTTCGTTTATTGGATGGTCGTTGGAATGATTGGGTTTTTGTTTCTCCACTGTTTTGATTATTTCCTTGATCACTACTTTGTTTGACATTAAGACCATTGTTTTGTTTGTTTGTAGTGGTTGGCGTCAAGGTGAATACTGGTTTAGACGTGTGTGTATCAATCATGGTATCAGTATTCTTGTTCTTTTGCCAAAATCTTGGCTTTTCGTTGTTGTTGTTAGAGGAATTGTTATTGTTTGAACCTTCAATGAAGTGTTTGATCGTTCCTCTTTTGATTAGAGCCTCTTCGATTTTGAGCCCTTTTCCGATAACTTGTTCAAATGTAGATGGACATTGTAAGTCCAATCTGTAATTCATGTCATCTACTAAGTTATCAATGAACGTCTCTATCTTCTCCTCTTCATGAATAGATCTAGGGTATTTAGCAAATAGCCTTCTCCATCGTTGGAGAAAGGAAAGAAATTTTTCACCCTTTGCTTGTTTGGTGTTGTAGAGTTCTTTTAAGGTCACCCCATGTTGGATGTTGAATGAGAAGTGTGTTATGAACCTATTGGTCAGTTCTTCAAAAGATTGAATCCTAGGTTCCAATTTAGAAAACCACTCCATGCAAGTGTTTCCTAAGCTTCTTGGAAATAATCGTAGCAAGTAAGAGTCCTCGTGTGCGAACTCTATGCTCATGGCTCGAAATTCCCGTACGTGATCAAATGGATCGATTCTTCCATTGTATTTGTTTTACGTCGGGTATTCACAATACCGTGGAAATGGTATCATGTTAATGCTTGGATCGAATGGATAAGGGCAAATGTCCTGTAAGGAATATCTTTTTGTTGGCCCTTGTTGGATATTTTGGAACTGCAATTGTAATTGTTGGATTTGTTTTGTCAAAGCATCTATTTGATTTGGATTTTCTATACTAGTTGAGTTAGGTGTGGTCGTTTCCCTGAGTTGATTTACATCAAAGTCTTTAGGAAGCTTAGCACCCTTGTTAGCTAATAATAGAAGATACTTTTCCATATCTTGCTCTAACATATTTTCCATAAATTTATGGAAATGAGGGTCTTGTTGAACTTTTTCGATTTCCTTTGCAGTTATTTCTTTCTCGTGTGAATTAGTGAGAGGATCAGTGTTGCTATATCGTCCCCAAGGGTTTTCTTTAGCCATGGCTGCAATTCTTTCGTTTTGTTCTTGTTGTTGTCTTTGATATGTTGATCGTGTAAAAATAGGCATACAAACTTTTTACTCTAGACTTTGATCTTGGATTTTTTGATTGGATAAGTGTCGAGGTTTTTTATTTAAAATCTGATTTAGTTGTGTCTAGTTTTGTGATGGAAGGATGATAAAAATCCTTGATAGGGAAAATTTGACAGAAAATATCAGATTTGGTGATAAGGACACTTTGCAAGATGTTTCAAGATCTAGGTGTAATGGTAAAGTTTTTCTTTTGTATGACCCAAGTGTTTTGGACTGTGAAAAAAATATTTTGGACTGATGAAAACCTTGTTATCGATATGGGAAAATTGACAAACTGTCCTACCAACTCTCTATTTTTCTAACTTTCTGGAGCGCTAAAACAGAGACCTAAAGTGCTAAAACAGAGATCGGACGCGCTGGAACAGAGACTCTATGCGCTGGAACAGAGACTGGACGCACTAGAACAGAGACCGTACGCACTGGAACAGAGACCCAAAGCGCTAAAACAGAGACTCTACGTGCTGGAACAAAGACCGGACGCGCTGGAACAGAGACCCAAAGTGCTAAAACAGAACCATGAGGTGCTAAGACAGAACTATCTTATTCTATGAAACTCACTTGGTCTGGTATCGTATTGTATGGCTGGTTGTGGGATGTATTCTAGACGAATTCTTTGACTATGATTGTGGTGTTGCCTAAGAGCCCTTCTTTGATAGAATGCTTGTGAATCTAAGGGAGCTACAGCATAGTCATCCGTATAACCTCTAGAGAAATCGTGATACCTATGAATAAAAGTCCTATGTTGGAGTAAAACTTTCCTGCTTTGATATAGAAATCGTTGCTTTCTCAGAATTTGTTTGTATGCAAGTGTTTTCTTTGGTTTTCTGATTCGTTTGACAAGAGATTTCTTGACAAACTTGGTGGATACCCAATCTTGAATCATGAGAATTCCACAAGTGTTTTGATTTTGAAGATTTTTGTGATGATCTTATCTGAATTTAATGAGAGAAAACACAGCAAGCAAGAATAGAATGGTTGACTTTAAAATCCTACAATCTAAACAGATAGTGTATGTTCTTAAGAATCAATGATTTTTTTTTATTTTCACTAGTTTATAACAGATAAAACACTTTAGATAGATTCACTCCTAGAGACAAAAGGTCATTGTTATATACTCGAACGGCCCACAGCTTGGAATTGCGTCGACTCACACAGCCATGTCACCCCCTAGAGGGTGCCCGTGTTTTTGTCTTTTCCAGGTGCGTACTCAGAGTGACGGAAGTGGATACCGGATCCCCTGAGCAAAAAATTCCTTGGCAATTATATGGTGAGTGCTTGAGGGTAGATTCTTCCCGCTTGCCGAGTATTACAATGTTTAGAAACTGACAGCTTGCTTCTATTTCTAGGTTCTTAGATAGGGTTTCCGTTCGAGCGGCAAATGGATAAACTCCCTCGAGAGACCTCCCAATCTTTAAAACAAAGATTTTGGGGATGGTTATCCTGCACACTTCCGTTGAAAGAGGGTTTCCCCAAATTCACATAAATTTTAAAGTGGGTTGGAATGCCATGGCTTTTGGCTGTCCCCACTCAGGTCATTCCCGTAGGGTGAGTACTTTTTCCCACTACAGCAGGCCTATCTAAAATTTTTAATGAAAGCTTGAAAATGCTTAAAGCAAAAGTGAGTCTGGTATTCTGATGCACCCAGTTAAGGGGAGAGCATAAACCTATCACCCAATCACAACAAAGAAGTTCTTTTTTAAAAAACCCAAAAGACAAATGATCTAATCTATATGGAGATATTGCTCCATGATAGCATGATGTTCAATTTTAATCCCACAAGAAAACGTAAAGTTACTATCCTAGGATTTATCATTTTTTATCCATTTCTATCCTAGGATTGATAAATTTTATCCATTTCTATCCTAGGATTGGTAAATTTTAATTAAAAAAATAAAAATAGACAAAACAAGATTTGGCCGCGGATGCGTCGGATCCAGATAAAAAAAAAAGATTTTAAGGACAATGGCCCAGCACGCTGAAACAGTGACTTGGCGCGCTGTAACAGAAACCTAGCACGTTGAAACAGTGATGTGGCGCGCTATAACAGAAACCCGGCGCACTGGAATAGTGACATGGCGCTCTATAACAGAAACCCGACGCGCTGGAATAATGACGTTGCGCGCTAAAACAGTGACACGACGCACTGTAAAAAGTCACGGTTCTGCGAAAACTATCACGCCGATTCCTGTAAGACACTTTTCACAAAATTTTATTAGAATATGGGGTTAAGCCCCACAGTGGGCACCAATTTGTAAGCGTAGGAATGAGGAAAACAATCTAAACATGCTTCTACACCTCTAAATAAGACAATGCATCTAAGATTTAAAGAAATTGAACTAATTTAAACTAAAAATCTTCAGAAATCTATCCTATTGCTCTCTAACTCTAAAGGATCTCTCTAATTTACTTTTCTCTCAGATTTAGAAGCTAATTAAACTATTGAAATGACATTTAGAGAATGAGAAATGAACTATTCTATTTCTTATGTGATTAAATATGCAAATCTACTATAATGGCAGCCATGACTGCAAATGTTGGATGCTTGATTGCTGCTTGATGGATGCTGGATGAATGTTTGATGCTTGATTGCTTGAATGTGTGGATGCTTGGAAAACCTGCAGAGTAAGATTGCACAAGTTAGGATCCATTTCTTGTAGCCAGAGAGCTGTATTTATAGCTTTCACGGCAACACATTTGCACAGGGATATGGGATAAGGGGCTATGATTCAATCTGGAGAATTGAATGGCATGGGATGAGAAGATGGAGCTGATCATGGAGGATTGTTCCTCCCCATGAAAACACCAGGCAAGAAGAGAGGGAGGATTGATGGAAGAAGATTGAGAGGACTTCCTGCAAGTTTGTCCCCGAAGCTCTTCCCGTGAATGGAAGTTGTATTAATTAGATTTTAAAAAATCTAATTTTATTGGTGAGTGAATAATGGTAAAGATTTATGCATAAATTTAAATAAATTTAATTTATTTAATTTTAGCAAAAAGAGGATTGAATAATTTAATAAATCAAACTATAGGGTTTGTTTATTAAATAAAAATAGGAAAAGTGATAATTAAATAAAATATTTTTAGAATATCTTTATTTAATTAAGAAGCAATGTGATGAGGTAATTAAATAACACAAATTATTGAAGCTGTGTATTTAATTCAAGATGGAATTAATGGATAAAGTATAGAAGAAATAATAATGATAATAATTAAATAAAACAAAGTATTTAATTTTGTTTATTTAATTAAGAGAGAAATAATATGATGAAAATGATAATAATTAAATAAAACAAAGTTTTTAATTTTGTTTATTTAATTAAGAGAGAAAATAGAAGAATTAATAATGAACTTTTTTTTTTTTTACAAGAAGGGGTAAAAATTTTATTCAATCAGAACCACAGTACAAGACAAAGGCCAAAGGCCCACCAAAAAAGAACACCACCAGACCAACCATCAACACCACTACCTATTCATGTCCTCCACTAATAACCTCTCTAGGGTCTCAAGATAATTAGAAGAGAGCTCTTCCTTTCCACTGATATCCCAACCATCCACATTCTCAGAGGCCCACTTCGCTAGACAATCAGCTACTTTGTTCCACTCTCTAGGGATATGACAAAAGGAGACAGAGTCCAAGGAGCTGCAAAGACTCAAAATCTGTCTGCCCACAGAAGCCAATTGCCAGCTAACATCATCCAACCTTTGGTTGTTCAACAAATCCACAACAATCTGAGAATATGACTCACAAATGATCTTCCTCCAGCCTAAAGAGCAACCACGTTCAACAGCAATCTTAATAGCAAGGGCCTCCATCAAATTATTAGAGTGCTGCCCTTTGTAACTAGAGAAGACAAAAACCACACCACCATCATTACCCCTACCAATACCCCCCACACCAGCATGACCAGGGTTCCCACGAGAAGAACCATTAGTATTAATCTTTAGGACCCCCACCGGGGGAGGCATCCACTTCCCATCACGACAAACTCATTTTTGAACTTGACGGGGCCTTCTGCCAGCAAAGCTACCCCGGCTGCTATCCCCCAAGCTCAAATTCTGCACAATATCTAGATCACCAGGATCAAGATTCTCAGACATGTCACACTTAGCCGAAATAGTCTCCTGAATCCTGCTAATTATCTTCTTCCACAATTGAAGATTTCCCAGATTGGAACCACAAAAAACTCTACGGTTCCTCTCCAACCAAAGGTTCCAAAGAATGAAAATAGGCCCAATAGACCAGGTCACCTGAAGGAAAGGAGTCTTTGCTGGTGGTCTACCCAAACTTTCCCAAAAGTCAATCAAGGAGGTAGCATGAATACACCCATGATGCCAAGCCTCCCACCATCTGTGCCATAACTCTCTAGAGTAAGGGCAAAGAAAGAACAAGTGGGAGGTACACTCCTCACTATGAGAACAAAGAAGGAAAATAGAGGGTCCCTGAAAGCCACGTTTGCGAAGATTTTCCCAAGTGAGGCACTTCCTCTGAGCAACCAACCATAAGAAAAAATTGCATTTGGGCCAAGAGAAGTTGTCCCAAACCTTCTTCCACCAGTGCACCTCAGCAGGACCATATAAGTTCCTATCAAGCATAGCATAGCCTTGGGCAACCGTAAATTTACCTTTTGGACTAGGATTCCAAGCCAGAGCGTCCCTCCCATCAAGGGAGCTGCAAAGCCTAGCCTCCAAAACTCTAGAAAGAACAACTCGATCCTCATCAGAACCACCCACGGGCCACTCCTGTGGGTCCTTCCAGCAAGCCACCACCGCCTACCCAATACGCTTGACAGTTTTAAAATGCTCCACCTTAATCCACCTAGCCTCAGAAAAAATATGGCAAAGAGGCTGAAGCTGAGGAAAACTAGAAAGAATGGGAGGGTGGCCATCCCAAGAGTCCTGCCAGAACAAAACATCAGAGCCTCTATTACAGATCCAAAAGAGGCCCTCCTTAATCAGCTGAGCACCCTTCTTAAGGGTATCCCAAATACAAGAACCTTTATCCAGCAAAGGAAGGCGTGGCACATCGAGGCAATCAGCACTAGGTAGATACTTGTGGGTCAGAATCATAGCCCAATCCTGATCTTGATTGTTACACCACCTCCAGTATAGCTTGGCAGCCAAGGCAGTGACAGCAAGAGCCATAGACCTAAGACCAAGGCCCCCAGCATGCTTCGGCCTGCAAACAGACTCCCACTTGACCAAGCTCCACTTTGAGGAAAGAAGGTTGCTAGACCAAAGAAATTTCTGAGACAAAGCATCAAATTCCCACACAAAGGTGGACGGGGGAACCTGCACACAACACCTATAAAGGGGGAGAGACTGCACCACAGTCTTAAGAAGAATCACTCTCCCAGCAGAAGATAGCCATCTGTAAGTCCAATGGCTAACCCTACTTCGAAATTTGTCTAAAATTCCCTGCCAATAATCTCTCCGTTGTCCTCCCAACGCCAAAGGGATCCCCAGGTACATCAAGGGTAGAGAACCGATCTGAAATCTAAGGATCCTAGAAATCCTGCTCTGAATAAGTTGAGGAGTATTAAAGAAGTGAATGGAAGATTTATCATCATTAATACACTGACCAGATGCCTTCAGATAGATGTCTAAGGCTCGCCTGAAGTTCACCGCCTCACTAATTCTAGCCAAGCCGATTAGCCCAGTATCATCCACAAACTGGAGATGAGAGTAGGGAGGGAGAAGGTTGTTCCAGCTCCAACCATGGATAAGACCCTGTCTCACCTGAGATTTAATAAATCTTCCAAGACCCTCTGCCATGATAATGAATAAGTAAGGGGATAGAGGATCCCCTTGCCGGAGTCCCCGAGAGGCACTGAACAAATCTGAAGGTTCCCCATTAATGAGAACAGAGAATGAGGCAGAGGTCACACAACTAAGAACCTAGTTCACCCATTCCTCAGCAAAGCCAAAAGCCAAGAGAGTTTTCTATAAGAACTCCCAGCTCACCCGATCATAAGCTTTAGACATGTCAAGTTTAATAAACATAGCCTTCTCCTTAGAGTTAGCCATAGAATGAATAGCTTCCATGGCTATCACAACCCCATCCAGAATTTGTCTCCCTTCAACAAAACCACCCTGCTCAGTCGAGATCAAAGAACTGAGGAATGGTTTGAGTCTCTCGGCAATCAGTTTGGTGATGATCTTGTACACAACATTACATAATGCAATAGGCCTAAATTGAGCTAACCGGTCAGCTCCTTCCAACTTAGGTATGAGGGCCAAGAAGGTAGAATTCATAGACTTGAGCATTTGTTTGTTCCTAAGTGATTCCTGAACCACCTCCAGGAGATCAAACTTTATAATTTCCCAGAACTCTTGAAAAAACCCAATCGGAAACCCATCCGGACCAGGGGCCTTACCTTTTTTCATATTAAATACCACTTTCTCCAACTCAGGTAACAAGATAGGACATAAGAGAGTCCCATTCATCTCAGCAGAGACTAGGTGGGGAATACAATCCATGATGGCCTGCTCCTCAGTCCAAGCAACAAGATTCTCCCTAGCAAAGAGGTTTGAAAAATAATTGACTGCCTCCCTGGAAATATCAGCATAGGATGAGAGTTGAGCCCCATCCTATGAAACAAGAGAGGAGATAGAATTTCCATGTCTTCGAGCCTTAACTGAATTATGAAAGAATGCAGTGTTCCTATCCCCCTCCTGAAGCCAATCAATACGAGATTTCTGCTTCCAGAAGATCTCTTCCCGGAGTTCCCACTCTTCTAAACTCTTCAGGGCCAAGGACTCAGCCATACTAAGGGCAGAGGTCAACCCCTGATCCCAAATCTGACGAGTGATAGAATCCAATTTGGATTGGGCATCCAACTTCTGAGCTTGAAGGTTCCCAAAATGTTGTTTATTCCATCTCTTCAGCCTGAACTTCACATGTTGGAGCCTCTTACTAAAAGTAAACATGGCTGTCCCATGGGAAGGCCTCCCCTCATGCCACCAATCCTACATAAGCTCATGTAGTGACTGATCTCTTAACCACATCAACTGAAATTTGAAAGAGGGATTCTTGGTGACACCATAGACAGTGACTGAGAGCTTGATAGGCCAGTGATCCGAGCCCCTCCAATCAAGAATTTCTGAACTGGTAATCAACCTACTATTCAGCCAATAGCAGGAGACAAGAAATCTATCAAGCCTCTTTGAGATAGCCTCAGCACCACATCTCCTATTATTCCATGTAAAGATACCATTGGTTGGCTTCACATCAATGAGGTTCAAGGACCCAATCATATCCCGAAGTAAATTTGCAGAAGGGTCCAGCCTGGCTAAACCACCCCATTTTTCATCCAAGCAAGTAACAGCATTAAAATCACTAGCCATAATCCAAGGAAGAAATGGGTCCAAGGCACGGATGAATTGAATGTGGGCCCAGAGATTTGACTTACCTAATAGATCAGTTGGTGCATAAATATTGGATAAAAGACATCTCTCTCCAGTCGCAAAGCAAGAGGCAACCAAAGAAATGGAAGATCGGCTAGACATCCACCATAAGGGGGAAACTTTCCTCGGGTTCCAGAAGCAAGCCACCCCCCCTGCATTATTCAGAGCACCCACCCCCTGCCAGTTGCCTTGGGGCCAGATACGCGAAGCACAATTCGCCAAACCATCAACAGTAAGCTTGGTTTCCTGAATGAAAACCACATCAGGTGACTGCAATTCAATTAATTTGCGAATAGCCTTTTGTCTAGGGATGTTGTTCAACCCCCTTACATTCCAAGATAACACAATCATTTATGAGGGTGGGAAAAATGGGAATCAATGGGTTTCACAGACCCAGACTCGACCAAAGTATCACCCATCATCTTAACCTTCTCTTGATCAGTTTTCCTTCCACTCTTTGACGGTTTATCAAGAGGCCCCTTCTTAAAGGCTTTCTGATGTAAACCTAAAACCGGAGGAGCTTTGTTACCCTTTACAGAATCTGAGGCCCCCTTAGGAGTAGGGGGATCATGGGCCACTACTACCGGGCCCTTCAGAATCTGTGGCCCTTGGAGAACCCTGAAATCCTGAGCTTGAGAAGGCAGATCCATAGCCATCTGATCTACTTGGTGGACCTCTGGAGATAAAATCTGATCCTCTTTCCTTGCATTCTCATCCGGAACTTCATGCAACTCCTTAGCCCCAACAGAGAGTTCAGCGGGAATACCTTCCTCCTGGACCAGATCATCAAGAATATCAAACTTGTTAAAAGTACCTTCATTCTGTCTATCTAGCCAAGTTCGCTTCTTGCCCTTGCCTCTGTTACGGGACTTAACTAGAATAAAACCCTCATTATCCACAGATTCATTAGACATCGGATCCTTTCCCTTGTCCCCCCTAGGAGGCCCAGAGGCAGCCAAGGGGGGGATTTAAATCTGGGGCATTTGCGGTGTAAATGACCATATTCATGACAAATTTTGCATCTAAAAGGTAGGGTCTCATAATCCAGCTGTTGGATCCAAGAAGAGGATCCCAAGCGAATTTCCATAGAGTCTAGTAATGGATTATTCAAATCAACTTCAACGCAAATGCGAGCAAAAGAAATTACCTTACGATCTTGAGTTTGTGAAGCAGATCCCACAGGTATTCCAAGAAGAAGAGAGATCGAGTGGAGAATATTCTCCCTCCAGAATTACAACGGAAGCCTCGGCAAACAGACCCACACAGGAACTCGCAAGGGGATCTCATCAGCGAAGTTGAAGCCCACGTGCCAAGGCTTGATGAATAGCCCAACCTGGTTAAAGAAATAAGGGCCACCTTCGAACGCCCTATTCCTATCCGACATGCTCGAAAAGATAACCATAAAGTAGTTATTAGCTGCCAAAATAATCTCCATGTCACCTTCAGGGTTCCAAACTCGACGTGCCCAAGAATCCAACATGGGTAGAGATAGACGAAGGCCCAAAAATTTGCAAATTAGTGCATGATTACACCAATAATCAACATCTTTTGAAACTTGCTCAGGTTGAATGACCAAAACTGGACGATCCTCGGATCTCTCCAGACATCCATTTACTTTTTTAATTCGTAACCTCCCTTGTGTAGAAGAAACCCCATCCCCAGATTGGGGTTTACCCTGCTGATCCGTAACACCAGCATGCAACAAAGAAGATGGCTCCACCATCTCAAAACCCCCATGAGAAGCCTGAGACAGGGAAAAACCCCAATTCTCCATGGATCAACAGGCACGATCCACACCAAAAAATAGAGAGCGAGAGGCGAGACAAGAGGCCCATAGCCTCAGATCTGAATGCCCTACCCACAAGAAAAATGCAGAGCAGAAAACAGGAAACAGAGACCACCAAAGAGCAAGACAAAGGCCGCACCCCAGCCAACCTACGCACCCTGAACACCAGCAAAGACCCCCCCCGAGCACACACCACAACCACCGAGCCCACGCAGTGCAGAGTAGGAAAAAGCTAGGGCACGCAGGCCCTAGCTCGCGCGCAGCCGCTGCACAACGCCATCTTGTTTCTCTTCTCCATTCTAAATGTTTAATATTAAGGTTTGGGCCTTAGTTGTTGGCACTATAGGCAAGAAGCCCCACCAGTTCACCAAGGAGCCTCCCCTTAATACAGGGGTAAACAACAAACTCCATTGTTGACGCGGTAGAGAGCGACTCCGCGAGGTTTGAACCTTGGTTGTTGGCTCTACAGGCAAGAAGCCCCACCATTTCACCAAAGGGTCGCCCCCCAATAATGAACTTAATATAAATAAATATTTCTATTTATTTACTAAGTAGATGAATTTAAGATAAATTAATCAAATAAGTCGTATTTAATTAATTAGATTCTCCAGACCATTTTTAGGTGTCTACAGTGTTAACTTGCACTATCAAACATCATGGAAATAGTACTCAGGTCATCATGGTCTAATTATACCATTGATGTTTGTACTCACTTTCAACATTTTTAAAAGCTCAATGATGACAATAAGCACAAAAAAATCACTGGGATGACATCATTGCATTATTAGTATAACATATCTAGGTTGCATTCATATTGGTTGTTGTAATGGAATTTATAGATTTTTCCAAGGCTGATATTATTTCCATCATTAACAGATTGAGTACATTTGACATTACCAAAAACATCATTTAGAGGCATGAGCATTCGGACATCAATCATAGCATTATCATTGTATTTAGGCATCCATTTAGTCATCAATCATATATTTGCATTATGAAAACCAAAGAAAAACAAATGCATTGATCATATCATTTTCATCCATAAACATTTAGTAATGCATTATAGGCACCAACATATGTAAATTATCATTCATTTACCTCATATATGCATTAAATCACAATATTTGCATCGAAAAATACAAAACAAACATAAATTACCATGCATACCATACATCCATAAAAGAATATAGAGTCATTCATTATTAGGACCATTCATCTTTGCATTAACATTATTTTCCACCTGTTGCATCATACATCATTGCATTAGAAAAATACAAAATAAATATCATGTAAAAAATTTCATAAAACCACATAGGATCATAACACATATTGCATCCATGACACATAATATCATCATCATAAAATATCGCATAACATGCATAACATTGAAATTAAATGCATCCATCATAAATCAACACATATAAACACATAAGATCATCATCATCGCTGCATATATATCTCAAAATATGTCAAATGTAGAAGGATATCTGAATGTCAGGAAATACATCATCAAAATGGTGATATCATCAAGAGTCAGTGTATACATCATGATATAACATAAAATGTCAAAACTATGTGGTACTGCCCCCATACGTTGTTGGCATCACTGAACCTATACCCCCTGTTGCACCTGGATCCCTCTAATCCCCTGGCAATGGTTGTGTCACGCCCATGCTCACTGTCCAAGACTGGGATCTGCTAGTCTGAGATCGGGTGAAGCTCTCTCGTCGCTCAGGAGGGACCAACTCATTATATTGATCTATGTAAAACTGAGCCTCCTGAGAAGACCACATCTCTCAATAATATCTCTGTCAATTCGTGACAACTGTGGGATCAGCTCCCAAGTCCGCGGGAATCGCTCTTGAGACTGAAGATTATCTAAATCTGTCTCCTATCATTTTTCAAATATCGCAAATCAACATATCAATCAAGTCAAATCATCAAATCAATTAATCATCAAAAATCAATCAACCTATCAATCCTAATGATATTTTCATTAAATCTCCTCAACATTTTGTTTTGATTCTCGCCTATCATAAGGACAAAATGACATCATCATTAGTGTACCTTGCCTATCATGAGGTCACTAAAGCATCTACTCTATCATCAACACTTAATCATTGGTTGAATGCAATTAAACATCACAAAATTCAAGGAGAAAAATCACTAAGTCTTCAATCTGCCATGGAAGTGCCAAAACAAACCTTAAAAGCGCCAAAAGTGGCAGAAGCACCATTCTGTGACGCAGAAGCGTCATTTTAACCATTGCACTGAAACATTCCCCTGATGCGCCGAAGAACCAGTTTGATACGCCATTTCTTGAAAGCGCTGGAGAATTTCTCCCAAGCGCCGGGGAATCTGGTGGGAGCGCCATTTCATTCGAAGCGTCAGAGAGTCTCTTCGATGTGCTTAACCTTTGGGCAGAAATGCCATTACCTAGATTTGACCTATGGACGGCTTAAAAGTGCCATTTCAGACTATCAAAGCGCCAAAAGTCGATGCACCAGAACAGACCTCCTAAGTGTCAAAGAATCTCTCCGAAGTGCTACAACAGTCGGCGAAAGCGCCAAAAAAACCTAACTGAAGCGCCATGAAAAACTTCGCAAGCGTTGAAATAATTTTAAAATTTAAAACTCGAATGGAAACACGTGAAAATTTTGTTTCAAAATCACAAGAAAGGTTTCCAAATTCTTACCAAAGGTTTGTATCCCACTGGCTGATTATGTCGTCGTACTTGCTTGAATCAATGAAGCTACAGAGGGATCACCATCTTGCACAAAAGCTCAACAATGTTCTCTCACTTCAACAAATTTCAAATCACAATATGCACAAATTAACTCTTTCTCACTTTTTACCTCTTAATAAAGGTAATTAAAGGGGTGATTTTGATGGCATTATTTTAATTACTTTTGAGGTGCAATTAATTGGGACAATTTAAAATCTTTCATATCGAGAGATAAATCGATGGGATATTATCAAATCAGGATTTCATCATTATCATCATAAATCAATTGAAATTTTCAAAAACATCAAAAATATTTTATTATCACAAATTTCTCGATTTCTCCTGAGGGGGCATACAGTCGTAATTTCCTGAAAATCACTGTCTGGGGCATTGTTAAAAAATTTAGCAGCACTGGTAAATTTTTCTTTGAAGTAATGCGTAAACACATCACTTCAAAGAGGGGAAAAATGTGTACACATAAAATTGGTCTAGAAAATATTAATTAAATATTGATTATTTAATTAATAAAATCTTTATTCTTCTACTATATAAATAAATTACAAATTTATTTACATAGTTCTTATTTTCTTAATTCCTCTATTCTAATTCACCCTCTTCATGATTTAATTGAAATGAACAAATCTAAATAATTTGTTTTATTTTAATTGATTCATTTCTCATTAAATTTGAATTTCATCACATTTCTACATATTCTTCTAACTACCTTCCACCTCACCCTCCAACTCACCATGTGTCACATGAAAATAATTATTCTTATTTTCTAAAATGGATATTTGTTCTCAACAATTTTAACCACCTCCAAGACACATGGCTCCTTCATTCAAATTATTCTTTCTTACACTTGGCAAGATGGTTTTACTAAACAGAACAATTGCCTTGTTTTCTCCATTCTTCACCATCGATTTCTCCAAATCAAATCTCAATCGTTCATGGCTGCCAACTCACCAAATGCCTTGGTAAAATCTATAAATTGAGACCCATTTACAGCTTTTTTATAAGGAGCATTTGTATAACATCACTCTGCAGGAATTCATTCAAGTCTTTGAGAGTTTAGTTTGCATTTTTAATTCAGCATTTTAGAATAGCTTAGCAACTAGTTTAGAATCATGGCTCCTTTAGATGTTTCTTAGTTTAGTTCAGCATTTAAGATCATATGCATTTCATTTCCATTAACTTAATTTTGCATTGTATCATTTTCCCATCACTTTATACACAACAGTTCATCCATCATGTCATTTCATCATTTCCCTCAGCTAAATCATTCAATCATGTAGATGTAGATTTAGATTTTGCATTGTAGTTAAATAGGCTACTCATTTCTTCAGTGACATCCAAGTGATTTGTGCACAAATAAGATCTGAGAGCATAATTACTAGGACACTTAAGATTAGAGGAAGATGGGATGTTTTTAAGGAACTGTGTTATCAAATTGTATTTTGATTTAAGTTAGATTTCCTTACTGTAATACTTTCCATCTAATTGTGTGTTAATGGTTTGATATAATTCGCATAACTTTACACACATACACCAATATTGTGGGATCACCCATACCCTATGTGTTTTTGGTGACTGACTCTGTCTTTGGTTCGTACGAGACGCTAGAGTGCCACTAAGACTTTAATGCGTTGTGTTGTTTTCCTTGGTCTATGCTTTTGTCCTCTAGCCGAGAGCTTGTTTTTCTATCTGTCGAGACCTCTGAAGTCTATTAATTTGGTTCCTAAAGTTCTCTGTCATAAACAGTCATAAAACATAGTCAAATCATACTTTCTTCACCCTTGATCATCTCTTGTCACGTAAGCTTTTGTCGTTGAGGTAATCGAGGGCTATTCGCTCCCTACAGACTCTTCCTTGTCCTAGAGACTCAGGATTAGTGAATCCCATCCATTATAGTTTTAATAGATATCGCCTTCCCCTATTATTTGTGGGACCATTGAAGGATATGGTTCTTAAGAGGCCAGTCCCTCACCCATTTTAGAAAGAAAGCATTTTCTTTTAAGCTACTTGATTTACTTTTCCATGCAAGATTATTAAGAACAAAGGATAAACACTTATTTGGTGGTTGGCTGCCAAGTGATACAACATTTACTCCTGATGTGATCTTCTCCGGCCTAGGGTTTCTAGGTTCAAACCCCTAATGCTCCTTCTCCCACTAATATTTGTCACCATTTATCCATGTTCTCCTTGGATACCATAGTCTCCAGTTGCTTCGAGTGTGAATCTTGTGACCATACTTCTTACTTTTATCATGTTCTCTTCCAAATGGTCTTTTAGAATCTTCATTCAAGTGCTTGTGAACATAATTTAGATGATGCATTGCCCCTTTTTCCTCCCACGAGCTACGCCTTCTTCTTTTGTTCCTTCTAGCGTGGTGCTCATTCGCCCTCCTAACCTCTATGGAAACCCCATGAGGTTTGTTGCTTTGGTTTTTTCCAATTGTCGTAACCTCTACCTGATAGCCCCTTGTTCCATCAATCGACACGCTCCTCCTCCCTTCTGTGATGGTCATTCCAGGGGGGATTGTTTTTCCCCCAAGCGATGGTTCCAACCCATCCCTTTCTCATGTCGTATGCAACAGAAAATCTCCATCTGTGTCATTTTTCCATGCACCATTCATCTGCTCCATTACACTCTTCACCATCTATTAATAGAATATTAAATATGTTTTGGAGACTAGATATTTTTTTAAACAAATTTTTGAAGTTATAGATTTTTTTCTCTATTACTATTTTGTAGATCTATAACTTATTATATTGGTTTGTGTCCCTAGAGGACTAGTCTCGCCTCCTCCATCCCCCAAAACCTGGCAATAAGTAAGACCGAGGCAAAGGTGGTGGAGCTCGCTCGACGAAGTCGCAAATCCAAGCGCTAGATGCGAGGGTGGGGATACCTCTAAGTTATCAAATATATATATATATATATATACCATATATTTATACATATATAATCTCCTTAGGCTCTTCTTTTCTAAATCAATTTACATTTTATGAACCCCAACATAATATATTATTCTCCTTTTCAACTTAACTTTGCCTAGTATTCCATTCTCAATTGCATATGAAATTTATAATGAGATTCTAATTAAACACATTTAATATTACAAATTAAAGCAATAAAAATGAAAACTTCTCAAAAATTGTCGCAATTTAATAAAAAATCTTAATAACAAACTTATGATATGTCTTTAAATTATATGTATCAAGTCCACTCTTAAACATGAGTCCAACCTATATCACATTGATGGACTAAGGCATGAGTAGCATGTTTTAATCAAAAAGATAATTTGATTTATTAGGAAAAATTTAAGTTGTGCAACACCTTTGATCTATTTTTTCATTTTTTTTATTATCTTTTGTATGTCAAACATTTGTAACATGTTAGTATAAATTTATGCAATGAATGTGACCGCAAAATAAAATGTGAAGAGTCTCTCAACCTTATAAACATGAAACAAAACAATATTAAATATATAACTCGTCTTATGGATGATATTGTATAATTCAAAATGTTGTGACATCTTTATGAATTACAAGAACAAAATATTTCTACCATTTGTAACATACCCAATTTATAAACATGGAGAAAGTATTTGTTGAAACTTAAGAAAGAAAAAGGCATATCTAGTTCTTATATATTATCCATATTTGATGACCCAATGTAATATAGAAAATTTGAGCTACTTTAACATATTAATTGAATTAGAAAAGATATGGAAAGATGTGTTACAAAAATTTGAAGATTACAAAAACTATAAGTGTTGAAATGACGCATACAAAAATAGAAATAGAAAAAAATAAAGAACTTGACACCAAAAGATGGAGCTCACTATCATGAACATTGTTACAACATGTGTAAATATTCATGATGTATTATAGTCCTTGTCCAATTTCATCCCAATCTCACAATATCATCCAAAAAAGTTACAAAATTAAAAGTTTTCATTAGATTTCAAACCTACCTACACAAAAGTAAATAAGAAAAAAAAAAGCAAACCATGAGATACCAAATGATACAAAATGAAAAGAAATATTCTAATATACATGTATTTTGAAACAAAAATAAGAATGACAAGGGGGGGGGAGAGAGCGAGGAACGGGGCACGTGTGTGTGTGTGTGTGTGTGTGTGTGTGAGAGAGAGAGAGAGAGAGAGAGAGAGAGAGACCTCATTTTGCAAAAAAAAAACTCAATCTACAAGCTAAGAAGAAAAATGATAAAATAGTTTGTACTCCTATCCTAAGTGTGTCTAGGAAGTTAGAAACAATGGAAATGCTATAAAATACATCTCAAGGAGTGCAAAAAGTGTGTTAACGAGAATGATAATGCCAAGGAGATGGAGATACTAAGGTGCCAATACAAGCAACATAAATATTCTACTATTGAAATAAGTAAATAGAAGACAAGAGAAAAATAAACAAAATAACGTCACCTCTAGAAGCTTAACTACAACTTTGATCATATCCCTAAACCTAACCTTTATCCCTCATGTGACACATGACTACAACTTTGATCATATCCCTAATCCTCGTTCAATTCTAGCCATCCATTAACCTTTACAGTTTGGCCCTTGATTTCTCTCATAGGAATTCTATAAATGAGAGGCTTCTCATCCCATTTGTGAGATTTGTTCATATTCATAGCCTTATGCTACTAAAATTTTTATCTACTTCTATAGCCTAGCTATAATCTTCCATTGTTGTATCCTTATCTATCCAATTGATCATTCATCTTATTAATCCTATCATTATGTCATTGGTTTTATAAGCAACCACATTCCTCCATCAACACATCAAAAAAACAAATTAAATGGACCTATAGTGCATTATGCTTCAGCTCTAAGGAGAAAGAAGGGTTTCAGATGAAGGTAGTATTGCATCATCTTGTCATTTACCTTCAATCCATTTTTATTGTCCTCAACTCCCAAGGTATTCTACAAAAGTCTTCATCTTTTTGAGGCCCCAACTTTTGTTTTAATTTACATTTTAGATAAAACCATAATTCAAAACACCATATTGATGCTTCATGTTTGAGTGGCAGAATTCGCATTACTTATGATAGATAAATGTATAAGAAGTAAATGTTTACAGTTTGAAGCTCTAAAAAACACATTAATTTTTAAAAAAAATCATTACGTCAAATAACATAATTCTAAAATCAAATGATAACTTATTTTCAACCAATGTAGTGCTTTATCTAGATGGGTCATTAAGTCAAATAACATAATTCTAAAATCAAATGATAACTTATTTTCAACCAATGTAGTGCTTTATCTAGATGGGCATCCAAAGGAAAGATGGGCATTTAATGTAGCACCTAGTCAAAGCAAAATATAGTGTGAAAGTTGTAGACAATCTTGATCTTATTATAACGCATAACTCGACACATGTATTCAATGTTATTATTGATTCTTTTCCATGTAATTTTTTTAGAAGTCTCACAAGGCCCTGTGTTATAATCATTCAAAAATTAAACCACCACCTCCAATTTCTTCTAATTTGCCAATAACCAAACAAGGTTAGCACACTAAGAACAATGTCTCCTTACAACACATGTAAATTAAATCACCACCTCCAATTTCTTCTAATTTGCCAATAACCAAACAAGAAGGTTAGCACACTAAGAACAATGTCTCCTTACAACGCATAACTCGACACATGTATTCAATGTTATTATTGATTCTTTTCCATGTAAATTTTTAGAAGTCTCACAAGGCCCTATGTTATAATCATTCAAAAATTAAACCACCACCTCCAATTTCTTCTAATTTGTCAATAACCAAACAAGGTTAGCACACTAAGAACAATGTCTCCTGACAACTCAATGAATGAACAATTTCTTTTGACATCTCAATGACTTGATACCATCATAGAGATTATACAACACTATCGTATACCAAAAATGCAAGTAGCTCAATATGTGAGCATGAAAAATAATAGATGCTACCAAAATGAACACACAAATGATAGAAAGGTAATAATGTCAAAGTTAATTTCTTCTTTTAAATTAAATGTCTAGTGGACATGCCATATTTTTTAAGCCAACAAAGTAATTAAGAAAAATAAACAAATAGGCTAAGCAATAGCAAAAATTAAAGCTAACCATGAGTGGTGATGATTCTTGCATTGCAGAAAATTGGAAAAAACCATGCCTTTAGAGATTCTAACATAATTTAGACATCATTGAACTAAGACATTGATTCATTTCATTTTTTATTCTTGAAGACCCAAGGCTTATAATTGAAATAGTATATTTGCTATTTCTATATCTTATACCAAAAATGCAAGTAGCTCAATATGTGAGCATGAAAAATAATAGATGCTACCAAAATGAACACACAAATGATAGAAAGGTAATAATGTCAAAGTTAATTTCTTCTTTTAAATTAAATGTCTAGTGGACATGCCATATTTTTAAAGCCAACAAAGTAATTAAGAAAAATAAACAAATAGGCTAAGCAATAGCAAAAATTAAAGCTAACCATGAGTGGTGATGATTCTTGCATTGCAGAAAATTGGAAAAAACCATGCCTTTAGAGATTCTAACATAATTTAGACATCATTGAACTAAGACATTGATTCATTTCATTTTTTATTCTTGAAGACCCAAGGCTTATAATTGAAATAGTATATTTGCTATTTCTACTAGTACCCCTGCAAGTAGTCTTATGGCAACATCAACTTGTCTTTTGGGATGAAAAACAATTCACAATAGGTTTGCATTCGTCGAGATGGGCATGAGAATGACAAGCCCCAGACTCCCATCCCCCAACCCAATTCAAGACACATAGGCCTTGTTCAAAAATGTCCACCTTTGTTTTTGAAAACCCCACAAAATTATGTGAAACCTTAATCCAATTTGCAAATCCTCAAGTATTTTTTTGAAAATTGCTAGTGGTTGTAGTTGTGACCAAGCAAGTGTTATTGATTATAATATAGCTGAAAAATCATAACCCCCTTGATGTATTCCTAATTAAAATTATTAAGTGATATCAAAACACCACATCAAATAGTATGAAAATTGCTAGTGGTTGTAGTTGTGACCAAGCAAGTGTTATTGATTATAACATAGCTGAAAAATCATAAGCCCCTTGATGTATTCCTAATTAAAATTATTAAGCGATATCAAAACACCACATCAATGTATTGATACCTTCAAGTTGAGAACAGTCGTGCTCATGTTTAGAGATTCTAACATAATTTAGACGTCATTGAACTAAGACATTGATTCATTTCATTTTTTATTCTTGAAGACCCAAGGTTTACAATTGAAATAGTATCTTCGCTATTTCTAGTAGTACCCCTGCAAGTAGTCTTATGGCAACATCAACTTGTCTTTTGGGATGAAAAACAGTTCACAATAGGTTTGCATTCGTCAAGCTGGGCATGAGAATGGCAAGCCCCAAACTCCCATCCCCCAACCCAATTCAATCCAATTTGCAAATCCTCAAGTATTTTTTTGAAAATTGCTAGTGGTTGTAGTTGTGACCAAGCAAGTGTTATTGATTATAATATAGGTAAAAAATCATAACCCCCTTGATGTATTCCTAATTAAAATTATTAAGTGATATCAAAACATCACATCAAATAGTATGAAATTGCTAGTGGTTGTAGTTGTGACCAAGCAAGTGTTATTGATTATAACATAGCTGAAAAATCATAAGCCCCTTGATGTATTTCCTAATTAAAACTATTAAGCGATATCAGAACACCACATCAAATAGTATGTTGTATAAAACAAATGCATACTAATTGTTGCTGCCTCAATTAAACTTACACATTGCATTACGATAACCTTCTAACATCTCAATGAAAACAAGTTTTATGGTAGAAGCATCTATTTATACTAATTGTTGCTGCCTCAATTAAACTTACACATTGCATTACGATAACCTTCTAACATCTCAATGAAAACAAGTTTTATGGTAGAAGCATCTAATTACAACATCTCAAAAAAGAAAGATCTTTTAACAAGAGCATCTACATATTCAAAGTTTTGGCTACACTGATTTCTTTGCCTATCTAACAAAACCCTAAATGCAATCTTCCTTGGATCGATTTCTTTATTGCACCAATATTTTATCATCTAATTGGATCGATTTCTTTATTGCACCAATATTTTATCATCTAATTGCCCCCCACTATTTTCTAAATGTCATTGATGGACTACTTCTAATCTCCCTTGTCATTTTGAATGTCATTGATGTACAACTTCTCAATTCCTAAATAACATCTCAATGAAAACAAGTTTTATGGTAGAAGCATCTAATTACAACATCTCAAAAAAGAAAGATCTTTTAACAAGAGCATCTACATATTCAAAGTTTTGGCTACACTGATTTCTTTGCCTATCTAACAAAACCCTAAATGCAATCTTCCTTGGATCGATTTCTTTATTGCACCAATATTTTATCATCTAATTGGATCGATTTCTTTATTGCACCAATATTTTATCATCTAATTGCCCCCCACTATTTTCTAAATGTCATTGATGGACTACTTCTAATCTCCCTTGTCATTTTGAATGTCATTGATGTACAACTTCTCAATTCCTAAATCAGGAAACAATATGTATTTGCAAGGAATATCCATGCAAGTTTTAACAATTGACTACAACCATCGATGGTTTTATAGTATCATCCTTCTAATCTTCGCAATTGATTCTCAACTTTGCCTATCTAACAAAACCCTAAATGCAATCTTCCTTGGATCGATTTCTTTATTGCACCAATATTTTATCATCTAATTGGATCGATTTCTTTATTGCACCAATATTTTATCATCTAATTGCCCCCCACTATTTTCTAAATGTCATTGATGGACTACTTCTAATCTCCCTTGTCATTTTGAATGTCATTGATGTACAACTTCTCAATTCCTAAATCAGGAAACAATATGTATTTGCAAGGAATATCCATGCAAGTTTTAACAATTGACTACAACCATCGATGGTTTTATAGTATCATCCTTCTAATCTTCGCAATTGATTCTCAACTTTGCCTATCTAACAAAACCCTAAATGCAATCTTCCTTGGATCGATTTCTTTATTGCACCAATATTTTATCATCTAATTGGATCGATTTCTTTATTGCACCAATATTTTATCATCTAATTGCCCCCCACTATTTTCTAAATGTCATTGATGGACTACTTCTAATCTCCCTTGTCATTTTGAATGTCATTGATGTACAACTTCTCAATTCCTAAATCAGGAAACAATATGTATTTGCAAGGAATATCCATGCAAGTTTTAACAATTGACTACAACCATCGATGGTTTTATAGTATCATCCTTCTAATCTTCGCAATTGATTCTCAACTTTAGCTGTACCCAAAAGTTTCATCAGAGTGGGAATGCATATTAGCACAAAAATCTAACATAACCTTTAACCAAACAATTTGAAATTTTTCACAAGATGTTTCGAATAATACAAGTGGAACCTAAGGGTATCATCAATGTGAATGTATATAATGCATATTGGCATAAAAGTCAAGACCACCTTTAGTGAAACAATTTTAAAATGTTAAAATAACGCTATGGAGAAAGTTTAGAAAGATTTAAGTGTAACATTCTAATTGTGAAGGAAAAATTGCTTTAAGTTTCACTAATTATTTTCACCTTACAAAGCTATAGTGCTACGGATTCATCAATGCGAATGCATGTTGCCATAAAGATCAACACAACCTTTGGCGAAACACTTTCATATATTTTTCAAATTTTAGAGTTTAATTCTGTAAATACTTAATATTAAATTACAAATAAATCGAAAGAAAACATAGATCAATTTAAAACCCCAAATCTAATAGAATTCATTTTGCTTTAACCAGTCATCCCCACCCACTGAAATGTAATATTTTTCATGCTTACAAAAGCAAGCAGTCGAACACCGAATAGGTACACAATGATGTGCTGTACTTCCACATTCGTCCACCCTTCGTAAATATTGCATATGCATGTACCTACCAAAAATTGTAGCCACGCAGCAGTCTTTAAAAATGCCATCAAACGCCATTCTAAAAGCAATAGAACTGCTCTAAATAAATGCTTGCTAAGAATCTACACTCGTGCTACATAGCAGTCACTGCATCGCAAATTCAAACAACATTTAGTGTTAAAACCTCTCATCCACCGCAGACCCTGGAGGCATCCACCGCTGTCCTTAAAATGCCATCAAAGCCTTTTAAGCCCTTTCTATAAGGGCTAGGTTTACTAGTAAACCTTTCATCTACCGCAGAGCCTGTAACCATCCAGCGCAGACTTTAAAATGCCATCAAAGCTTTTTAAGCCCTTTTTACAAAGGGCTAGGTTACTAGTAAACCTTTCAGCCACCGCTGTCTTTAAAATGCCATCAAAGCCTTTCAAGCCCTTACTACAAGCAATACAGTTGCCGTGGATAGTTGCTTGATAAAAAACTAGCAAAATACACAAGTATCTCTCATGTTACATACCAAGGAACAATCCTGTAGTTCTTTACTTGCATCACACGCAACAAATCTTCTAGTTCTTCGTATTATCCCTCCAATACATTACCACCAGTTTCTAAAGAGTAAGGGAAAAATTAAAAATAGAATACCAGCTGAAACAAGCATTCCGCACCATATCTTGAAACCCAAGGAAAACTTGATGTACACCATAACCCTCATCAGTGAGTACCCACATTTTTTTCAATATATAATTTAAGATGAAAACACAAACCTTCAAAGATGCACAAGTTCATTTTAGTAACACAAACCAAAAGCTGACCAACAGTGTCACCAATTTCATATAACACCTTAATCAGCATATCCAACTGAACACACATGCCAGCACCATATACATTCAACCCAGAATACTAGTTCTAGAAAAAGAAATCTTACTCCAGAGAACTACCACATCCAACTTTTTGATGCTTCACTCCAAGTTTTACATAAAACGACTCACTTAGAAAAGAGGTGAACCAGGAACATAGGAATGGTAAAACTAGTAAGACCAACAGTGTCACCAATTTCATATAACACCTTAATCAGCATATCCAACCGAATACACATGCCAGCACCATATACATTCAACCCAGAATACAAGTTCTACAAAAAGAAATCTTACTCCAGAGAACTACCACATTCAACTTTTTGATGCGTCACTCCAAGTTTTACATAAAACGACTCACTTAGAAAAGAGTTGAACCAGGAACATATGAATGGCAAAACTGATTTGAAAGTTAATGACTACAGCTCTAGCAAATCACCGAAAGAAACTGTTGCTATTTCTAAGTCAAAACTATTTTCTCGGTTAGTACAAGAGTAAAGGGATTTATCTAACAATTCTTTAAAGTACTCAAGGATCAATTTAGTTCAAGACTCAGCAAAAAAACATCGAATCACAAACATTTCTATGCAACTTCGGGAGCTCTGGAATATTCCCCCCTCCTGATGCAACTGAACCTTCCCCTCTTCCGGACCGAGAAGCAGATTCTGAAAGGTCCTCAGCCTTTAAGAATTGTTGCATTTGTGTGGCAGCCAGATGGGCATAGTTTATTGGAGCCACTGTACACAATTCAAGCATAAACATCAGAATCAAATACTTGAAGGAAAAACTCAATGAAATTACTTCAGAAGCCTTTAGGGAGTCCAAACATACCTGCAGATATTGCTGTGGTACTTCTTTGATACCTGTTACAGAAAACATATATTAGAATGAACTTATACACAACACTAGAAATAGCATTGCAAGTAACTAGGAAAAAATCATTGATTCTTACACATATGACAACGCATGAACAAGAATTTGAATATTGTCTACACCAAACTTGTTTTCATCAAGTAATACATGGTAATGTGTAGGCCTGGATGTTCCCTACAGAAAAATCATCAAAAGAGGAATCAGAGCGGCAAACAGATGTTCCTTGCATTTTAAGAAACAAAACAGCATTTAATAGTTGTATGCAATAGCACGCAGTGCTTACAATTGGCCCATTTTGTGGGCACAGAAAGAAATCAAAATTTCTTGGATGGCATATTTGTGTATCCACGATAGTTCCTGCAGCCAAGGGAATATACAACAAAAAAATTGAATTTTAAACCGAAAATTCTATTTCAGCCTTATGAGAGTTTTTCTTCATTTATACAACAAAAAAATGCATTTCAAACTGAAAATTCCATTTCAGCAGATGAGAGTTTTTCTTCATTTATACAAAAAAAAAAAGCATTTTAAACTGAAATTTCCATTTCAGCCTGATGAGAGTTTTTCTTCATTTATATAACAAAAAAATGCATTTTAAACTAAAAATTCCATTTCAGCCTGATGAGAGGCTTACTTCATTTACTATTTAATCTGTCAACTGCCTTCTATAAATAAATTAGGCTTTTTATCAGATACGACAAGCATTTAAAAAATTCAAAGTCATAATAAATAGAGTATTTTTTGCTACATATATCATGCTCGGTTTTCAGGAACAGAATAATTAGGAAAAACAAAAACACTAACCTGGATGAACATTTTCGGGTGCATTTGCCTGGAAGAGCTTAGTATGATGATTCTTTTGGGCAATTATCAATGTAACTTTAGGCCTATAACCATTCTCAATATGATCGCATGCCTGATGATTTACCCCAATAAGCAACTTAATACATAGCAGACTAAGATGAAAAATTTCAATCTCAATAACATAACAAATTCCTTTAGACAAAGTAGAACAACCTTTAGTATAGCTTGTAACTCAACGTTCAAGACCTGATCAAATTGTGACTCGCTAACTCCGTCTCTGTAAATATCCACAGAATGATAAGAGTCCTTAACAAAGGATATAGATTAAGACACACATAGCTAAATCACATCCTTAAAGAGAAGGGTTTCTTTTTAGTTTGAAATCCATTTGACTCATTTGCCACTTATGGCGACCAATAAAACAATGACACATAGCTAAATCACATCCTTAAACAGAAGGAATCATTTCTTTTTAGTTTGAAATCCATTTGACTCATTTGCCCCTAATGGAAACCAATAAAACCATGCATTCTTGTTGCTTCATCAATTAAAAGAAAGACTTGATACCATCTCAATTAGAAAAGTGGAAAAAAAATGCAACAAATATAATTACATCGAAACCTTCAATTAGATTTGTATTTCTGAGATCAGGCACACACAGCTAAATCACATCCTCAAAGAGAACCAATCATTTCTTTTTAGTTTGAAATCCATTTGACTCATTTGCGACTAATGGAAACCAAAAATACAAAGCATTGTTGTTACTTGTGAATTAGAAGAAAGACTGATTACCATCTCAATTAGAAAAATGGAAAATAAATGCAACAAACATAATTAAATCAAAACCTTCAATTAGATTTGTCTTTCCGTGCACAATTTTGGGCACAATTTCTTTCAAGCGACGCAGTAGGGTCCCCTTCATCTCATATCAATAGAGAGAATCACACAAAACTAAATACATAAACAAAACCTATGCAAATTTGAACCAAATATGAACCAAGGTTAAATACATAAACAAAACCTATGCAAATATGAACCAAGGTCTAATTTTCTTGTAAATTTAAAATCTACAAATAAACCAAACCAAGCATACCCTGTTGAAACATATAGCCTTAAACGAAAAGACTTATACCATCTCAATTAGAATAGTAGAAAAAAATGCAACAAATTTAATATACCAAAACTTTCAATTAGATCCGTCTCTGTCCCGTCCTTACTTACATCGTCCCTACATAGTCGTAATATTGAAGACAATTTTCTTTTGAGCAAGATAGTAGGGTCCTTGGTCTTATGATCGTGGAGAATCACACAACTAAACATCTAAACAAAACCTATACAAATATGAACCAAAGTCTAATTTTCTCATAAATTTAAAATCTATGAATAAAACCAAAACAAGCATACCCTGTTGAAACATAAAAGGTTTTCAGATTCTACAGCCTCGATCAACTAAGACCTAAACAATTGCATCCAGTATCCATATTTCAAACATTAGGGGTCCCTGGTCTTTTGGTAATGAAAAATCAGTCAAAACAAAATATCTTAAAAAAACTGTAAAATTTCTCACCCAATCAAATCTTTTCTTCGACATGCAAACTCAACTAGACTGTTCCATAAAAAAATACAATACAGTAAAGCACCCGTACCTGAAAATTACCATTTGTAGTGGCTTTCGTCCAGAACTTGATGGTTTGCATGTTTTATAAAAATCTAACAGCAACTCACTGTAAAAACAAAATTAATGACATGGATGATGTTAATGGTAACTTTTCAATCACATTTCAGAATAAAGAACAACGTAAGATGATTAACAATGCAGAAAAAATAAAATTGCTAAGAGGATAAAACAATGAAAATGATTAATATCCCAAACGGGCAATACTTTATCATGCCAGCGTCAATCATTTTGCCATCTTGCTCTGAAGGTCTTGGTTTGTATAGAGCTTCAATCATCTCAACCTTTCGAGATTGGGTTCTCACTGAGGCCCTGTACTTTGAAATCAGAGGCCATTCTCTAGAAGAAACAACCTGTCAACAAAATTGTTTCTGAAAACAATTATTTCTGAAAGTCGTGCCACCTAAAGCATTCAAACATTGAGTACAAAGATAGACAACAGACCAAAGATTATGCATGCCTTCCAACAAACATAATCTAAAAAAACGCAGACTGATTTTCCATGAATTGAATCTTCTTAGATGGATATTTTAACTTGAGAACTGATAAAAATATAGAAAATATTTAAATCATGTTCAATTATATTCTTCACCATTCAAGTAAATTATACACTTTGAACACACATCCATTATAGCTCAACCAAAACACAATCAGAAGCATGTACAAAAACTATAACATTCTATTTGGTAAGGTACTTAGAAAGTACTGACACTTTTACAAAATACAACATTCCATTTCAATTAAGCATCCATATCACTCAGTTTTACTGAATAAATTATATTTTAATTGGAAGCCTTAAGAGTTGTGCACTCAAGGATCGATATCACTCAGTTTTTACCAAATACAACATATTTGAATGGGAAGCCTTAATATCGTGTTCCTTAATACTTACAGCTGCAATTGAAGGTGTATCACCATGTCCTGGAGAACCATGTGAAACATCCATACCAATAATGATTGTAGGCTGCGAGGATATGCCTGGTATAGAAGCACTATATTCTACAGAGAGAACAGAGTTGAGCCCACCAACCTGAATGAACAATGGAATGATTAATTAATTAGTATAACATTATCAAATGCAAGTAAAAGACAATATGATTGAAAAATATCATTTATCATGCTGGCACGTGTTACCTACTACCTCCTTTCATATATTTTTAGGTAGAGGAGCATACCTTAGCATTTATTTTCAGGGCTACATTTGTAAAATACTGATCATTCATTTTCTTTGATGGGGCTATGCACTGATTCACAATACCCATCTCTGAAAGGAACTTTTTCTTCCAAGGACCTTTTCAGATAAGGGCAACAATGTTACAAAGTTCAGTCAACATATTAAAAGTAAAACACCATAACTAAAACAGGAAAAACTGCTAAACAATTTATCTAATCACCATAAAGATCACTTGTCTTCCTTTCTGGTAGAAGACACAACAGAAAATCGGGTGGCTGTGAGAGCCTAGATTTCATTTGATTCAACATCCTGTCCACCCTATCCACAGGGTTAGCACGCATATCCCTTGGATTCTCACAAAAAATTTGGCCAACCGGACCGATATTCTACAAAAACCATAAACACTTCACTTATATATTGAGTGCAACACAAGTTTGTCAACTTGACTTCACTTTTTATCAGAATACATACCAATCCTTTTTTACTACAGCACCGTTGAAGGTCATCAGCAATACGTTTACACTCGTTCTCATGGCATCTTGTGAAATTAACTACAGCCCAGATTTTAACTTCTGCTGGCCGAACCATGGTCTAAAATAAGGTTTTTTCCACCAGTTAGACCAAATCAATTAATTAAAAAACGAGTTTTCATATGCAAAATTAAAAAACAAATACCTTATTGTTGAAGTTCCAACGACCCCGTTGTGGGGCTTCTTCAGGCATCCCACCTTGCCCAAATTTCAGCTAGGCACAATTCAAATCATATTAAATAATTAGATGTTAAACTGCATATATTTCTCAGGACTCATGGTGGCTCAATACAAATAATTAGATGTTAAACTGCATATATTTCTCAGGACTCATGGTGGTTCAATACAAAGTTACAAACCTTTGAATCCACCCAATAAAAAGGCTAATCACTAAAACACACAATCATGCATGAATTGTTATTATCCACCAACCATTCTTCTTCATGTGTTTATTAGTCATGAGACATATTCTAAATAGAATTGACAGTTCAGAGGCAGCCTACCTTCGGTGGATCAAGAATGCGGCCATCAATGACCATCAACTGCCTTTCCACATTAATATTGCATGCTCTCAAAAGGGGATCTGAATTGTAATCATTGGCCCCAATTGCCTGCATTGTTAAGTTAAATTACAGTTTGCTTACTATGTTGAGAACACAGTCAGCTCAAATTAAAGTATGCTTACCTTTTGCAACACATCCATTCTTTCCTTTGGTTTCTGTCTAGATTGCTCAACAAGGGATGAGCGTTGAGCAGTAGTAAGGCCCTTTGTGTATCTCTGACCAGGAAGGATCTCACAGAGCTGCACATTGAACCAAAGATAAATTTAACTCCAAGCTAGGTTTCATTCAAATGTCCTGTTAAAACATAACTATATAACCAACCTCTATTGGGAGATAATTAGGTCGATTCTTTCTACCCACATCCGCACAAGGTAAATCAGCCGAAACTCCTAACCTCATTTGTTTGGTATTCGTGAAGTATTCCAAAACTGTCACCTCTATTGTTTTAGGTGGAGATTCAGTTTCTTGATTATCCTTGTTTCTTACTTTCAAAGAAAATCTTCACATGAGAAGGTTAACATATTTAAATGTTAGCAATACAAAAACACAAAAAATACTGATTATTTCATAGGAAAACTTTAAAAAGTAATTAGAAGATATTTGGAAGGAAAATGAAGGCAAGATTAGTAAGGGAATCTCTGAGGTTTATACAGTTGTTCCTTGCAGATTTTCTCACTGAAACCCAAAATCTTAAATTCCATATTTGTGTGAAGTGCCTTTATTCGGACCCCCTTCAACACCCTTCTTGCCTGCAAAAGGACAAAATAAAATAGTTAGTAACAAGACAATTGTATGAAATAAAACACAAGAGATAGAAAAGCCTATGGTCAATAAATAAGCAAGCATCTTTCATGAGGACAACCATAAGAATGCAAAACTGAAATAAAACAAAATACAACATTGGGATTCAAATTGCAAAAGACACAATTTACCTTTAACCAATCAATTTTCCATGGAGCGTCAACATTTTGATTTGCTAACAAGAAATCAATTATACGACCGTGCTTAATGAGCATGGTTGTTGAAACATCTGTCCTCACAACAACAAAACAACTTTAATAAATTTCTAAATTATTGCCGAAACAATATTACATTCAATTACATCATTACATTTAATATTTTTTTCTCAACAAGCAGGAACAATTTATTAAAACATTCATTTTTGTAAGTATTCCTTCCCAGTACTTTTTATTCCACAATAATTTAACCAAAAAAAGAAAATCAAAGATATTATGTCTATTATCAATCTCCTTATTTAGATGGAATGAGAAATATAACTAAAAAATGAACAGAGTGTCCCCCAGAGAAATAACCAGTGAAGACAGGCTTAAAGAGAAAAGAAATTTACGGATCAGGAAAATCAAGAAACTAAATTAGCGACTGAGACCCATTAACTTGAAGAACTCGGATCAAAAGGCAACTACAAGTATTTCTAAAATATAAAAAGAAGAGACTCTTAAAACACAATCATTCTAGAAATAAGTAAACCACAGTTGATACTGTATTGTTAGAGAAAAAAACTTTTTAAGTCAAGTCATACAAATGAAACAATCAGTTGCTAATTAAAGGGAATCTTATTCAATGAATCATATCGCTTAAGTCCAAACTCCAAAGCACACCAATGGGACAATTGATAATGTTTTTCAACAAGTAGGGTCAATCTAACAAATCATTCATTTTTTAAAATGTTAGTGAAATGCACGTTCAAAACCTCACTTTCCGCCGTTTATTATTTCATGGAAGTTTGAGAAAATAAATTCAGGAATTAGATATCTTTCTCCATGTTTAGATGGAATGAGAAATATAACTAAAACAGAACATCAAGTCTCAAGCAGAAATAAACATTAAAGAAATGTTCCAAATTAAATCACATAAGGCCAATAGCCAAATGCAGATCCTAGTTAAATCAAGAAACTAAATTACTTAATTTCAAGTGATACCCATAAACTAGAAAGACGAGTGTAGGCATGATGTTTCCACAGTCCATGCAAATGCTTGGTAGTACTTTCTGGTAAAGGTGAATACTTTTGCAGCATTTCAGATCATACTCCATCATTCATCTGGTAAAGGTGAATACTTTTGCAGCATTTCAGATCATACTCCATCATTCATCATCATGGATGAGGAAGAAAAACCTCAGTTTACAAATTGTAACTGCAAAATTGTAGATATTTCTAAAATAGATCTTCAATTTAATGAAGTGAGCCCACAGCTGATGCTGTACTATTAATGAAAAAACAACAACACAGAAAAACAGAACAGTTGCTTACAAACACCAGAAAACCTTACCCCGCTAATTCACTCAACATTAAAAAAAAAAAATATAGCAGAGAAATCAAATGAACCATAAGAAGAGAACAAAGAAAATAAAATTTGATAAGAAGAAAGATAAAAGTGCAGAATATAACAAACAAAGTAAGGGTTGAAAATCAAAGACCAATAATGACAACAGTGAAGCCAAGGAAACCAAAAGGAGCATCCTCCTTAAAACCAAAACGGAAGAAACCACATCCAACACATTATTATTACCCCAACCATAACAAAGCATATTAAGAAAACCAGTTCTTACCCATATTCAGAGACAGGCCCTTCTGTGAAGGCCTGAAACTAACATGGTATCCCTTACATCCTTGAACACCACCTCCCAGATCAACTAACGGAGCAAAGCTCCAATGAAAAAAACTTTGTCTAACCAATAGATAGTTCCTGTAGAAAGCAATAAATCAGAATGCAAAATAAATAAAACCCCAAATTGATTTCAAACTATATCATTATCAAAAAAGCCAAGCGAGTAAACAAGCATTCAACCTATTGCCAAACAATTACATACCTTCTGGCAGCATGTTGCCTGAGAATTATATCCAAAACCCTCAACGCATCCTGGCATTTGTCAGACACATCCCCTCGTAAAGCAGCTTCTAGGGATTTCATTGAGATCTTTGCAGCAAAATTGATCTCCACCTTGAATTTCTCTGCTCTGTCATCTCTTCTCATTTTCTTTCTTCCGTTGTCACCAGCCCCAGAACCGCTGATAGAAAACAGAAAACACTCACAGATCAAAGAGAAGAAAACATACATGATTCATTGATTTACAAAATGCATACAACCTAAGCATTGCTTGAAATGCTTACCTGGCTGCCTCCTCAAGAAAAACAGTATATTCCATGTTAACTTGAGGAAGAGCTCCAATAGTAAACAAACTCTTTTCTCCATCATAAGCAAATTCCTTTCCACTCAGCTCTGTCTGGCCGTAGACTTCCTTCACTTTATCCATTATTTTCCTCAACAAAGTCTTGTTAGTAATAGGCCCACGATCACTGCTGATTGTAACCTGAAATCAACAGGTGTACCGTAATTAAAAATGTCAAAAATAACTCTCAAGTCCTATCAAATATTTGCTCAAAATTTATCACGATGGCCATAAGTTTAGAACTTTTATGTCCTGAAATTATACAAATAGCATAGAACTTATAATGCTTGCAAAAATTCAACAACAAGACAATACAGATATATTAGAAAACAGGGTAAAGCTTACTCACATTGTAGTGAAAAGAGTCTTGAAGATTTGAAAAAGTTACACCGAAGTGATTAGACAGAAGCTTTATTGGTTTACCAGCTCGGCCCTTACCAGGCCTTGTCATAGGTAGAATGCGAGGGGCTGGGGGCCCTTCTGGTATTTGCATAGGAAGCATTTGAGTAGAAGATTGCTGAACGGGCATGGTTACCTGTTGGGGTACAAATCCTGCCGGGGGATTAGGAGGTGGAGGTGGTAGATTCCCTTCAGCTCCTGCTGCCTCCAGTGCCATTTCAGGAGGTAAAGCTTCCTCTCCAGACATTTTGGAAAAGAAACTTGAAAATTATATCTAAATGTATTGCTTCCAATTCAACTCTGTATAACGAATATATAGAGCTTCTTAATTACGAATGTCCCGTGTAACTTTGACTACTAACAGGTCCCAAATACGTACACCTGAATAAATCAAAAGGCCAAACAAGCCAAGTTCAGTGACATAAATGCTGAAGAGCAGTTTTGAAGTCCCCAACCAGACAAGCTCTAACCTTAGCTAGAATAATATTTTGAAAATTACAAGCAACTGGATATAAGTTTCACAGCAAACCTGACGAGAGAAAAAAGACGGAAAAACTTACTAAAACAATATTTTAAAAGCTCGGAATAACTGAGGGCTAGATGAATTCTTTATAATTCCTTGAGGCCTGTCATCATATTCTAAAAAGCAAACTCAGCAACGTGACTAAACAAATCTCTCTCCTTGTTAACAACTACACAGCAAAAGCAATCCCAATACTAGACAGGCACAAAACACCACTAGCTATAGTGAGACAACAGCTTTAAACCAAAGCTAATATTCCAAATAAAACAAGCATTTAACCAAATATCCACGAAGAGCACAGTTGCAATCTAGCTTTTCCGATATTAAGAAAACACTCCTCTTAACACACAATGCAGCAGACGCTTAATTTATAAACCACAAACCAAAGCTTAATAACCGAGTCTAAACATCCCAAATGCAACACAGCTTAATGTTTACTCAAGCCCCAAAATATCCCAAAAAAAAATTATACCCAGCTCTAAAACAACTGAAGAGTTTTTTCACATGCAGAACAATGCAATGTAGCTTAACTGAGACTCAAAAGCCAAAGCTGAATATCTGAAACAACTGAAAAGTTTCTCCCATGAGAGCAATGCAATGTAGCTTAACTGAGACTCAAAAACCAAAGCTAAAAACCTGCTCTAACCTGCTATACAGTGCTTCTTAATTTACCCTCAAAGCCCCCCACAATATTCTCAATAAATTACACAGCGCTTAAGCCGCTAAAAATATTTTATAGGCAAAGCAATGTAAACTTCCTTAATCTAGTGTCGAACACCCAAAGCTAAATACCCAATAAAACCCAATCTACAATGCAAGCTTACTTTACAATTAAAACCCATAATATCCTCAATAAAATTACACCTAGCACTGGGGCCACAGGAGAATTTCTCAGGAAAACAGCAGCTTAATTTCGTGTAAACCAAGCAGAAAGACTCGCCCTGAACTACACTGTAATACAGATAAATTTACCCTCGAATCCTACATTATTCTCAATGAAAACACAACCAAAAAGGTAACCGCTAAAAAAATTTCAGTTAGAAGCAGCATGTTCTCTCAAAATACTTCGAAAATAGCTACAGATGTCAATACCCAATTCCAAACCGGATCTAAAAACCTCCCAGAAGAGCAAAACATAAAAAGAAAAAGACCAAAAACACCCAGAAAAAACAATAGCCATTGCAATCGTGTTGACATTTCAAACACAACTAGTACTAACTAGTACACCAACTGAAACATTTAACTCGTCACATGCTATGCGGCTTAATCTGATATGAGTAGTATGAATTTGAAAAACAACGAGCGAAAAAAGAACAGAGCATGAAGAAAACGCAAAGCCAGTGTAAGTATCTGCAACAGACCACTCTATAAATCGCAAAGATGAGCTGCACTTGGTACCTCTGACTCTGCAAATCAAACAAGGCCTATAAAATAATGTTGATCAAACGCCTATTCCAAATTATAACGCCATGTGCCATGTGTAGCTAGCTCCATCGCAAAGGACTACTTAACCAAATTTTAAATAAGCTTTAACGTAGTAAGGTCACACGTAGGTTTTATACAATATCCAGGCATAATACCGACTACAGTAAAATAGATTAGATATGCCAGTACTTTTACTAAATCGATAGGCGATACTTGTATTTGATTTCTTGCAAGAAAGTTCCGAAATTATCTTGTTGTCCCTACCTAATACGTTATAAATGCCCACATCAGAGTCTCGTAAACAACTATAGTTGTGAAGTTAAAAAAATCCCTGTGTCAGGTTGTGAAGCAAAAAAATATTCTTGTCTATTTTCACGAAGGATGTACTCACGAGTCATGCCATATATATGTAAGGAACGTTAGAAAAGTTATAAGCATTAAAAACTATAGCCATATAACCATAATCATGGCATGAAAGGGACGTTTGCATACTTCGGGTGTATTTATAAAACTATGATTAAAACAATGTAGGCAATTTCCTATTTCTGTGGGGCCTAAGAGATGTTCTTGGGTTATCGATCGTTTGTTTTTAGGAGAGTTTTTCAAGTATGATTAAACAATAATAAAACACAGGTAACACCAGCTATAGACTTTTCCTTAGTTTTGTCGAGATATGATTAAACAATTATATAAGACCAATTAGCACATTGTTCTACTGTTTGGGCCATGGACCCCTTCATTTTGATAGATGTTGTAGCGATATGATTAATTTCTTTGGCTTGGATTGGTTTCTACGAAAATTAGTTTTCCATAAAGATTATACAAAACACTTTAAAACATCTAGAGACAGACCACGCGTGTTCAAGTGTTCTTCAAAATCGTAAATCGCATTATCAAATATCGTATACCCTCTGGCCGGGAAACATTAGGCCTATTTATCTCAAACAATTTTAAATTTAAAACATTATGTTGTATGAAGCATCCAATATGGACTGGAGATCTCAAGTCTCTAATCTATAGAACATTATGCGAAAACCTAGGCTGGTTCTAGGGTGTAAAACTTTACGTTTACAGTTAAGGGCATCTAGGATAGATAGGTCCTAGGTCCTAAATGGGTAACTCCCCATAGGCAGGCTGGATTGGTACTGGATTGAGAAACTCCATTATTCTCTCTCCCTAAAAGCTACTTACGCTGGCCTTATTACCGAATACACGCCCTGGCTTAGAGTGAACGAAGCCGAGCCCAAGAGCTACTTATCCCGGCCTTAATTACCAAGTAAGGCTAAGAGGACATGAACCCAGGTCCAAAAACTCTGTCCTGACCTTATTACCAAGTAAGCCCCCGGACTAATAAGACTGAATGAAGACAAGCCCAAAAATTACCCGTTTTAAGCACTCCCTGCTTGAGAGTGAATGATCCCAAGCCCAAAAGCTACCTATCCTAAAGCTCCTTGACTAAGAGGGAATGAACCCAAGCGAGTGATAAAATGGAAAACTCGAGTTGTTTGGCGTGTTTCCGTTGGAGTTGTATTAGAATGAAAAATTCCCAGCCCTAGCCTACTTGCCAAGGAAACTCCATGTTACAACTTGTTTACATCAGAAGTGTTACTAGAATTGGAGAGGAAACTCCGTGTTACAACTTGTTTACTTCCGAAGTGTTATTAGAATTGGAGCATGCTTGAACTGGTGAGGGACAAGAGTAGATAACTCCACATGGTTCATGTCAATTGACCCAAAATCAAGGTCAGAATTAACAAATGAAGCTATAAATGTCAATGTAAGAATATAGTTTCAGAGCCGAGAATTCTTTCTAGTCTGTACTCCTAGTTAAATATGGGCAAAGACCAATGACGTGACGATCATTTGCTATTCCAAGTCTCAGAGTTATTGACGTGAATATGCAGTCAAACCCCAAATTAAATCCACGAAAACATCTCTTACAAACAGTTCTTACTTACGTGAATACGCAGTCAGACCCCAAATTAAATCCACGGAAACATCTCTTACAAACAGTTCCAAGGCCGACAAGTACAATTAGTTAGCGAATTACTGTTAGAACCTTAGAAGTAAAACCCAGGTTCAAATCTACCATGAATAAGCCTTCTCTAATTGCTCGCTTTGAGCCAGATGAATCTGAATAGAAAGCTGGGAATTAAAAGTACGAACTCCTGAAAGTTGGAATACAAATCGTTCAGAATATTCCCCTAAATATAAAAAAAAAAATGTGCCTCTGCAAATTCACAAATTTTAAAAGTCGAGGAATTTGAAAAAGCTTCTGTTAAGGTCAAACAAAAAATTTAGTGCCTCGCAACTAAAGAATTTTTACAAAAAGGAAAATAAAAATTAAGTTCGTTCAAAAAAATTCTGTTACGGTCAAACATCCAAAATACGATGTTCAGTAATCATTCGAAATTATCCTCCCAAACAATGTGCTAAAGTAAAAACAAAATTAAAAAAACAATAAATAATCAGCAAATTATAGCCCCTAATGCCTTCATAAATTCCCTATCAAGACAATTTCTATGAATGAGAATATCTGAAACCGCCTCTGACATAAAATCAGAAGGTTTCTATATATTGCAAACTGCAAACCATCCAGAAACTCTGCAAAAACACAAAAACTCAAAAATACACAGTAAACTAGAAAAGCCAGGAAACCACCTTAATTCTCTATCTAAAAAGCAGAAAATAAGGAGTTAGGTGTAATCCACAAAAAGATTACATCTCCGGGAATAAAGGTGTACAACAGATCCGTTGTACCTGCATGCTCAAATCCCTGCTTAACCCAAATAAATCCTGTTAAACATATTTTAACCCCATATACACACCCGTTATACCTGCATGCTCAGATCCCTGACACCCAAATAAATCCTCTAACATATTTCCAGACTTTAACCCCAAATATAGCCTCTAAAATTCAAAACCCTGCTCACCATGAAAACAGTTATGGCCAACACATATTACCCTGCGGCCTTGCCCATTCTAGTAAAAATAAAATACAGAAAAAGAGGAAGATATCATCATGAACCTAGTGTTTGAAAAGCTACATACGCTTCTTCTCATACTTCCACGACAAGGGATTAAACAGTCAAAATCAATTCGCGACGTCTTCAACAACCACAACTGACAAATCAGCCAAAATAAATAATTACAGCATGCAACGCATACATTTTCGCTTAATTTTAGCTTCAATTACATAAAGAGTTGATTTATTCTACAGTTAAACAAAACAATACAAGAAATTTTCATACAGAGCATTGAAGAATCTGACAACCACTGAGCAAATGTGAGATTTGATGCCTGCCAAACAAAGTCAGAGCATGCTAATCAAACGCCTCTGCAAGATTACGTCTGAAAGAAGTGGACCATTTAAGCTAATTAAAGTCTACACCGTACGAAATTTACACGTAATTATATAAAATACTACGAAAAACCTGCCTAAGTATAACAAAAATTAACAGTTAATTAGTTATCATAGTTTTAAAAACCTACCGAATTTTACATTCCAAATCCATGAGTAGACTTACGACGGTTCAAAATCGTTACTAAATTGGTACTGGTTACTTCAGCTAAACTTCAAATTTAGCAGGTTACTAGTCATTAAATACACAATTTCCTAGCTCTCAGAATTTTAGGCATTACTATAGAAGATATTTGGAAGAGGGGTTTCATTTGGGAAGGGAGGAAACATAGGTTTATACGGATGAATTGAGTTGTTTACAGTCAACATCGTAATATCCGAAAAAGCTAAAAGGTAAAAATATAGTAGGAAGAAATTCAGAATATTGCTATAAGGTCAAAAACAATGATGTCCTTCTCTGCCTTCGAGTTAGCCTAATTTACAGCAAAAAATACTATGAAAATAAGCAAACGATAAAAAACCCTTGAAATTTGTCAAACTAACTACTCACTGGATTTTTCAAAGATTCAGTGTGTCTTTCTGCTCAAACAAAAGCATAACAAATAGGAATTCACATAAAATAAAGGCAAAAATACAAAATTCAAAATTTCTCAAATAATTCTTAGAATCCAGACAAGCCTCTCCATCCCAAACATGGGGTAAATTTCTAGCTTTTACTCAAATTATAGCATCACCAGTAGAAAGCCAAGAGAAGCCTTATATTCAGGTTGTTTTTTTTTTCCAAAAAAAATATTTAAATTCTGTGTTGCCAACACAGAGCATAGTAAAACTTCAGCTAAAATCTGCACTCTTTCTTTCGGAAATTCCAATTATCAAAATTGAGCAACAACAAAAGACTGTCAAAGCAAGGAGAAACACACTACAAAATCCAAGAGACGGTTTACCTTCTTCAAATTTTCCATACGCCTAAAACCCAGAATCTCTTTATGCGCCTAAAAAAAGCTGCTAATCCGGATAAGAACACATAAATTTAGGAAATCCTCAAAATAAGGAAAAAAAATAAAAAATAAAGCATGAATCCACTAGCATTTAACTTCGAGTAACTCCAGCTAAAAAGACTCAAAGAAAACTAAATTTCCAACATTACGCCCAGTTTAGAAACCACTCTCACATACAATGCCGCTCACCTTGCATGCCAAATCACCAATATTTCACAGAACCAAGAACATGCATTACTAGAGAAAATTATGTTAACTTTCTTCTTCTAACACTACGCCCAGTTTAGAAACCACTCTCACATACAATGCCGCTCACCTTGCATGCCAAATCACCAATATTTCACAGAACCAAGAACATGCATTACTAGAGAAAATTCTGTTAACTTTCTTCTTCTAACACTACGCCCAGTTTAGAAACCACTCTCACATACAATGCCGCTCACCTTGCATGCCAAATCACCAATATTTCACAGAACCAAGAACATGCATTGCTAGAGAAAATTCTGTTAACTTTCTTTTCTTTTTTGGGGGAAAAAGTATGTTTCACAGAAAACAACATACGAATCAAGAACATGCATTACTAGAGAAGAATTCTTAAACTTTCTTCTTCTTCTTTGGGTAAAAGGTATGTTCCACCTTTTTTCTTCTTTATTGGGGAAAAGGTATGTTTCACAGAAAACAAAATACTCTTTACGGAAAGAAAATCTAAAAAGAAAACAAAATGCTCTTTACAGAAAGAAAATCTTCACAAAGACGTCTGAGAATATCCGTATGAACAAAACATTTAGTTACCTCAATGCCTTATGTAAGAACCAGCAAAGTGCAGAGAGAGATCGTTGTCTTCTTGCAAATTGAAACGAGGTGTAAATGTATACGAGTACCACGGGGAGCTATTTAAGCTACACAGGAAGAGAGAGTGTAATTGCCAGAGCATCATTAATTAACACAGTAATCGATATAAGTATAATACACCATCTCCGCCGTCGCATGCACGAGCTTCCATAATACGCACTACTCTTCCTTAATTTGTTCTTATCGAAAAGGAAAAAACAGTTTTATTAAAATAAAGCAATAGGATTTAACGGGCAACCTAGCGGTGCTCCGCGATTTCAGGTCTCGGATTAAAAAAAAGCAAACAAAAAGATATAATAATAAGTTAAGATGGGCGCGAACGTCATCATGCAAGCTTAGTGACTGACAGCTTTAATGGAGGGATGTTTGTGTGCGATGTCTTAAAAGAGATCTCTTCATTCATATTTATTATGAGAGTGAATTGTTAATATATTATAATGGATTCTATTGTTTGATTTTTTATTATTTTTTTATTTTTTTAATTATTTTTTAACTCTTTTGTCTCTATCAACTCTCTTTTCTAATATAGTTTAAAATGTAGTTATAATAACTAATTAGTGGATTGCTGAATATTTAAATTTAATATTTAATTGAAAGAAAATATTAGTAATTGACTTAATTAAATCATTTCAATTTAGAATGTGAAATGAAATGTAGGAAATTCATTGAGTTTACTAAGCACTTTCAATATTTAATTTCTAATTTAATTATCTCAATTTATATGATGCATGGCATTTTTGTTTTTAGCATTTTAAGTTGTCTTTCAATTGTAAGACTTGTGCAAACAAGGAGTTATCTTATGGTGTATTTGACATAGATAAAAGGTGATAAATATTCTTATGATGTTTTGGGTATAGATAATATGATAAATAAATTCTATAGAATTTAGGAATTTACAAGAAGTATTTTCATTTATTAAATGTTTCTATTTTTTTCAATTGACAATATTCATGGAAGAAATTATAACTAGTATACATATATTAAATACGCGAGAGTTATCCTTGTTGAGGCGCCTATTTTCATCATTTTTTCTCTAATCAAAACTCTAATCCTAACCTTAATTGAATGTTATTTTAAATTGTAACCATTTTTTTTGCTTTCATATTACCACTTCATATATATCTTCCCAAAAATAATATTAAAATATATTTAAAATAATATTTAAGTTTTATTGAAAATATGTAAAAAATTTAAAAAGCGAAATCTAGAAGAAAACTACACCTTTCATAAAAAGAAAACTGTTTTTTAAATTCATTTTAAGAAGTTAACAATAATGACTACGCTTTTTTTTCAAAAGATAAGAAGATAAGATTTAAGAGTGGATATTGATTTGCATGTCATTTGAACATCAATTTCTAGTTGAAGAGTTTTTCTTTACACATTGTTTTTTGGTGGATGTCATTGTAATACGCCTCTGGGCATAATAATGACTGGTTGATTACACCTCTTGCAACAAAAGAGTTGAGTCAAATGGCTACCCAAGGTCTCTACTATCATGATTAATAGTCCACAAAATATTGATTGAAAACTTAAATGATTTCCTTGCAATTTCAATAGTTCAGGCTAAATAGTCGCAAAATAGAAAATTTAGAAGATTTCATTGAAATTCAAATAGTTCAAGCTAAACACATTTGTGACCAATAGTATTACTGAGACTATATAGATTCATCATATGCTCAAAATGCAAGTCAAAATTTAAAAATAGAGAAATTGTGCTAATGATATCATGTTTTCCTATATTTTTTTATTTAAAGACAATGCAAAGAATACATAGTTTTAAACATATTATACATATTTAGTATGACAGTCAAGTGAGTTTGGTTATAAATGAAAATGATTTTGACTACATTTCTACACCAGTTAACACACCACAGCAATTAACAGACATTTGCAGCCTTGATCCAAAAATATTATGGAAACCTTCAACTCACTGCCTTCAGGAATCTAACACAATGAAGTATTGCTGCCTCAACTCACTTTCACACACTTCTGATCTTTAGATTTGTGTCTTACTTCGTCACTTTGCATCATCATCCAATTCTTCCCAATTCGACTTGCATTTATACTATCTTCATCCTTAGAAACTCTCTCCAAGGTCAACCACATAAGCTTCATTTCATAATTCACATTAGGTCGGCAACTCAACATTCCCACGGTGGAAAAGAATGAGAGTAGACTAGTAAAAATACTTAACCAAGACCAAAAAATAATGTCATGGATCAAACACACGCTTCCTTAATTAAATTTTAATTCTTCAAATGAAAACACCAGGTTGGCCAAACCTAATGAAAACACAAATGAACATTGATGTACACTCTTTCTAACAAGAAGATGACACACGGACAACGTAACATGATTCATTATGCACGAGAACACATCTCAGGTTCCTTTAGATACATCTATAGTAAGTGCAACAATCTTCTAACACCGAACTCCTTCCATCAGTCCATCTGAACTGTGCAAACACATACAACAACTTTGAAACTCAACTTTTGGATCACCAAACCACAAACTTCTTTTCCAAAACTGAAAGAACACCATTATAAGACACATTCTAGATCCGCATGATCTGAAATAAAACAGTGAAGGATTGTGAAGCAGAAACATTTCTCCCAGTCACAGAAAGCTAATTCTACTAAAACAATTCACACACCGGTGAATGTAACATTCACATCCCATCAAACCAAAAGCTAAAACTTAGGAGATATCACCACTAGATCACCATTAGCAAACCTGCAGATCCACACAAGCATAGGATCAACATAAGAGAAATGTGGAGCACATACCAGAGCACATTTTGAACACATTCATAACTCTAATTTCTCTCTTTATTAATTTTTTCAAAAGCACTTGGAAACACATCAATTCAGCACATCTGCAACATCATAAGGATAACTCCATGTACACACAGCATCTCAACTATACATGCACAATCTACAACATACTGAACTGTGTTGACATCAATGACAATATTAATATGTATTTCCATAGCAAATATTATAAATTAAAAATCATATTCTAAAAATGTATATTTTAGTTTTTTGAAAATATTCTAAATTAATATGTATTTCCATAACAAATATTATAAAATGATATATATTACTATTATAAATTAGAATTCTATATTATATTTCTTTAAAAATTGATAGTAAAACTATAAGAAGATGATGATAATGCATCCTTTTAAAGCTTCCATATAAAAAAAAATCTTGAATATAATATTACAATTAAATAAAAATTATAAATTGATATTAAAAAAAATTCAAGATTATCTTATCTAAAACAAGGAAATTTTCCCAGTATGTAAACTACTTTAAAATCTTATTTAAAAGCATAAATCTATTGATAAATACTTTACTTTGTGGCGGGTTAGTAGACGTCAATTTAAATGGGGAAAATAAAAATGTACACATACTCATTGATGTGAGTGTAAGAAGCCTCTCGACTTAACTAGGGATTATAAGATTGGTTACTTAAAGAATTAAATCATTTGTTATAGAGAAAATTTGTAAATTTAAATTTTTTTCATCTTTTTTCGTAAGTAAATTTTCTACACCATAATTATTTGTATATTCAATGGCTACAAGGTCTTAATACAAGTCTTATAATTACATAAAAAATCAACTTCCCATAAATAATTTGATATACCTAAATCATAATCCACAAATGAGTGACTATTAGTTAGAAGACGGAATTTTATGGCTCCTACAATATTTTTTATGAATTTGAAAACTTCCAATCTTTCTTAAATTCTTCACAAAGCTATTAGTTCAAATGTATTGCATCAATTTGTCATCATACATTCATCATCAAAAGAGTAAATCATGTGTGTCTGTCTAAATATTAGGATAAACTAATATAAAAATAATCATATGTACTACTACTAGCACTTGCACCTAAAGGAGGTTCAAGGATTACACCGATAGAAAATAATTTGTATGTTTTTTTATATTAAAAGTAGCAAAAACAAGGGTGTTGGCCCAAAAGAGAGCCCTAAGGTTGAAAACTAGGTCAATAGACCATAAACAAATATGTATGTTAATATGTTAGAGAGTATGTGTTTGTGCATGGATGTGGCTAGGTTAAACAATTAATAATAAGTGTTAAATAATGGAATGAAATAAACTTAGACAAATCTAGATTTTTTCCTTAAAGAAATTAAGTATTATTTTATTGTGAAATATTTGTATACAAATATAAAACATGAAGCAATGCAAATGAAAAAAGAAAGTTGTCATCAAATTGACAAAAACACTGCAAATGGAAATAGAATGTTCTCATCCAGTTGTCAAATCAATATTTATCTGGCTTTTATGTGATGTGTGAGATTTTGGAGGTTTTTACCTAATATTTTGGAGGCTTTTGCCATTAATGGCAGCTAGTTTACCATTAAATAACAACTAAAACTTGTTTTTTGACAACTCAATAGTGGTTTGCAAGCATGAGACTTGTTTCAAGCTCAAATCTCACACTATATGTTGCCTATCGGCTAATAAAACTAGCATTTGCACCTAAAGGAGGTACAAGGATTATGTTGATAGAAAATTGTATGTTAGAGACTACGTGTTTGTGCATGGATGTATGTGAATGCCATGTGCTGCAAACTATAGTTGTATGTGGCTACATTAAACAATTAATAATAAGTGTTAAATAATGGAATGAAATAAACTTAGACAAATCTATATTTTTTTCCTTTAAGAAATTAAGTATTATCTAAAATGTTTGCATACAGATGTAAAACATAAAACAATGAAAATGAAAAAAAGAAAGTTGCCATCAAATTGACAAAAAATATTACAAATGGAAATAGAATGTTCCCATCCAGTTGAAAAATCAATATTTATTTTGCTTTTATGTGATAAGTGAGATTTTGAAGGCTTTCACCTAATATTTTTTAGGCTTTTACCATTAAATGGCAGTTGGTTTACCATTAAATGGTAGCTAAAACTTGTTTCTTAATGACTCAAGAGTGGTTTGCAGGTGTGAGACTTGTTTCAAGCTCAAATCTCACACTATATGTAGCCTATCAACTAATAAATATTGAAAACTTCCAATCTCTCAGGCTCAAATCTCACACTATATGTAGCCTATCGGCTAATAAATATTGAAAACTTCCAATCTCTCATAATTTCTTCATAAAGGTATTAGTTCAAATATATTGTATCAATTTATCATCATACATGCATCATCAAAAGAGTAAATCATGTATATAGATGCCTAAATATTAGGATAAACTAATGTAAAAATAATAAAAATCATATGTATTACTATAAAATAAATAATGCTACATGTTCTTGAAAGCTAAATTTTATATCTAGCCATAAATTTTTCACTCGACATTAAAATTCTTTGACTTGACTATCATTTTACCTTTTTCTTAGTGCAAATAATTGCATGTTATATGACATGTTTCACTATAATTTTTAGTTATATTATCCTACTTTATAAATTTAAAATTATTACTAAATATAAAAGATTGACAAGCAAGAAAGAAGGTAAAGCTATCAATTGACACAAACTTGCTTGTAAATTTATCATTATTTTATGACTTTTGCTTTCTCATATCATTCATAAATGTGTTAGACATTTTTTTTCATTTTTTTGTCAAAATCACTTCTATTTGTGGCACAAATGAGGGAAAAATACATATAGCCAATAAGAGAGTATCTAATATTTAATATGGCATACATGTGGATTATTTCATGGTAGCATTTTTGTGCTAAGATGGAACTCAATCATCAAGTTCAAGTGGAATGGAATGTGATATATTGCCTAGTTATGTTTATTAAGACATGATCAACTCTTCAAACATTTCAACCAATGAGCATGGAAATCCTAAAATAGTTGTAACTCAATAAACAATATCCCATATTGCTAACATTCAACAATACCAACAAAAACACTAGGGATGACAATTTGAAGTTCAAAAAATACTTGAGTCAATTATGGAGTTTAGCTCACATGAGTTATGCATGGCCTAAGCGTTGTGTAGTTGTGTCTCTTGTATTAACATGCTCTTATTTTATGTTGGTCTAGATTGTTCTAACTTCTATAAAGACCAAAATTAATAGAGGCTCATTAATAATCCATAAGCTAATACCAAAGAAAAATTTGGAACGTAGTTGTAAGTAGACAAAGGCAAAGACTCGTCTAAACTTGGGGAAAAGAAGCCAATATGGTGTGGCTATTTGAAACTCCCCTCTTAATTTTTTTTGCATAATATGGATGTTAATTGGTTGATTGTTGTATATTGATGTAGGATTATCCTAGGATGTAAGAGCAATCTTGCATTGCCAAAAAATATTGTATTTTACTTGTTTATCTATTTACAATGTGTTTTTCACATTCCAATTGTAGACACTTAAAATTGTCTTGACTGATATTGCACATCTAAATTTGATTACTAACGTTATTTCATCCTAAATCACCTCTTTACGGCCGTTTAATTAAATAATCTTCATTATTTAACTAAATTCATCATTTTCTCCTATTAATCAAATGATCAAATATTATTTGGCTAATCCATCCTCCTTCATGCTAATTTTCATCTTATTTAATTAGGTAATGTGAATCATTTAATTAAATTACCTATGTCTTCTCATTTAATTAATTAATCTTTATTATTTAGTTAAATGTCATTAAACCCCCTTTCATTAAATAAGTTAATTATTTAATGACCATCCTAATTTCACTCATCTTGCCCAATTAAAATATTGTTTTAACTAGCACTTGCACCTCAACGAGGTGTAATGGTTACCTCGATAGCAGGATATACTATGGCAATATATTGAAGGGCAGGGGAAAAAGCATAAAAAAATGTTAATTGTGTTGGGTTAAACTAGCTCTTGGGTTAGAGTTAGTGGATTAACCATAAGTGGTTTTGAGCCCATGGTTTTGCATGTATGAAAGTCTATATAATGGCTTGGTGACTCCATTGTATGGATGGCTGGTTGAAGCCTCCAGGATCAGCCCGGTTGAGGCTGAGGGTTAATATGAAGATCTCCATTGCTGGTTTTTCCCCGGTTTGGGGTTTTCCAAGGTAAATCACTGTTTTGTGATTGTGTTCTTGTTCCATGCTTGATTTATGTTTTTTGTTTTTATTCTTCATCTGGTTCCTAACAAGTGGTATTAGAGCAAGGTTATTGGATTTTCTTTTTGCTTGCATGTGTAGGTTTGTGAGTTGCATGTACTTGCATGTGTGTTGCATGTATTTGCATGGACTTGCATGTGGCTTGCATGTGCTTGCATGTTGATGCATGTAATATTTCTTGGTGTTTAAGGTTATGAGTATTTCTTTCTTAGCCTAACAAGCTTGAGGAAGTCTGGAGGAATTAGTTGAAGGTTAAGCCTTAGAGAAGTATTGAGCAATCTGACGAATGCATTGATGAATAAATTATAATGGGAGAAGTTCAGGCATGTGTGCAGCTGGGATGTTAATTAAGCGACGCGGTGAATGCACTCATTCTAGTTGTGATGGAGGTCTTGTTTGGCTTTCAAGATGAAGTTGGATTTCTCTCAATTTTTCAAGACAGAAAGTTGAAAAAGTTTGTGCATGATTGGTCTTGGTTGCTACTGTAGGCATGTTGCTCGGTTAAAGTCATTGTATGCAAGTGCCTACAACCAAGGCTGGTTGTAGCAAGAACAAAATTGTAATGGAGTTGTATGTAATTTTTTCTTTCTTTTATACATGTATATGGGTTGATGGTTGTAAGACCTGGTATGGCTTACTTGATCCCTGAAAGTGCTTGTGGAAGGGGGGTTTGGTGCTAACCCCAAGACCAAGTTTAAAGGGGGGATTGTTGGGTTAAACTAGCTCTTGGGTTAGAGTTAGTGGATTAACCATAAGTGGTTTTGAGCCCATGGTTTTGCAAGTATGAAAGTCTATATAATGGTTTGGTGACTCCATTGTATGGGTGGCTGGTTGAAGCCTCCAGGCTCAACCTGGTTGAGGCTAAGGGTTAATATGAAGATCTTCATTGATGGTTTTTCCTCGGTTTGGGGTTTTCCAGGGTAAATCATTGTGTTGTGATTGTGTTCTTGTCCCATGCTTGATTTATGTTTTTGTTTTTATTCTTCATCCAATTCCTAACAAATTGCTTTTCTTAAGATCAGCTATTTATAGCAAAAGTCAATTGATGATGTGATGGGAGAAGATATGAATATTAACAAATGGAACTTTATTTAAATTGGTATGTTATGCTAAATGGTTTCACAACATAATATTATTTTGTATAATGGAAGAAGACTTGTGTGACTTAAAAGATCGATTGGATTAAGTATAGTTGTTGTTGGTTAATGATATACCTTGTAGCCGAATGTAACATAATGGAAAACTGCATGTAGAGAGAGAGAGGGAGAGAAATGGAGATAGGTAGAAGAGGGAGAGATAGAGAGAAGAGAGAGAGATACTCAAAGATGGAGAGAGATAGAGTAAGAGGGAGAGAGAGAGAGAGAGTTATGTTAGAATGTTAGATAAATTATATTAAGTGTGCAAAGGATACACTGAAGAGGTCTTAAAGGTGAACTATCATATCCTTAATAAAATGACATGCTACCTTGAGTATAATTCCTCAAGGACACATGTCATCCTTGGATTGTTGACATGAAACAACTAATCAAAAGTTAGTTTCTCTTTTCTCCATCTCTCTTTCTCTTTGTATCTTTGATATTTCTCTCTCATGCTCTATCTCTCCTTGTCTCTTCGTCTCTCTTTCAATCTTTGTCTCCATCTATATCTCTCAATTTCTATTTATATCTCTATTCCTCTTTCTCTCAACCTCTTTATTTCTCTCTCCCTTCCTCTCTATCTTTGTCTCCATCTATATCTCACTTTCTATTTATATCTCTATTCCTCTTTCTCTTTGTCTCTTTATTTCTCTCTCTCCCTCCCTCTCTCTCGCTATATATCTATCTAAATCTCTATATTCCTTTCATTCTCTATCTTTTGAGTTTCTCTCTTTATGTATATCTACCTCTCTCTCTCTATATATATAAAAAATTGTCTCTATATTAGATTTTTTTATATGTTAATTTGATTTGTACTATATAAAAATCTATTTATTATTATTTAGCCGATAAGCTACATATAGTGTGAGATTTTAGCCTAAAACAAGTCTCACGCCTGCAAACCATTGTTGAGTTGCTAGAAAATAAGTTACACACCTGCAAACCACGGTTGAGTTGCTAGAAAACAAGTTTCAGTTGTCATTTAATGGTAAATCAACTTGCATTTAATAGTAAAATCCTCCAAAATATCATGTGAAAGACTCCAAAATCTCAATTATCATGTAAAAGCCACATACAAATTGATTTGCCAACTAAATGGGAACTTTCTATTTTCATTTGCAATAATTTTTTCAATTTGATGGCAACTTTTCTTTTTCATTCGTTTAATGGTAAATCAGCTTGCATTTAATAGTGAAATCCTCCAAAATATCATGTGAAAGCCTCCAAAATCTCAATTATCATGCAAAAGCCATATACAAATTGATTTGCCAACTAAATGGGAACTTTCTATTTTCATTTGCAATAATTTTTTCAATTTGATGGCAACTTTTCTTTTTCATTTGCATTGCTTAATGTTTTAAATTTGCATGCAAATATGTCAAAATCAAACAATACTCAATTTTTTTAAAGAAAAAAATCTAGATTTGTCTATTTCACTCCATTATTTAGCACTAATTATTAATTGTTTAATCCATATGCATCCACACACAAACATGTACTCTCTAACATATTAGCATACATATAATCCTTGAACCTCCTTTAGATGCAAGTACTAGTTATAATAATTTTATATTTATATTTAACAAATTTTATTATAAAATACAATATAATAATAATATAATTTTTATATGTAATATTATAATAATAAATAAAATTATATTATATATATATATATAATTATAAAAAGATTACTTAGCACCTCTTCTTCTTTTTATATGGAAGTGGATCATTGAGACTAATTTTTAACTCTTGTCATTAATAATGAGAGTTTTGTAATGTCTAATAATTTTAACAATATTGGATCAATAGTTGTGACTTTAAAGTTGTTAGTGTTATGATAACTACCCACAATTAAATGAAATGTATTTATTAGATCTAAAAAGCAACAAATCATGTAATGTCACATCAGCGCACCAATAAAACATGATTTAGTGCACAAGTATCAGTCTCACTTTTTTTTTTGGGGGTCTTTTTAGACACCTTGACAAAAAGCATGCTAATGTGGCATCATACTTGATGATGTGGCCTTGAAACCTTTAATTATAAGCAAGAGACTTGCCAAGAAAGCTAGGGTGCTCAACTATTGAGTTCTCTCCCCTATGCCAATCTATTGACTGTTCACTCTCTTATGGACAACTATGAAGGGATTCTGATCAACCATCATCTGCTACAGCCCCTTGATTTTCTAGTACAACTAATTTGCTTGTCTACTTTGGTTACTTGTGGACAATAATTCAAAGTCGAACATGAGACAATGTTTGATTTCCCACGCCATTTTACAACTTAGATACAACCCTTATGAATGAAGGAAAATAAATTGTGTTGTCAGAACAACCTATAATGCTTTGCATGTATGTGAACTGTCTGTGTAGGGTCTGGTCTGCCATGTTTTTGTTTTTCTTTGCAAATCACGATTCCTTTGGAACCTGAATTTAAATTTCCCTCCTTGAATGTTTAATTTAATGTTATATTTTTATCGACTCTTTGTCACCAATTAGCTATTTTTTGGAAAATCTTTGAAAAATGTATATTTTTTATCACAAGGGAAGAACGTACACTCTTTCATCGCTCACAGGTGATTTGCATCTGCTCCACGCACAACTTTACATATAAGCTTATTTACATGTATGTTAGTTGTATTATAAACTTATAGACAATCTAATTTCAAACAGATCTAAATTAAAATTATGATATTTACAAAAATATAAACTTTTGAATCAATTTTCAAATCAAATTTCTATCTCATTTTAAAAATCACAAAATATGTTCTCAAACCTAATTTGAAACTTAAATACAATTTTCATCCAGAAACCCTTCAATTAGATTTAAACTGAAAGGAAGAAAATATAAATTGTATTGGGTGTGTGCCAAGGTCAAGGAAAGAAACGTCCTCTCCTGGGACATTATCCTCTGCATTCTTTTCACGGATAAGAAGAGTGTCCCTTCTCTTGAAAGCATACAAGGGAAACTTTGACCCTGAAATCAACTCCTATTGTTAGACTAACTCACAAAACTAGGCCAAAAACACGTAATGATTGAAAATGCAATATAATGTTTAAAAAAATAAAATTGCTTATACTTGGAAGCGCAGATGATTGATGGTAGTGAAAGCCCCCAAGCTGTTGTAACCAAGATGAAAAGTTGGGCTACCAGCTTCAGTAGCCATGTGCATAGCTAAGAGAAAGCTATCTGGGTTGATGCGTTGAGGCAAACAGTCCAACACTCAAGGAACGAGGAGCACATGTCCATATTCAATTGGACTCACCTATGGAAAGACAAACATGATCAAATAACTTCCCCTTTCAAAATAGAAAACACTTTACAAAACTGAATTAACATGGAAGAAATACTATCATGTCCATTAATTTTGCTTACATTGATAGCAATAACATTGGGATTGTCCAAGACGGGAGCTTTGTCTAAATACTGAACTTTATTTTCTTCACTCTCTTCAAAATGAAAAGGCACCTCTTCCTAGCTTACTTTAGTAAAGTTGAATTTCTTGGGATCAAAAGGCTGCAGCACCTTGTCCACTCAAAATTTAGTGGGACATTTTTTGAGATGGCATCCTTCATTCAACTGAGCAATGAAGCCACTTTTGCTGGGAATAACCTACAACAGACCCATATAATGTTAATCTTATTAGAACATGCTAGGAAACATGAAACAATGAACTATCTAGTTAGTTTGTTCTTTACTCTCAACAGTAGTTCTATAGCGAAAGCAGACAGTTGGTATTGAAAACTACATAGAGTAACTTTCGGTTCCCCTAGTTGAGTTGCTGCTACCTCTATAAATGAAGAAATAGGATGTGATTTTGCAGAATTGTACAAATTGCAGAAAACAACATGGAAAATTTCAAATATTTTAATAAACAAGACATTGATGGAAGAGAAATATGATGCTGCTTATGACAAAAAAATTGCTCATACAGGAGCGTGCATTGATACCATTGCAATTGAGTGTAGTAAGGAAACTAAAGTAATGTCAGATGGCAAGATTAAATAGTCTATCATTCAGAGTGTAGCTACTAAGCAAAACATTGGTGCAAAAATTAAGCAGTCTATATACTTGTCTACACCTTTCGTCCTTTCAAGGCTGTGATATATTTTTTTACTTTTTGTGCCATGGCCACTCATGTCTTCCTACTTCCTATAGAATTAATAGAAGCAAACAGGTTTTCTTTAACTACAGGCAAGGATTGAAATGATTGGGTGATCTTCTAGCCGTACTCTTCAACGTCTTAAATGTTCCCCCAGGATATATGGCAACTAAGTAGAGGAACATGAAGTAATCTACATCATGGTAGTTTTTAAATCTAGCATAAGCTCAAGTAGTTAGAGAGAAGGTAATTGGATGTCATGGGTGTTTACAGTCATAATCTACCATTTTAGTCATCGCCCTCATACGAAAATCAAAATAAGCATAATTTCCAAATTTAAAAGTAAGACCCAAAAATTTGAGACGTAAACCAGGTATTGGAGGGTTACTAATTGGTGAGCTTCGCCAAATGAGAAGGAGCACATTTTGGGCGTCACTTCTACGCCTTTCGTGCAGAGCTAGTACGATGCCTCCACTCCACTATTGACAGAGCCAAACATAATATCTAATTAGCCAAAAAGCATATCTAAACAGCCTTAAGATGTGAGATTGGGAGGTTGCTACTCACCCAAATTGGTTAGCGACAATAGGAACTAAACCAGTTCCAAATCTTTGAAGGCCTTTTCCCAACATTCTCGCTTCTTCCCTTGACTACAAACTTAAATCCAAAACTAGTATAAAACGCCTATTAAAAGCCACACGTAGTTGAAAGAAGCAGCCAAATTCATTCGTCTTCTATGTGGCTTGTGTCCAGGCGAGAGATATTTAATGTTGTTAGACATTTACTATAAGCACGGTAATTTTAGTGGACTATTAAATTGTGACCCCAAAAATGGTGTGGAACGTCTGCCTAAGCCATACCTATGACATAAGCGAGCTTTTGAGTTTTGCGTTTCAAGTACTTATAGGCGTTGCTCTACCTGACGCCATTCGACAATTTTTGTGTGCCTTTTTGCTTGCTTCCATAGGCTGAAAAAGATAGTAGAGGTTGCTTTCAAATTGGGTATGGACGTCAATCAATGCATACAAGTTGGGGGGGACAAATTTTGTATCAGATGTTGTAGCTGCATTTGTCCTAGCCGACTTCTATTCAAATGTAGGTGTGCACAGGACAAGGGACCCCTCAGAAAAGCGAGGGGTCAAGTGTACAAAACAACCGATATCGTACACACCTTTGGGATACGCAGTGAAGACGTCCAAAATCCAACAACGAGAGACCTGGAAAATTTACCGGCATCAAACATGAGACTTTTCTGGTGGGTTTCCCACCTATAATAGCTTATCGACTAATTTTCTAAATGGCTATTTTTTCTCAACCTCCCACTTGCAAGGGAATATTCCTCCATTTGAATGGGAATATCTTGCAATAAACTTCCTAACAACTTCCTAATTTTTAGGAAGTGTGCTTCTTTGAATCAATGAGAGCCATTGATTAAATCCTTAATCCTTGTCAACTTGCATTCTCATCCATTGATGAGAATCCTTGATCCATGCCTTCACCTCTCATTGCTTATGGGTAAAAGCACAAAGTTGTGTCACACTTTCGACCAACTTATCAACACAATTGATTTTAAGTAATTCTAACATAAAATCAATTTTGTTCAAACATATGATCTAGTAAGATTCATTCTAGCTAAGTTAGATACTTCTACAACTTTTTCAACTAAAATTGTTGGATAAAAATATATGGAGCACCACTTTGAGGCCACTTCACCAAAAAAATAAAATTATTTGGAAAACTTGATGTTTCAATAACTCCTACTCATGCAAATAACATTTTTTTAAAATATAAAATACCCTTTTGTACATCCATAAGTGTAGTTTTCAAAAATATATTTATTTTATTATTTATATTTTTACTAAAAGTAGGTTATCAACAAAAAATATTAGGTTGATTAACATGGCAAGGAAAAATACTAAAACTTATTAATTTTTTTTTTTTTAAATATGATGCACTAGATAAAAGAATCTATATCGAGATGGTATAAATTTTTTTTCCATTTTAAATAAATATTTAATATGAAAGTTGGTGTCCAATGGAAACAATTGCTTTTTGAAACACACATATTTTAATATTTATTTAAAAATATATATATATATATATATATACATTTATTAAAATTGGGAAAAAATATATCCATGCACTAAAGATTCAAGTTATAAATACACACAAAAAAATTGAAAAAAAAATTACTATAAAAAGTTTGACATCTCATGTAACTTCATTTTTTAGCATTTTATCAACAACTAAATTATACTGTTAATTTATTATAAATTAGTTTAAAATAAATTTTTATTTTTATTTTTAAAATACAAGCATAAAATATACCAAAAAATACACATTTTACTATTTTACATCATTTCAAGATTCAAAACATATATGCCACTTTTTAGTGATTCAATTTTAAAAGTTGGATCAGTGTTGGTTGTTTCCTTTATAAAATGTGACACAACTTTGTACTTTTACCCTTATCATCCATTGCTTGATCAAATTAATCCTGACCATTGATTGGTGCAGTCACGGTAGGAGAGTTCTAGAAGGAATATTCAGAACCATGTAGAAATGAGTCAACATAGTGGAAATAACATAGAAATCTGATATGCAAACATGAATCTTCATAAATACAAAATGCTTACATGCAACATTGGCCACAAGGGTGAATTACAAGGGCTCACAGTTCATTCCAAAAAGGCTTCAACAATACGAATGACCAACAAGCCTTATTACATGCCCCTGAAAGGCTTGTAAAAATATAATGATTTGAATCTTATCTTAAAACTACTAAACTAAATCATGATCCTAAATGATTACAATGCTTATAAATATGTTCCTCAAGCTCTAGAATAGATCTGCATTAGCCACAAGGGTTAATAACTCGATGAATGATCAAATGTGAATGTTGGCCTCAAGATATGAAGAATTAGCTCCACATAAAATGAAGTAACTTATTAATCTTCAAGATAGGTCACAATGAACCCAAGATGCTTGTATGATGCTCAATTAAGCTCTGCATGATTTGGAATATTTCTACAATAAGAATCTAGACCAAGTCGGCCCACAAATGCTCTGACTGGTAACAAAGTAAATTTTTGAGAGTGATAACTTTCAATAAACAACTGTAAATGATGTGAAATTTGGATATGTGATAGATGTCAATGTGTAGATCTAATTAATCCTGCTCTGCAAGATGAGAAACAACGGTGTGGAAAACTTTGAAATGAACTACTAAAACTACTACTGAATGCAATGCAAGAAAAGAATTTTTTTTGGTTGATACAAGATTGCTTTACAACCAGCGATGCTCTTGCATCAGACACCCAAGGTTGGAAGAAAAGTGATTCCCTCACTTTCTAGGGATAAGAGGAAAACCAAGATGGTCCACCTCAACCTGAGAAATCCATGATAAATTCTCCACTAGTCTACCTTTCCACTCTATAAGATATTCTTTGTACTGTTTGTTCCTAGTGCTTCTTCCAGTTTTGGTACCCAAAATTTGCTCAATCTCCTTTGGCTCTTGGTGTGGTAATTGCTCCTTCAAATATGCTTCATCACTACTGCCACTTGATTCTCCTTTATGAAACTCAATTATGTCTACCACATTGATGATAGGTGATATACCCAATGTCTCTGGTAACTCCACTTCATATGCATTTCCAGAATCAAACTTCCTTAGAATCTTACGTAGTCCAAACTTCCTCATCTTCAACTTTTTGTATGTACTGACTGGAAATATCTCCTTTCTCAAATATACCATCACTTCATCTCCAACAACAAATTCCTTATTTCTTTGGTGCCCATTTTCCTTCTCCTTATACTTATCATTCATGTCTCCTAAATGCTTTTCGACTTGATTATGCAATGTCTCCATGAAATCTATAAAATCTTCTTCCTTTGCGCTCCTTTTGTTTTCCATACTGATGTCTCTTAACTCTGCAACTCCTCTAGGATTTACTCCAATAACAATCTAAAATGGTGTCTTCCATGTACTTCAGTTCACTAAATTATTGTATGCAAACTTTGCTTGTGGTAAACCTATATCCCAACTTCCTGCCTTATCTCCAACCAAACATCTCAACAAGTTACCCAGACTCTTGTTCACTAACTCTATTTGTCCATTTGTCTATGGGTGATATACTAAAATAAACTTTCAATTTGTCTTAATCTTCTTCCATAATGTCCTCCAAAAGTATCTGATGAGTTTGGTGTCTCTATCTGAAACAATGCTCTTAGGTAATCCATGCAATCTCACCATCTCCTTGAAAAATAAGTCAACAAAATGTACAAAATAATTAGTCTTCTTACAAGGAATAAAATGTGTCATTTTAGAAAATATTTCCACTACTACCATAATAGAATCATAACCTCTTTGTGTCCTTGGTAGTCCTAAAATTAAATCCATGCTCAAATCTTCCCAAGGTCTCTCTCGTACTGTTAAAGTTTTGTATAGTCTAACATTTTGACTACTCCCTTTTGCAACTTGACAAATTCTGCAACTTGGAACATACTTCCTCACATCCTTATATATTTGCAGCCAAAAATAGTGTTCACTCACCAAAGCTACTATCTTATCCACTCCAAAATGTCTTGCTAATCCTCCACCATGATTTTCCTTTATTAAATTCTCCCTCATTGAACTCCTCGGTATACACAACTGATTTCCCTTGAATAACATACCTTCTCAAATGAAATAATCCTACCATTGGCTTTGGTTTGTTAGTACCGGTTCCTTGCATGCTCTTCATGCATCACCAAAATTTGCATCCTCCTCATACATATGTTTCAATTCTTCAAATCCCAACACTTTTACTCTCATCTATGTCAGTAAATACCTTCTCCTGCTCAACTCATCTACAACTTTGTTTGACTTGCCACTCCTATGCTTCAACACAAATGAATAACTCTATAAGAACTCAACCCATCTCATATATCTCTGATTTAACTTTCCTTGATTGTTTAGGGAATGCAAAGCTTAATGAATTGTATACAATATGAATTCCTTAGGCAACAAGTAGTGTCTCCACTTCTTCAAGGCTTGAATTATGGTATATAATTCTTGATATAAACTAAGTATCTTCTTCTGGCATCATTCAAATTCTCACTAAAATAAGCTATAGGTCTTCCTTCTTGACTCAATATTGCTCCAGTTGTATTTCCACTTGCATCACAATCAACTTGAAATACTTTATCAAAATTTGGTAATGTTAATACTGGTTGTTTTGTCACCTTTTGCTTTAAAAATTCAAAACTTCTTTGTGCTCTGGATGTCCACTTAAAGTCTCTCTTATATCCTCTCATTGTCTCTATCATAGGGTTACAAACACTACTAAAACTTATGATAAACTTCTAGTAGAAACTAGCTAACCCATGGAATGATCTGACTTCTCCAATGTTTATCGATGTAGGCCAATCTAAAATTGCTTTCAGTTTCTTTGGATCCATCTTCAATCCTTCAACAGAAGTAACAAATCCCAAGAATACCAATTATTTCTTCATGAAACTACACTTCTTGACATTAATCTACAATTTCTCTTCTCTCAGCTGCTGCAATACTTGTCAGATGTGTCACAAATGTTTTTCTCTAGTTTTACTAAAAAATCAGAATATCATCCAAGTAAACAATGAAAAACTTACCCAATAATTTCTTCAATACCTCATTCATCAATCTCATGAAAGTACTCAGTGCATTGGTCAATCCAAAAGGCATCACTAGCCACTCATGCAATCCCTCATTCATCTTAAATGCATTCTTTTATTCATCTCCTTCTCTGATTATGATCTAATGGTATCCACTCTTGAGATCAATCTTTGTAAAATATTTTTCCCCACTCAAACAGTCCATAATATCATCCATCCTTGTTAATGGGAATCTATACTCAAATCTTAATAGAATCATAACCTCTTTGTGTCCTTGGTAGTCCCAAAATGAAATCCATGCTCAAATCTTCCCAAGGTCTCTCTCGTACTGTTAAAGTTTTGTATAGTCCAACATTTTGACTACTCCCTTTAGCAACTTGACAAATTCTGCAACTTGGAACATACTTCCTCACATCCTTATATATTTGCAGCCAAAAATAGTGTTCACTCACCAAAGCTACTATCTTATCCACTCCAAAATGTCTTGCTAATCCTCCACCATGATTTTCCTTTATTAAATTCTCCCTCATTGAACTCCTCGGTATACACAACTAATTTCCCTTGAATAACATACCTTCTTGAATGAAATAATCCAACCATTGGCTTCAGTTTGTCACTACTCATTCCTTGCATGCTCTTCATGCATCACCAAAATTTGCATCCTCCTCATACATATGTTTCAATTCTTCAAATCCCAACACTTTTACTCTCATCTATGTCAGTAAATACCTTCTCCTGCTCAACTCATCTACAACTTTGTTTGACTTGCCACTCCTATGCTTCAACACAAATGAATAACTCTATAAGAACTCAACCCATCTCATATGTCTCTGATTTAACTTCCCTTGATTGTTCAGGTACTACAAAGCTTAATGAATTGTATACAATATGAATTCCTTAGGCAACAAGTAGTGTCTCCACTTCTTCAAGGCTTGAATTATGGTATATAATTCTTGATCTAAACTAAGTATCTTCTTCTAGCATCATTCAAATTCTCACTAAAATAAGCTATAGGTCTTCCTTCTTGACTCAATATTGCTTCAGTTGCATTTCCACTTGCATCACAATCAACTTGAAATACTTTATCAAAATCTGGTAATGTTAATACTGGATGTTCTATCACCTTTTGCTTTAAAAATTCAAAACTTCTTTGTGCTTCGGATGTCCACTTAAAGTCTCTCTTATATCCTCTCATTGTCTCTATCATAGGGTTACAAACACTACTAAAAATTCTGATAAACTTCTACTAGAAACTAGCTAACCCATGGAATGATCTGACTTCTCCAATGTTTATCGGTGTAGGCCAATCTAAAATTGCTTTCACTTTCTTTGAATCCATCTTCAATCCTTCAACAGAAGTAACAAATCCCAAGAATACCAATTATGTCTTCATGAAACTACACTTCTCAACATTAATCTACAATTTCTCTTCTCTCAGCTGCTGCAATACTTGTCAGATGTGTCACAAATTTTTTTCTCTAGTTTTACTAAAAAATTAGAATATCATCCAAGTAAACAATGAAAAAATTACCCAATAATTTCTTCAATACCTCATTCATCAATCTCATGAAAGTACTCAGTGCATTGGTTAATCCAAAAGGCATCCCTAGTCACTCATGCAATCCCTCATTCGTCTTAAATGCATTCTTTTATTCATCTCCTTCTCTGATTATGATCTAATGGTATCCACTCTTGAGATCAATCTTTGTAAAATATTTTTCCCCACTCAAACAGTCCATAGTATCATCCATCCTTGGTAATAGGAATCTATACTCAAATCTTAATAGAATCATAACCTTTTTGTGTCCTTGGTAGTCCCAAAATGGAATTGGTGCAGGAGCACCTAGGAAAGAGGAAACACTAATCATTAGCTAGGAAGTCTAGTATGAAGTTTTGTTTTGCAATGTACCTGAGGGTCATGTTGACCATCTAGATTGAATTAGAGGTTTATGAATATGTCTTATTCTGTAGTGATCAGTAGGTTAAGGAGTGGAGAGGGAGAATGAGTTACAAACTCATTTTTACTTAGTTTTCTAATTTTTGGAAAAAGTTGAAAAATATAGTGCATTTTACAACTTTGCCATCTTTATCACTTACATGACCGACCAAAGGAGCTTAACTATTTTTGTAAGCTATTTAAGGTATGCCTCGACCTGAGAGTTGGTTGGTTGCATTGGTATTGTAGTGAAGCTTTGTGAAGTTGAAGAAAAAAATAGTGGTTTTAGAGTGAATTTCTGATTTTGTTCCAAAATAGAGCTTTAATGGTTTGAATATGTTATTGTTTCTTGTTTAGGATGTAGGGTACTAATAGATTAAGCCCTGTGTGGTAGCCATTTAGCTTTCTAGTTCTGTTTCAAGCATTTTAGTAGATAGTTGTTTCTTTGCATTTGCTATTTTGTTAAGTTTGTTAATAGGAAATGGAGGTTTAGGACACATTCCCACTGTACATAACATACAACCTCTTGGGAATTGTGCCTAGGCTCCATGTCTGTAAATAGGTTAGGGTTAGGAGTCTATAGGAGTCAAAGGATCATGGAGAAAGTCTTTTCCTAGGCGAGCTTGACAGTGCTCGGCTAGGAAAGACAGCTAGTGCTAAGCACTTGGTTTGCAGGGGTGACCTTCCCCTGTCAAGGCACTGTGTGGAGAGGTAGATAAAAGCCTTGCAAAGACTTGAAATGAAGGAGGAGGCTTCATCAGACCTTTTGGAGGTTGAAACAAGCTGACAGGTTGCTGTGCAGTCAGGAAATGGTCTAAAAATCCCTAAAATTGCTAAAATGTGGGTTACGCCTGTGTACGGACAGTGAAGGTCCAAGATCCCAAAAATCTTTGAGAGGTGGGCATATGGACCAGGAAACCCTAGGAAAGATCCTATGTTCTTTGGGAAACTTTCAAGGTCTGACCTATTTTCTCAGAGTTATAGACCTAATTGGGGCTCTAGGGCTTGTAGCCCTTTCAAACCATAAATGAGGGTTTGATGAAAGCAATGTGAAAGTGGAGTATGGTGAACCTACAAGAACCCTAGGAGGATGGTGTGAAGCTATTTGAGACACCTCTACACCCCTGCGAAGAACTTACTGAGTGATGAGGTTAGATTAGCCTTTAAGGTAGATTAAGGGCTAAGGGAGAGTTAGAGGCAGTGCACCAAGTTTGACTTGGTTGTTTGAATGGTGATGGTAGTGGGGTTGGCCAGGAGAACCAGGGGTACCTAAACATGTGAAGGGGCCTATAGGTCAAGGTGGTGAAGAAGAACACCAAGGAGGTCTTGCAAGCAAGACCTAGAGCAGGGAATTGTGATTGTTTCCTCCAACCCCAATCCCCATTAGATTGGTATTAGAGCAAGCAAAATATTTGGGATTGACCATTGTATGTCTGAGATTGAGTCTAGTGATTCTACCATCATGGTGACAAATGCAGAATTTGTTGGTGTAATCAATTAATTAATTATTACACTAGCATAAGTTAACTTAGATCATAAATCATTTAGTCCTAGGTTGCAATCATTTAATAAATGGGATTATATTCCCTTCCTTGTTTGGTGGGATAAGATTCCTTCTAGAAGATGAGTTGTCCTTCTAGAACTTATCTCAATATTTAATAATCATCTAGATAGGGTTCACATGTTGTCACATGTTGTTAGATCAAGACACATGGCAATATCTCTTGCTTTTTAGGTTTTCTCTCATGCCTATATATTCAGGCATCTTGTACATTTGTAATCATGTCATGTCATAATCAATTTGACATCCTTGCATCTTAATGACAGCATGATTTTTCTACCATTTCTCTCTTGTGGAAGTTTTTGTCTTGCAGGTGATTCTGGGGGGTTGGAGGAGTTCACCTAAACTCCTACATAATTGGCGAAGATGGTTGAAGAGCAGGAGGAAGACAATAGGCTATTGAGGGAAAGAATAGCCCAACTTGAGCAAGCAGTGAGGAGCGTGCAATTTGAAGGAACGGTACCAAAGGAAGAAGAGGTTGCAGAGGAAGAAAAGACCCCTAAACCTGACCTTGTTCTGAAAGAAGAGAATTTCTTGAAGGCATTGAAGGCTTTGAGTGGAAAAGCACTCGAAGGCATACCACTGTTTAGTGGAAAAATGGAAGCTTATTTAGTTATTGATTGGATAGAGGGAATGGAAAACCATTTTGAATGTGATGGAGTCACTGAAGCATAGAAGGTAAAGGTGGAAAAATCAAGATTAAGAGGTTCTGCCTTGACATGGTGGAAGTTCATTCAAATAGAGAGGGAAAAAGAAGGCAAGCAACCTATATCTACTTGGAAGGGAATGGTTGCCAAGGTAAGAGAAGCATACATGCCAGATGACTATGAGATTCAGTTACACAAGAAAAGACAGGGCTTGAGGCAAAGGGACCAAGATGTGAACACTTATACTGAAGAGTTTCAAAAACTTTGTATGAGGTCTAATGTGATAGAGGATGAAAGTCTTAAGGTGGCTAGATACCTTAACGGTTTGAAGTGGAACATTCAAGAGGAGATGACTCTTCTAAGTCCTAAAACAGTACACCAATGTTACCAATTAGCTATTAAGATTGAAGAGAGGAGTAAGAGGAAACAAGACCAGGCTTCTAAGGGCAGAGGAAAAGGCAGAGATCAAAGAGGACATAGAGGTGGATACCAAGGTAGAGGGACTGAGCAAAGAAATCAGGGAGAGTCAAAACTTACTGAGCATGTGAGTGAAACAACTTCTAGAGGAGGTTATGGAAGAGGTAGAGGACCTCGAAGAGGTTCAAACAGAGGAAGAGGAGCAGGCAAAAGTAGTTCATACTTTTCCAATATGAAATGCTATAATTGCGGTCAAGTAGGTCATCCAGCCTATAGGTGCCCGAAGAAAGCATCTTCATCAAATACTGAGAAGAGGGTGGCATATGCACAAGAGGACACCATGAGTGTCAAATCACCAGAGGTTAGTCACATTGAATTAGAAGTGGGGGAGAATTTGATGTTTAGTAGGGTTTTGATCAGACAACCGGTCAAGGAAGAGCCAAAACAGAGAAGAGCCTTATTTAGAGTGAGATGCAAAATACTTGGGAAAGTATGTAAGGTCATTGTGGATTTAGGTTCAACTGATAACATCATCTCTGAGGAGGCAGTAAAGAAGCTGAAATTAGAGAAAGTACCCCACACCAATCCCTACAAGGTGACATGGTTGAACAAAGGACAAAGTGTTCTTGTTAATGAGCAGACAAGGATGGAGTTCTCCATTGGAGGATACAAAGACAAGTTGGTTTGTGATGTTTTACCCATGGATGCATGCCATCTTCTATTGGGCAGACCATGGCAGTATGACAGAAGTGTCATGTATGATGGAAAAGAGAACACCATTTCTTTCAAGAAGGATGGGAAGACATTTAAGTTGCAGTCACTGTCAGATGAGGAAGAAGGACAGTCAAAGACCCCTAGTGTCTTGTTGAACAGTGGAAAAGTGTTCATTAACAACCTACATCAAGGAGGTGAAGGATATGTGGTTATGTTGCAACCTAAAGAAGAGAACAAGACTAAGAAAACAGTCATACCGGAAGTAGTCCAAAAGTTACTTGAGAAGTACATGGACATAGTTAGTGATGGGACACCAACAACCTTACCTCCAAAGAGAGCCATTAGTCATCAAATTGAATTCATACCAGGGGCTTATTTACCAAAAAAAGTAGCTTATAAGCTTACACCAGATCAAAACCTAGAGGTAGCTAGACAAGTGCAAGAGTTATTGGATCAAGGCTTGATTAGGAAGAGCATCAACCCATGTGCAGTACCAGTGGTCTTAGCAACAAAGAAAGGTGGTAAGTGGAGAATTTGCACTGACTCTAGAGCTATAAACAAAATTAAAATCAGATATAGGTTCCCTATCCCTAGGATTGAAGATTTAATGGATTGTCTTGGAGGAGCTCAGTACTTCACCAAGTTGGATCTCAAGAGTGGATACCATCAAATCAGAATCAAGGATGGAGATGAGTGGAAAATAGCCTTTAAGACAAACGATGGGTTGTATGAGTGGAGAGTTATGCCATTTGGCCTCTCTAATGCCCCTAGTACATTCATGAGGCTCATGAATGAAGTGCTTAAAGACTTTACAGGGATATTTGTGGTAGTGTATCTTGATGATATACTCATTTTTAGTAAGACAACAAAAGAACACCTAAAGCATGTGGAGATGGTTCTTAGAAGATTGCAAGAAGAGAAGTTAGCCATCAATCTAGAGAAATGTGAGTTCTTCAAATAGGAGCTTGTGTATTTGGGGTTTGTAGTATCCCAAGGATCATTGAAGATGGATCCAAGCAAGGTGGAAGCCATCCTAAACTGGCCTACACCAACCACAGGGACAGAGGTAAGAAGTTTTCATGGATTGGCTCAATTTTATAGAAAATTCATAAGGAACTTTAGTGGCATATGTGCACCAGTCCTAGATACAATAAAAGGTGGTTTAAAGACTAAGTTTAAGTGGACTGAAGAAGCTGAGAAAGGTTTTGAGAAACTAAAACAAGAAGTGGCAACTCAACCTATTCTGTTATTACCTAGTTTTGAAAAGTTGTTTACTGTGGAATGTGATGCTAGTGGAGTTGTAGTAGGAGGAGTCCAAAGCCAAGAAGGCAGGCCTATAATATTTTTTAGTGAAAAGGTCAATGAAGCTAAGACAAAGTACTCTACCTATGACCTAGAACTGTATGCTTTAGTATAGTCACTTAGGAAGTGGAGGAATTATCTCCTACCCAAAGAGTTTGTAGTCTTTATTGACAATCAGTCACTTAGCTATATCAACACTCAAGAGAAGTTGAGTAATAGCATTTGAAATGGATGGAATACATCCAAGCTTTTACTTTCACCATCAAGCACAAGAAGGGATAGCTGAACAAGGTGGCAGATGCACTAAGTAGAAGATTGTTGATAGTGCAAGAGATACAAATCAAGAGCATTGGAATAGAGAGTTTCAAGGATCTATATGGGGAAGATGAAGACTTCTCAGAGGCTTATAAGGTATGTATTGATTTTGAGAATCATTTTCATAGCCAATACCCAGAGTATACATTGCAAAGTGGATTGTTATTCAAGGGTAATCAGTTGTGTGTACCAAAAGGTTCTATGAGAGAAAATCTTATCCAAGAGAAGCACAATGGTAGTCTTAGTGGTCATTTTGGCATCAACAAGACAATGGAATTAGTGCAAAGGTTTTACTACTAGCCCAAGTTGCCAAGGGATGTCAGGAGGTATGTGGAATAGTGTGTAGTTTGTATGAAAGCCAAAAGGGGGAGCTAGCAATGCAAGTTTGTATCAACCTCTACCCATTCCCAATAGACCATGGGAGTGTGTTAGCATGAATTTTGTTGTAGGACTCCCTAAGACTAAGACAGGGTTTGATAGTGTCTATGTGGTGGTAGATAGATTCAGTAAGATGAGTCACTTTATTCCTTGCAAAACCACTCATGATGCTAGCTACATTTCTCATCTCTTCTCTAAGGAAATTGTAAGGATCCATGGATTTCCTTTGAGCATTGTATTGGACAGGGATTTGAAGTTCATGAGTCATTTTTGGAAGACTCTATGGAGCAGATTAGGTACCAACCTGTCTTTTGGATCAACTTACCATCCTTAGACCAATGGAAAAACTGAGGTAGTTAATAGAGTGTTAGGTAACCTTCTCAAATGCCTAACCAAGGAGTATGGACAGACATGGGACTTGGTCATATCACAAGCTGAGTATGCACACAATGACAGTGTGAACTGGACCACAGGGAAGAGTCCTTTTGAAATAGTGTATGGGATGCACCCAAGAGGTGTGTGTGAGCTCAGAGATCTTGGAGCTATGGATCATAGGAGTGGACATGCTGAGGACTTCACTCAAACCATGAAAGAGATTCAGGAGCAGGTAAAGAAGATAGTCACCGAAGCTACACAAAAGTTAAAGGATAAGGTAGATTTGTCAAGAAAAGATTTGCAATTTGTAGTAGGAGATTATGTCATGGTTCACCTCAACAAATCCAAGTTGCAAAAGGGAACATCAACCAAATTGCAGATGAAAAGAGTAGGACCATGCAAGGTGTTAGCCAAGTATGGAAGAAATGCATACAAGGTGGAGTTACCTACAGATTTAGGGATTTCACCAGTGTTCAATGTAGCTGATTTGATCAGATATAAGGGATCAGTCAATGAATTAGATCATAACAGTAGAGAGATATTAAAGGATGTAAGCAACATATCCTTACCTACTCCAGACAAGCTACAAGCAGAGAGAATCTTGGAGTCAAGAGTGAAGAAATCTACAAGGCCTAAGGTGTATATAGAGCATCTTATCAAATGGAAGAACAAACATGAATATGAGGCTACTTGGGTAGATGAAGCTAAGTTCAAGAAGCAGGGCATTGATGAATCACTGATCTCTCCTCACATTCCTTAGTGTTTGTGCAGAGAGGGGGAGAATGGTGCAGGAGCACCTAGGAAAGAGGAAACACTAATCATCAGCTAGGAAGTCTAGTATGAAGTTTTGTTTTGCAATGTACCTGAGGGTCATGTTGACCATCTAGATTGAATTAGAGGTTTATGAATATGTCTTATTCTGTAGTGATCAGTAGGTTAAGGAGTGGAGAGGGAGAATGAGTTACAAACTCATTTTTACTTAGTTTTCTAATTTTTGGGAAAAGTTGAAAAACACAGTATGTTTTACAACTTTACCATCTTTATCACTTACATGACCGAACAAAAGAGCTTAACTATTTTTGTAACATATTTAAGGTATGCCTCGACCTGAGAGTTGGTTGGTTGCATTGGTATTGTAGTGAAGCTTTGTGAAGTTGAAGAAAAAAATAGTGGTTTTAGAGTGAATTTCTGATTTTGTTCCAAAATAGAGCTTTAATGGTTTGAATATGTTATTGTTTCTTGCATAGGATGTAGGGTACTGATAGATTAAGCCCTATGTGGTATCCATTTAGCTTTCTAGTTCTGTTTCAAGCATTTAAGTAGATAGTTGTTTCTTTGCATTTGCTGTTTTGTTAATTTTGTCAATAGGAAATGGAGGTTTAGGACACATTCCCACTGTACATAACGTACAACCTCTTGGGAATTGTGCCTAGGCTCCATGTATATAAATAGGTTAGTTAGGAGTCTGTAGGAGTCAAGGGATCATGGAGAAAGTCTTTTCCTAGGCGAGCTTGACAGTCCTCGGCTAGGAAAGACAACTAGTGCTAAGCACTTGGTTTGCAGGGGTGACCTTCCCCTGTCAAGGCACGGTTTGGAGAGGTAGATAAAATCCTTGCAAAGACTTGACATGAAGGAGGAGGCTTCATCAGACCTTTTGGAGGTTGAAACAAGCTAACAGGTTGTTGTGCAGTCAGGAAATGGCTTAAAAAGCCCTAAAATTGCTAAAATGTGGGTTACGCCTGTGTACGGACAGTGAAGGTCCAAGATCCCAAAAATATTTGAGAGGTGAGCATATGGACCAGGAAACCCTAGGAAAGATCCTATGTTCTTTGGGAAACTTTCAAGGTTTGACCTATTTTCTCGGAGTTAGAGACCTAATTGGGTCTCTAGGGCTTGTAGCCCTTTTTAACCCTAAATGAGGGTTTGATGAAATCGATGTGAAAGTGGAGTATGGTGAACCTACAAGAACCCTAGGAGGATGGTGTGAAGCTATTTGAGACACCTCTACACCCCTGCAAAGAACTTACTGAGTGATGAGGTTAGATTAGCCTTTAAGGTAGGGTAAGGGCTAAGGGAGAGTTGGAGGCAGTGCACCAAGTTTGACTTGGTTGTTTGAATGGTGATGGTAGTGGGGTTGGCCAGGAGAACCAGGGGTACCTAAACATGTGAAGGGTCCTATAGGTCAAGGTGGTGAAGAAGAACACCAAGGAGGTCTTGCAAGCAAGACCTAGAGCAGGGAATTGTGATTGTTTCCTCCAACCCCAATCCCCATTAGAAATCCATGCTCAAATCTTCCCAAGGTCTCTCTGGTACTGTTAAAGTTTTGTATGGTCCAAAATTTTGACTACTCCCTTTAGCAACTTGACAAATTCTGTAACTTGCAACATACTTCCTCACATCCTTATATATTTGCAGCCAAAAATAGTGTTCACTCACCAAAGCTACTATCTTATCCACTCCAAAATGTCTTGCTAATCCTCCACCATGATTTTCCTTTATTAAATTCTCCCTCATTGAACTCCTCGGTATAAAAAAATGATTTCCCTTGAATAACATACCTTCTCAAATGAAATAATCCAACCATTGGCTTCGGTTTGTCACTACTTGTTCCTTGCATGCTCTTCATGCATCACCAAAATTTCCATCCTCCTCATACATATGTTTCAATTCTTCAAATCCCAACACTTTTACTCTCATCTATGTCATTAAATACCTTCTCCTGCTCAACTCATCTACAACTTTGTTTGACTTGCCACTCCTATGCTTCAACACAAATGAATAACTCTGTAAGAACTCAACCCATCTCATATGTCTCTGATTTAACTTTCCTTGATTGTTCAGGTATTGGAAAGCTTAATGAATTGTATACAATATGAATTCCTTGGGCAACAAGTAGTGTCTCCACTTCTTCAAGGCTTGAAATATGGTATATAATTCTTGATCTAAACTAAATATTTTCTTCTAGCATCATTCAAATTTTCACTGAAATAAGCTATAGGTCTTCCTTCTTGACTCAATATTGCTCCAGTTGCATTTCCACTTGCATCACAATCAACTTGAAATACTTTATCAAAATCTGGTAATGTTAATACTGGTTGTTCTATCACCTTTTGCTTTAAAAATTCAAAACTTCTTTGTGCTCTGGATGTCCACTTAAAGTCTCTCTTATATCCTCTCATTGTCTCTATCATAGGGTTACAAACACTACTAAAACTTCTAGTAGAAACTAGCTAACCCATGGAATGATTTGACTTCTCCAATGTTTATCGGTGTAGGCCATTCTAAAATTGCTTTCACTTTCTTTAGATCCATCTTCAATCCTTCAACAGAAGTAACAAATCCCAAGAATACCAATTATATCTTCATGAAACTACACTTCTTGACATTAATCTACAATTTCTCTTCTCTCAACTGCTGCAATACTTGTCAGATGTGTCACAAATGTTTTTCTCTAGTTTTACTAAAAAATCAGAATATCATCCAAGTAAACAATGAAAAACTTACCCAATAATTTCTTCAATACCTCATTCATCAATCTCATGAAAGTACTTAGTGCATTGGTCAATCCAAAAGGCATCACTAGCCACTCATGCAATCCCTCATTCGTCTTAAATGCATTCTTTGATTCATCTCCTTATCTGATTATGATCTAATGGTATCCACTCTTGAGATCAATCTTTGTAAAATATTTTTCCCCACTCAAACAGTCCATAATATCATCCATCCTTGGTAATGGGAATCTATACTTGACAGTGATCTTATTCATTGATCTTAAATCTATACACATTCTCCACTCTCCATCGTTATTAGGTGCAAGTACAACAGGTACTGTACACGGGCTCAAACTTTCTCTGATCAATCCTCTCCTCAACAACTCTTGAATCAGTTGGTTCAACTCCAAGAATTTTCTATCAGTGTCATTCTATGTGTTGCTTTGTTTGGAAAACTAGCTCCTACTATGAGATCTATTAGATGACCGATACTCTGGATAGGGGGTAAACCATCTGGTACATTCTTTTTCATGATATCTTCACACTTTGTTATCAATTTTGCAACTTCTTTTTGGGGTAGATCTTCTCTCTTTTCTATCTCTGGAGCATTTCTCTTCTTTAGAATTAATGCAAAACACATGTTCTCATGCCTCAATCCATCAATAAACTTTCTTCCATCTACCAAACATATTCTGGTAGTGCCACAAAATTCAGTTTTCTCCTCTTTTTCCAAAGGTATTAATTTGATTCTCTTTCCATTTGATGTCACTTGTAATGTCCCCTTCTCGCTAGCTAAGCGGGACACCGCCTTGCCTTTCTAATTCCCAAAGGCAAGTGACAAAATTAGGGGAATAATTTATTTAATTATTTAATCATCACATCAATTCAATATTCTTCCTCTAATGTGATATTAAGTAATTAATTAAATTATCTTTTAAGTGACTAGGTGAAATGTTATGAAATTTGATAAAATCACTTATGCCTTTATTTGAAAAGTGACTCAATGAAATATTGAAGTGGACTTTATAAACATCACTTATATTGGTAAATGAGACTCTTTTATCGGCCTCTCTTAAGAAATATTAAATGGGAAATGAAGTCTCTTATCGGGCCTTTTGGGTAATATATGAAAGAAGGCTCATGTGGAACACACTTTTGGGTATTAAATATTTTTTCACGGGAAAGACTGGTCGAACTCCATGGTTAGGGTTTGAGGACCCTTTATTGCCCAGATTCAGATGTGAGATATCATCCCTACCTGGAACCACTGCAAGCTTTGAGTTGGAAGATATTTTTTGTTTGAATAACATTTACAGGGACGCGTTGGACTTTTTTAGTTGGGTTAGTAAAACATTTCAGAGTATTTGTGTGAAATAATCTTCAAGGGAGGTCGCGAGTCTCTCCGAATTTCAGATGCCTCAACAAATTATCATTCTAGCTGAAACGCCATGATACCAGAGTGAATATGTCTACAAGGTGGAAGATATGGTTGTGTATTAAAGAGACAAGTGCTCTAGAATGGGACATTTTTCAAGTCACGACTTCTATATTGACTTAAGGGTGCAGGTTATTGGTGTGACTCCTTCCAATTGGATATTGTGACTGTTGTGAGAAGAATGTGGTTCCCTTAACTGGTGTTGGCATTTGGTTGGAACTTTGGAGGATATCTCTGCCTTGAAGAGATTCGGTGAAGGTTTGTTGATTTTGGTGTGAAGGAACCATTGCTCAGAAGGCACTCCAAGTTGTTGTTATGATCAGACCCTTGCATCCCCTTTCTTAGGTGGTTAATCATCAGTTGGTGCCTAATATATGCTATTGTCTCCCTTTGAAGATGTTACTAGGTCTAGAAAACTTGTACTTAATTTCTGAGCATTGTATGAGACTTGTCTAGGCATCCATAGGCTGCAAAATATTTTTTGAGCATTGTATTTGTTGTAATCAGCACCAGTTTGTAGATATTGTTCATTGTAACCTTTCCTGAGAAACAGATGTATGCATATCAATTTAAAATAAGGGTTAGACGAAAAATTATGTGTGACTATAGCTTAAACTCTGCCCTTAATCATTTCACATCAGTCTAGGAAAGTTCAATATAGATGGTTTGAATTTGTATGCATCCTTTGCATTGCTGCAACCAACTTCTAAATATACTTGTGCATGAAATAGTTTTCATTCCATATCATTAAGCATACATTGTTGTCATTTTATGTGCCTATTACTTGCTGAAATCTTTAGACAAGCTGAAAATGAACTCCTGGGTATGTACTGTCATAATATTGATACAAAAATGCTGAGAATGAAATCTGAGTTGGCTATATGACTTTTCAGACACTATAAACTCAGAGGGAGGCATTCTAAAATGTTGTTATGTCTTGAACATTGTTACCAAATTGTTGAATTGTATGCGTGATGTTTATTTATATGCTATCAACATTGCTTACTTTACTTGCATGCACATTAACCAATGTGGTTTATCTAATCTGAACACTCAAACGAGCTCCCTTCAAATCAAACAAGTGACCAAAAACATTTATAGCAACATATCAATCAGCTCACACATAAGGTGCTTGTTAAATTCCAAAGAGGTCAATACAGAAAATTTAGAGAAAATTTGCACAGCTCTTTACATCACCACATAAGTATTCCTTCTTCCATCATGAATTTATTTCTTAGCATATTGCCATGGTCTTCCTAATAGTAAATGACATGCATCCATAGGCATAATATCACACAATACTTCATCTCTATTTGATCCAATATGAAATTTCACCAAACATTGTTCATTCACCAATATCTTATGATCATCATGAATCCATGCTATCCTATAGGGGTTTGGATGTTTCAATCTCCTCAAGTTCAAATTTGTTACCATTTCTTTTGAAAGTAGGTTATCAGTACTACCACTATCAATGATAACTTTACATACCTTTCATCTGGACTTACATTTGGTTCTGAATAGACTTTTCCTTTGTGATGGTTCTTCAGTCACTTCTTCATGCATTAAAGCTCTCCTCATCACTTATGATTCGCCTTCCTCTAGTTTTCCACATGAATTAGGGGATCCAACATGTTCTTCATCCACAAATGTTGCTCTCCTGATATGCTCAAGTTTCTTTCTAGTACTTCTTCGATGACACTCAAATGCTCTATGTCATTCACCTCCACACTTGAAATAGGTTCCTCTGAATGGTCTCCTTTCAAATCTTCCTTCATCTCTCTAGAATCCATCACTGTAATAATAATTATGACCTCCTTTGTTATTGGGGTAGAAATTTATATCTTCTCTCCCTTTGTTATATGGTTTAGAATCCTTCTCTTCGCTTTGATAGGGTTTCAAATCTTTGTCAGCTCCACATATGGTCTTCTTTCTCCATATTGGGGTCCATTCTTCTAGAATCTTCCTCTTGCACTTCTCATTTAGAGAAATTAGACTATACCAAATTTTAAAGAATTTATCCATTAGCATTTCAAGCATTTAACATGTATTTTAGTGTAGCTTTTCATCCATTTTAGCTTATTTTACCTGTATTTTCATAAATATTCATCAACATAATTTGTTGAGAATATGAATGCACAAAAACCCTCATGAAGCTTGCCACACTTTGAAGGATTTTAACTAAGAAGAAATACACCCACTTGAAAAAGAAAGTGTTGCACCATGAGCATCAAATGAGAGATTCTATTATGAGGTATATTCTACAATGTACAAGAGCCTTTCTTAAATAGGCATGAATGAGATGTATGAAATATGATGTTGACATGTGTCTTAATCTTAAGACATGTGACAACTAACTAACTACCTAGTAGAATGCAACCTAGGAGTTAATTAAATACCTAAGTAAACTTATGCAAGTGTAATTAGATAATTAATTACACCAACACCCCCCCATAAGTGCAACTTAGGGAGGAAATGATAATGCAAATGATGATGTAATAATGGGTTCCAACTACATGGCCATTTTAGGTACCCATGTACAAATGCAAATGAAATCAAATGAAATCTCTCACAAATGGAGAAAAGAAGAAAACCCAATGGGATAAAACTCCTCTCCAAAAGAGAGAAAAAAGAAAATCAAGTGAGGAAGGATGGAGGAATCCATGATACCCCCCAAGTACACCATCTATCACATAGATACATTACAATCAATAGCCCCCTATAAGAGGGAAAGAGAGAGACTATGTAGCCCCCCCATAATGTATAATCACCATAAGAATGTTCCTGTTGAACAGGAATGATAGGAGCCTCAATCAATGAGTCTACATAAGGAATCATTGAAGGTGAAGGTACATCAACTATCTCTAATGGAGAAGAAGCATCTAAAGAGCCCTTGACATTCTCATCTGAAGATTCAAAGTATTCCAAATATTCAATCTCCTGCATAGTTTCTCCATCATAGGGTATCATGTCTAAAAAATGAAGAGAAAGAAGTCAATCTAAAATAGGATCTGGGAATGTTGAGTATCATGATCTCCATATATCTTACAAAATTTAGTCCAAAGAGTGTGAGGGAAATCACAATGATCAATACCTTTCAAAATGGAAACATCAATATGCATTGCAATGACTCCTAAGACACGATCCCTTTCGCAATTCCATGCAAATTTATTATTATCAATACCCAAAGGGGAACAAGATTATATAAATGGGGTAACAAATGAAGCCATCTAAGATGTTTTATGATACCATCTCTCCATTGTTTATAGTTTCCCCTTTTCAACATAATCAAAGTAGGATGAAATGAAAACCCCATAATGAACTATGATATATCTACAAGATTACAAAGACAATGACCTTCAATATCAATTAGAAACTCTTAAATATGATATATACTACAAATTTTTATTGGCAGCAAAATTCTACAAAATAGCCTACATCACTATGTAGTGCTCTGAATTAACTTTCCAACGATATTTGGTTTGTGGATTTTTGATATCGTGGCAAGAAATTATGCTCCTTGAAAGAATACTACCCTTCTAGGGCTTGAAAAACTAACCAGGTGCAAAAGATTAACACCCTGGGCAAAAAAAAATTGGCCCCCGATCACTAATATGACTTGGGGCGAAATTGACAAAAAAAAAAAAAATTCACCAAGCAAAGAAATGGGTAGTCGTAGGGTGGTCAGCGATGGGGTGATGCCACTTTGATTAGCAGAGCCCACAATACCAAATGTGACCATGAGCCAAGGCATGAAGGGTTGCCAGAGGTCAACATAAGCACCAAGAATAAGTGGTTGGCAAACTTAGGCATGGTCGATAGGATGAAAGGACAACGGTCGGTGAGGAGACAGGCCCACACAAAATGACATGGCCAAACGATGTGATGATGGTCGGTGCCTGCATTGATCGAGTGGGCTGACAGTGATATACTCCCCCATGCAAATACTGAATACACCGACCAAAAAATTCAACCGCAGATTTGAAAGCAACCTCCACCAATCAAATGTTTGCAGATTAAAAAAAGGGTTGACAAGGGTTTTTTTCCAAATTTTTAATATTGAAAATTTTAAAAAATAAAAACTCTATTAAAATATGTCAACCAATGGATGTTAATTGCCAATAAATTTATAATATTTCCTTTTTGGCAATTATAAATTAAAAAACCCTAACAGTCATGTCAACAAAAATAATATCTGTAGAAATGATGTGATATGCCCAACAATATAAATGATTTGACCACTGAATATTATTTTTCAAACTCCAAATAAATATGTTTTCACCCAAAACAATTTACAAATAAAGCCGAAAAAATTTAAATAGCTTGTGAATAAAAAAAAATTGCCTTAGATTTTTACTGACGGGATGTACTGTGTAGTCCATACGGTAACCCAAGTAGCTGATAAAAACTTTTGATAGCTCCCGAGTGAAAGTCTCTAATTTTGAGAATTTGGTATGTGTTCTTAGGGTTTGAGGCCTTTTGAGCACAAGGCTCTTGTACATTGTAGAATATATCTCATAATAGAATCTCTTATTTGATGCTCATGTTGCAATACTTTCTTGTTCAAGTGGATGTAGTTCTTAATTGATATCCTTTGCAGTGTGGCCAGCTTCATCAGGGTTGTTGTGCATTCATATTCTCAACATGGTATCGAAGCCTTGCTTAAATAGGCATGAATGAGATGTAGTATGAAATATGATGTTGACATGTGTCTTAATCTTAAGACATGTGACAACTAACTAACTACCTAGTAGAATGCAACCTAGGAATTAATTAAATACCTAAGTAAACTTATGTAAGTGTAATTAGATAATTAATTACACCAACACAATCCATTTCAAATCTTGTTTCAATCTAGGGATTGGGAAAGGGTTGACATTCTACATAAATGCAACACCAATCCCCCAATGGGATGAGGTTTAAGGCATTTAACTAGTTTCCTTTATGCATTTCTTGATTGTTTATGTTTAAATGGCTTCTTTGTTTGATGTTTTCAAGTATTCCATTAGGAGCTTAACTTAACTTGCTAAATATTTGTTTGTTTCATGTAGATCTTGCAGGTTTAGCTTAGGTTATGATCTTGCTCACATTATGGTGCTAGAAGGAGGGCCAAACTAACCAAATTTGATGAATTTCACTTGAGTTTTCGTGATTTGCAGGTTGTAAGGCCAGGTAATGCTTTTTTTTTTAGTGTAGGTTGACACTATTACAAATAGTGATGTGATCATTTGCATTGTGATGCCATTATCCTTTTACCAAAGTGATGCCTTCATAAATCGTGATGCTATTGAATTATAGCACCGCTATTGTTTGCATTGGCCCACCTTTGTCATTTTGTTATAGCAATACTTTTTATATATTGATGCTATTGACTGTTCTATTTGTTTTTGTGATTACAGGTTCACCAAAGTGATGCCATTGAAAATGGTGTATTTGTTAAAATTTCAATGCAATTGACCTTTCTGATCTCTAATAGAGTGACGCCCAGATGTTCACTAGAGCGATGATTTTCTAAAACAACAATGCATTTTTCATACATTGACACCTTTATACCAAACCAAAGTGACACAATTATCCGCAGAGCACCGCTATTGCAAGGTAAAATAAAGAGCTATATTTTCTTATCTACTTTGAGTTTTTAATTTAATCCACTCTTTAATCATTTACTAACTGCTGGTATTTTTCTATAAGGCTAACTATATTGCAACTTTGGAGAGGAGCTAAATCTTGAAGTAAAGGAGCAAAGTATCATTTGATCTTTATTGTAAAAGTGTTTTTAAACACTTATGGGATAATATAACCCATCATATGCTATTTTATTTCATGCTTTAGGAAAACTAGCTTTCAATTGGGTTTAAAATTTACAATGCTATGATTTTTCAAAGTTGGCTAAAATTGAACCCAAACATCCTCACCATTGCAATGTTGGTTTAAAATGAACAACACAAATTCATACTTCAATTTGGTGCTATTAAAATAAATTCATCATTTCCTTTGAGGATTTAAAAAAAATGTGTGTATTACGTTCTTGCCATGCGTGTGTAACCTTTTAGTGCATATTCACTCCCCTTGCGCTTCATGTGATCTTGGGTGAAGAGAAACACTCTAAGTTTACAAAAAAAATTGAGTCACCCCAAGGATTTGCTACGTATCCTCTCCCTTTGTGTTTCATGCAATCTTGGGCGAAGAGAAATAGCATTTTCTTGTCTTTATTAGATAAGGGCATGCTAATGAGATACATCCCACAATGGAGAACTCATATAAGCGACCATAAAAGCATGTTTACCGGTGGTCTATATAAATTTTATGAAATCAAAAGAAAGTAGCTTATATTGGGGGTGTGGTAACATGAAAATGCCTAATCCTCATATGAACATATGAGTTGGGCAGGAACGACTAAAGCTTTAAGTAGCTTGCATATGGTTTATACCCCCTATGTTCATGGTGTCACTAAAAACCTTATCTAGAGGCCAACCAAATAATTTGAAACGTTCTTTAAGGTAGTACATGGGAGGTGCACCACTCCCAAAATTTACTTACCATATTTGGTTTATAGGAGAGTCATAAATCTAAAGAGTTCATTATATTGTACAAAGATAGGCATGTCAAGATGATACATTTCCTTGACATGGTCTATTTGACCCCTCTATAGATTTAGATTACATCATTCCTTTGGGGCTGAGGTAAGCCTACTAAGAAGTATCGTACCCTATATTCCTCTGGATTGTAAAGTGACTAATTTTATTGAGCGAAACTAGTAAGTCTTGTGGAAGAAGACTTGCAAAGTATCTCACATACCCATTGAGTCAGTAAATACATCACTTGCTAAAACAAACTCAAGACAAACATCAACATGTTCTTAAAATTTCAAACCATTTGATTATTTGTGAGTGCACTTCAAGGACAATATATTGTTGCATACCTCTAACTATATCTTGTTTTTTTCAAAACCATAATTAGTGGTTTCCTAATATATTTGACCATATATCTACTCACATATATCAAAGTTAACCTAGGGACCTATGGCTTAGCTCTTTGATTCCCACAATGTCAAACTTTTGTGGGAAACATTTTTCCTTGTCATAAAAATTCTTAGTGTAAATTTAATGAAGACATTTGATGTGGCAAAATCAATTTCATTAATCAAAGCTTAACTCAATTGGACCCACAAATAAGGTACATCTTGGTTTCATTTTCAAACATCTAGACTTCCAAAGCAACAAAGAGAAAACATGGAAACACATATCCAAACATTGTATCAAAGTTCTACCATCCAAACATTGATTTCTTAGGTTTATCACTCCAAGGGTAAATCATGTTTTTCACTACCTTGATCTTGTAAACAAAGCCCCTCTTAGGTTCAAAACATTAGGATCAATCATCCCATCCATCTCAATGACATATCACCTCACAAACAACTTTAAAACTTTGGACACATCAATATTCTAGACTTAGGTTGTCATCAATCAAATCCCCTAGCTTAGCTATATGTGTGTAAGTGAATCCTTTTACATACATTTAGTTAAGTTAGCCATCATCCTTTTGAACAAATCTATCCTAAAGGTCACAAGTCTACCTTTTGGATTCACAAGTTCATTAGCACCTTTATCCAAAACATCCAACATCAAACCTTCAATCTAAAGTGTTGTCCAAAGTTTAGAAGTTCATCATCCATATCACTCAGCCCTTTCATCATCCAATCACATCATTGGTCCTAAACACCATAGAGGCTCTCTTTTACCACAATTTGAATCAACTAGATAATTCCAACAATACAAATCCCAACAAACTTTTCCCATAGTTGATTCAAAATTTATGGTAACAACAAGATCACAACACAAGAAAAACATGGAGCAAAACAAAAATACATCCACCACAAGTGATCCCAACCAACAAGAATTTGAGGCTACTATACATGGGGTATGAACTAGAAGATGTTACGAACAACCCACATGAACTCACTGAGAGGAACTCCTTGAAGCACAACAAAATCCCAAAACACAACATATTATCAATGCTTTGATGAAGATGAACCCCACACAATACATGTTATCCTTAGCAAAGGAAGGGGCTAAAATCCCTTCAAAATTCTATTTGAACATAATTAGGGAACAATCCTTGGGAAATGTAGCTTTTATTCCTCAAGCATCCATAACACAACCCTTGGTACAAAGTGTGACTCAAACTATCACTCAACCAACTTCTTCACACGTACCAAGTCAACCTTTGACTACTAGCCTTGCAACTAGAATGGGAACCAACCTTGGTCTCACTCCAAATCTAGGAACCAACATAACTTTGGGTAAACAAGACACAACCATCCCAAGTTGGACACCAACATTTTGTACCCAACCCTATGCTTCTACTTTAACAAGTACCCAAATTATACCTATTATCCAAACAATTCAAGTGATTCAAACACCCTAAGTGGGTCAACAAGAACAAGTCAACACCATAATGCAAGGTCAAACCTCCACATAACAAGGTCCATCTTCATCAACCCATCCCATTGACACTATTGAGAAAGGGTGTCTCAAACTTGCTAGCATAGAAGGCATCAACTTTGGGTTCATCAGATTGACAGGTTAAGCTCAATGGAACTGAATGAGCAGTCTCTTCAACAAGTCGATGAACTACAAGAAGTGTTTTGTCAGAGTGACAGATCAATATTGAAGGGAGTCACTTGGCAGTCCCTTTGGCATCCCGATGGGTAGTAGAGCAAGGGTTACCTCGCCACCCCACAATGGTGGTTGGAGAGGTTGGTGGGTGTGTGGTCCATCCTTCCACCTCATGACAGTGATTGAGGAGGCTTACAGTGGTACGGTATAGATCATATCATCTCGTGATGGCCAAATGAGATGAATGGTGGGTTGGCAGTAAAGCTTAACAAGGTCCATCTTCATCAACCCATCCCATTGACACTATTGAGAAAGGGTGTCTCAAACTTGCTAGCATAGAAGGCATCAACTTTGGGTTCATCAGATTGACAAGTTAAGCTCAATGGAACTGAATGAGCAGTCTCTTCAACAAGTCGATGAACTACAAGAAGTGTTTTGTCAGAGTGACAGATCAATATTGAAGGGAGTCACTTGGCAGTCCCTTTGGCATCCCGATGGGCAGTAGAGCAAGGGTTACCTCGCCACCCCACAATGGTGGTTGGAGAGGTTGGTGGGTGTGTGGTCCATCCTTCCACCTCATCACAGTGATTGAGGAGGATTACAATGGTACGGTATAGATCATATCATCTCGTGATGGCCAAATGAGATGAATGGTGGGTTGGCAGTAAAGCTTCATTAGGGAGATAGACACATATTAGAGGGAGTCATCATAGAGTCTCTTTGATATCCTAATGGAAGGTGCTAACAGTGGTGAATGCTTGTGAAGAACTCTTCATTGGAGGGAGTGATGGACTTCATCGGGACATTGGTGATGGTCCCTTCGACATGCCAATAAGGTGGGACCAAACAATGGTAATGGTAATGGTTGCAATCTAGTTGATTTGACGGTGCCCACTAGCCCATGGCACTTGTGGTGGGACCCAATCTATACCTCGCGAGGGAATGAGGAATGACAAAGATCAAATAGTGTTTTGATTCTACGGAGGACGTAGTACCTAGTGGGTCCTAAAGATGCAAGTTGGAGGTGTATTGGGGTGACAGTGAAACTTCAGAGAGACAAGGTTTGAAGTCTCTTCAATGGGGCAGAAGGTAATGATGGTTATGTCATTTGTGACCTTTCATCTTTTATGGAAGTTGGAATGATGGTTTCCTAGAATTCCTGAGATGTATGTACGAATTCCATAGTGCATTGTAATAGTGTGAAGTGTTGATCAAAGTGAATGTAATCGAATTGTTATCGGATTCGTTCTACGAATAAACACCTAAAAGAGTATAGCTTTGTAACTTGTATGTAATTTACATTTTGTAGTAATACAAGAGTTCTCTACTTTGGTGTGTGGATTTTTCCCAAAAGGGTCTTCCCATGTAAAATATAGTATTCATTCTTTGTTATCTTTCTATTTCTCATATGTGCATCTTAAATGAACTGTAATTTCAAAGTTTTGAAAGTTTTTTTTGTATCTCTCTCCTGAATTTCAGCAATTTTCTAGACTTTGCTTCCTTTTCAATTGGTATCAAAGCTTGGAATTTTTTTTGTCCTTGTGGGTAAGATGAGTTTTGTGTGTTGATCTTGTTCAGTGGGAGTTTTGCAGAGAAATTTAGTTTTTAACTTATTGCAAATTTAAGATTGTTGAGATATGGTGTTGTACACCATTGCATAAATTGATTTATTATAATGTTGTAATTAAATAACTATTTAGTTGTGATGCACCTTGGTGGTGTGGATAATCACACTAGGTAATTATTTGGGGACCCACTTATGTTATATTGTAATATTGTATTATTTTTTGTGTGGGAGACATGTGATAATAATTTAGTGTTGGGAAAATATTAAATAATGTGACATCTTAGTACCCAATAATAAGTAAGGGGTTAGTGGTTTTGTATTCACATGGTTTTACCTTACCACTATTTGTATTTTGTGTGAGCTTGTGTCTATAAAAGCAAACACATGTGTAGTGGTTTAGGTTGGGTGAGTGGGTTGGCTATCATTATTGAGTCTTTTTGTGGAGTGCATTTGTGAAGCATGGCATGGGATGTGTGGATTCATACTTGGACACATAAGGATGCATTGGAGGGCTTTATGCTTCAGAGGTATTCATTGTAACTCTTGTATTGCTTTATTGTTGAATAATATGATGGAGTGTGGATGCTTTTGGAGGTTAGATTTTTCCCTCTTGAGGGTTTTCCCAGGGTATATATTGTGTTATCTTGTGGTTTGTCTATTTTATCTATGAATTTGGAAACTTGTATGCATGCTTATCTCTCATGGGTCATGTAGGAAATGATTTAAGATTGTGGGTTTGTAAGCAATATTTCCTAACAAAGATGGCATTGTAAGTTATTCCTTTATGGAGAAGATGCGAAAAAGGTGGATTTTGGCTGACAATTGCACTATGAACCTTCTGATGGAATGCAATCTTCCTTGTAATCCTCTCATCTACTTTAGTCTTTGTGGTGGTTCCATGTCTAGGATGGATTTTACCTTTGCTAGATCAATTTCTATCCCTCTTTAGAAGATGATATAGCCAAGAAGTTTCCCTGATGTAACCCCAAAGACACACTTTTCTGGATTAATTCATACCTTGTACTCTTCAAGTTTGTCAAAGATGGGTCCCAAGACTTCTATGTGCTCACTCCTTTTCTTTTCTTTTTCCAAAATATCATCCACATAATCTTTGACTATTTTATGGATCATGTCATGAAAGATGAGGGTCATTTCTCTTTGATAGGTTGCCCCTGCATTCTTCAACCCAAATGGCATCACGTTCCAACAATAGGTTCCCCATGATCAAGTGAATGCGGTTTTGTGTTGATCCTCCTCGGTGATCATGATTTGATTATAGCCTGAAAAACCATCCATAAGTGACAACATTTCATGCCCAACTATTAATTCCATGATGAGGTCAATGTTAGGAAGAGGTAAATCATCCTTTGGCCATGCCTTGTTTAAGTCTCTGAAATCTATGCATATTTTGATGCCCCTAGTGGATTTTGAGACTAGTACTAGGTTTGAAACCCACTTAGGATAATCTATTGATCAGATGAATCCAACGTCAAGAGGCTTTTGTAACTCTAGTTTCACCAAAAGTGTTATCTGAGGGTGCATCTTCTATAATTTTTGTTTTAGTCGCTTAGCTTAAGGATAAATGGCTAAATGATGCATAACTACTTCTGGATCAAGCCCCAACATATATGTGTATGACCATGAAAAGTTGGCTCTTCTCTCTTTTAGGAACACTACTAGGTTTTTTTGTTCTTCATCCAACAAGGATTCAACATAGAAAGTGATCTTGGGTGCTTCGTTTGTTCCCACATTGACTGGAGTTGCCTTTTCTACTAGCACTGTTGACTTCTTTGGATGCATCACACTAAGGGGGAGATTGAATCCATCATCCTTAGGTGCCTCAGAGAGGTTTTCACCTTCGGATGCGTCCTTTGTTTTTACTATTTTAGGATTAGAGACTGCCACAGTGTGGTTTTCACTCAAAGATTTGTGTGTTAGTTGCTTGTCATCAATTTTGTGACTAAAGGATTCAATTGTATCCCCATGGAAAGTTTTCGTGGAGTCCCATGAATTTCTAGATCGCTTCATTGTTTTTGAATAAATCAAGAATCGATGGTCCTTGTTGGTCCATGTTAATTAGTTGTGGGTATACTAGGCATATTTTAGTCGGTTGATTGCTTGGAGCAAAGGATGTAATGGATATCATGAAGAGGGAATTATTCTCAAATAGGTCAGAAACATCAAGGGGGAAGTCATCTAAGGTTGTATCACATAATTTAGATAACCAAGAGGAAGCCTCAACCCATTTAGCGAAAGTACCTTTGTCGATAAGGGTGACCTTGCTAGTAGTACAACCTAGGCCAATATTGTTTATGAATTTCTTAGGAACAATAGATTCTAGCATACCATTTTCATTTTGTCCCAGTTTCTCATTCTTGGTATAGCCCCATCCCTTCATTAGCTGCAAGCCTTTATTGTCATCTTCCATGGGAAGAATAGGAACAGGTCATTCATCTTGATAGAATAGTTTAGAGACATCTTCCTCATTGACATATTCTTGGTTCAAATCTCCCCACTTGTTGAAGGTGGTAGCTACCATCTTGATTGTCTCAAACTCTTTATTGCTAGTTGTGGGTTTCCCATGGGATTGAGGAGAAAGAGGCAACTCTCCTAAGAAAAAGGTATCCTTCATTAGTTTATAATTTCTACAACCATCATCCTAGATCATTGCTTTGATGTCAGGTATGCTCTACACAATGAGTGCTTTTGTTTTAGAGGTAGATGCAAGAGATGATGGGTCAACAAATGAGGTAGAAGGTGTAGGCCCTCCCTCATTCTTGGGTATTTGGGGGATTTTATATAACTTAGCTTCAAGGTTCTTATAGTAGTAAAAGGGCTCAAGATCACCATGGATGGTAATTTCTCTACCCTCAAAGGGAAACTTTACACATTGATTATAGGTCAAGCCTACAAATTTTAAGGCATGGATCCACGGTCGCCCAAGTAGGATGTTGTAGGTAAGATCAAGGTCTAATACTTGGCATGTAGTTTTTGCAATGATAGGTCCTACTTGGATGGGTAATGTAGTGATGCCTTGTGATACCCGCTCTTGGTTGTCATATGCTTTGATGGTGGCACTCTTTGCTTTCTCAATAGTACCCTCTGAATAGCCCAAGTGCTTGATCAACTGAAGGGTACAAATGTTCAGACCAACACCTCCATCTACTAAGACTCTTTTGACCTTATTTTTGTGAATGATAACTTCAAGGTGTAAAGTGCTGTTATGAGATGGTTGTGATGGTAGGTTTTGTTCCGAGAAGGTGAGAAGGTGATTAGAAATATTCCCTACCATAGCTTGAAACTGATTTGTATCAATATCCTTAGGGACAGATGATTCTGACAAAGCTTTCTTTAAGATTTCCCTATGTGCGGGTGATAGCTTCAATAGTTATAAGATTGATATCTATGCGGGGGTCTTCTTAAGCTAATCTAGGAGATTGTACTTACTAGGATTTGTTGTTGGAAAAGTAGGTTGTGCCCTAGATTGAGATGGGATTCCTTGGATGGTGATTTTTCCACATTGTGTGGTTACTCCACACTCCGCACTAGGCCCTTTGATGGTGACGAAGGTGATAACACTATCACAACAACTGACTATGTTAGAATAGGTATGCTACATGTTTGTGTAATCCTTATCTTTTCTGTTATTGTTTCCTTTGCTATGATTTGGCATAGGGTTCTAGTATATCTTAACATCTTGATTTCTGGCCAGTACCTCAACATATATGGTATCGTTCTCTATAAGGTCTTGGATAATATTTTTGAGCCTCATGCAGTTTTCTATTTTGTGTCCTTTGATCTTGTGAAATTCACAAAGGTCATTCTTGTTGTACCAAGATGGTTTTGTTAACTGATTTTTAGCTTTTAGCTGAAATCAGGTAACCTAGTGTTTGTTCTTTTCATGTTGTTTAAACATTTAAAGATAAACCATAAAACTGCTAGTTTCAATACGCATGAAGGAGTGATTGTCAAACTAAATTAGATTACATTTTTTCATTCAATGGTGCATTACAACAAATGAGAAAGAGAATCATGTATTCAAATGTAGTCTTTATTGATAATCTTGAAATATACATGTCACCCACAAGCTAAGGGAATAGCTCTCTTATTCAAATGAAAATATGAAACAACTCATACATGAATAAGTAGAATGAAAAAAGAGAATGTGCATGTAAGAATGGAACCAGTCATTGCCTACGAATGACTGGTTTCAAGTTGCTCGTTGTCATGTTGCTGCTGCCCTGAACCACTTATGTCCCTCCCAGCTCCGTAGTGCCCCACCCTACATCTGAAGAAAACATGATGTTAGAGCGAAGCTCTAAGTAATGAAAGATTCAATCCTTACATACACACGTACCTATGCATGTATAAACTGATCCATAAGTGCATTAAACAAAAACATCAAACATATGCATTTATTTTCTGACTGTTTGCTTCATGTGTAGATTTAGGACAAGTCTGATTATTGTTTCATTATCAGATCAAATACAACATGTGGGGTAAATGTGGCTCCCACAAGGGTAGAGCTTAGCATGCTTTGAAAGAAAAGGAAATTGAGAAACTTGATCAAAGATTTATCTCTTATCAGTGCATTAAATCAATATGGAATCACACTTGTTGATCAAATTTCATTATCAGATTCAAAAGATGCAACATACTGTGCTGATATGTCTTTCAATCTTCTTAAGTGGACCATTGATCCATTTTATAGAAAGAAGTGATTTTGGAGATGCATCAAATGTCTTTGTAGATGCATCAAGTTCAATTATGCATCAAGTGTCTTCATAGATGCATCAAGTTTAATTATGCATCTTTTAAACAATGAGGAAGCATTTCAGGTTGTTGTCAAGCCCCTCACCGTAACCCTACGGGGCAGTCACATATCACATAGGAAAGTGAGCTGTTAGGTCACCCACATATGTGACAGGTGGCTGTCCAATAAAGTTATAATGAGGAGACAGTGTGTATTTATTACACATAACCAGAGGAAAGAGCAATGGCTGAATTAATGTCATGGTACTAGTGCATAAGAACAACAATCATAAATGTATGCTACATGTCAATTCAAGGACAACATTAGTGGATATTCTCATGACCTTTCATGCAAGGGTTTTGGTTATCATGACTGATCCAACATGGATCATGATTGCATGCAAAATAAATGGTAGTAAAGACAAGTTATAAATGAAAATTGAGTAGTCATGATTGAGGAGATGTCTCATTTTGGAAGCCAAGGTCATAGTACAAGTGTATATGCTACAAGACAACCATGAAAGTATGCTACAATACAACCATGAAGGTAGGGACAACAATAATAAAGAGGCAACATAGGCTAATCAAGGATTTTGGGGTAATATGGAAAGGCAACAAAACTCTAGTTGCCCATGCATAAGTGAATGATACCAATGTCAAAGAAAGGAATGCCAAGAGACAAGCTCAAGTTGCACAAGGATTTATTCTAGGCCTTCTCAATCAAACATTAGACAAAAAAACTGCCATATCACATTCAATGTATGATGGTTTATGGAAAGGCACAAAGGGCAAGGACATTCAAGAAACATCAACTCTAGTTGACATAGATATGTGCATATCATAAATATGCCATTACAAGAAGTCATGACAACAATAGAACCCTCATATGATGTGATCGAGATACAATTGCTATGCCATAACACAAGGGTCTGCTATTCTCTAAGCATATTACAAAGAATGATTGAACAGTTGCCAAATGGTTTCCTTTGGAAATGATGCCTCTAAGCATATTACAAGGAAAGGAATAAGCATGACCATCAAAGGATATGAAACACAATCCATTCACGACAAGTTCAGAGCATAAGTAAGGAGCATTCCCATATTCAATCAAAATAGTAGCAACCATTAATTGAAATGGGGCAGTGCATTTCATTGTCAAGTCATGGGGACAACAAGCAATACAATGGTACAAGTGTCATGAGTCAGTAGCCATGAGGTGTAAGACAATATTGTTGTCCTCAAAAAACAACAACACATACTGATAAAATGAATGTGAAATTCAATGAGGACAACCAAAAGGGGTCTAGAAGTTGTTGTGCAAGACCAATGGATTGGTATTTCTCAGTGATAATTCTAGGACAGATATAAGTAATAAGCCTGATCACTATCATAATGACTAAGCACAACCATAAACATTCATTAAATGAATGGGGGTCAGTGCATAGACAACCACCAATCAACAAGGTCATACGATAGGACATTCATGATGAGAAATAACAGTGCCAATGATCTATGGTAAATGACAGCATGTTAGTGCAGTCCACATTAGTGTTGGTTACAAGAGTAAAAGTACAAACACCATACACAACCAAGAGTAGGGTTTCTAGAGAAAAAACCTTATAAGAAGGGTAGATTTATCAAAGAGGCAAATGATAAAACAAGACAACAACTACAGTCATCACAACGACAGTATGAACATGCAATGATAGCTAAAAGTCAGGGATGATGGAACACCACAGAGGTATGAAAATATCATTGAAGATAGGGACAATCATGGTAGCACAGTGGTCATGATACACACTATGTGCATAGTGAACGATGGTGAGAGCCTTTCTAAGAAAGGCAAGTAATGTTGAAGTGAAACAATGTCTTGTGAATGGGGGAAACATGTAACGACAGTGCAAGACTGTATTTGCTCATAGAAAATAAATTTTAAGTTTCATTCTTATCATTTGGAGGTACAGATAAGAAAAAAAATGATGCAAATCATGGCCATAGAATATGTCATAGGAGCAATGAAGGAGCTCCATCACAACATTCACAATGCAATAGTTGTGGTAGTTCTCTTTGTGTTATGTGTCATCAAATATTCATAGTTAAGCATCAAATTTTGTTGCATTGAGAAGCTGCCATATGAAGTTTGAAGATGGAAGATAGCATATCGGGACAGTGATGATCATGAGCTAACAAGAGGAGGTTCCCAGTCCAACCTTATAGGGAATGCATCTCAAGTAGTGCTGCCATTGAATATTTTATCACAAGCAATGGCACTATCAATTTCAAGGGCCAAAAAGGGATGAAAAAGTTGTCATGATAGTAATACCCCACGGAGAAAAGGAAGGTTTTAAAAAATTGAAGCTTTTCATTATGCTCATATTGTGCAATGGCATTGAATCATTTTTTAATAGAATTTGAAGTTGCTTTCAAATTGGAAAAAATACCCATATGGGTTTGTCATGAAAAATCTGATATGGAGGCAATAAAATGGAGAATGTTCTACAAGAGACAAAAAATGAAATCCATTTCATGTATTATGATAGGCTATGGTAGGAAGCTGGCCTTTTTCTTGCAAATGTGGAAAACCCACTTGGGGTTTCAACAGATGGTGTAAACATTGTTTATATTCTACAAAGAAGGTGAAAGAATTTGCAAATATAATCATTATTTTGCAAAAATCTGAGCTCTATAGAAAAAATCCAATGACCTATGTGGGTTTTTTACTAATAGTGGAAAAATTCAACAAATATACATACTACAAGAAACCCAAACAAGGGGTTTTTCAAAAAATATAGAAATAGATAGAAAATCACAAATGCAAGAAGACCTAGTTTACATAATGAGGGCCAAGCCACATTTTGGCTTTTCTTTTTCTATTTCCCAGAAACCCATTTGGGTTATTAACCTTATCAAGATTTGTTGATGCAAAGAAGAAATCAAAAAGATACAAGAAGGTTCTGAGAAGTGAGCATAAAAACACATTTTTTCTATTCATGGCCGTGGCTAGTGAGCCTTTTCCTTCAGGAAATCAACAGAAACAATGCAAGGAGGTGTCATTATTAAAAAATATAAAGAGGAGAAAATGAGAATTTGTTATTATCTTTGAAAATGAAGAGCTCAAATGGCTTTCTACTAAACAAAGACAACAATGGAGTGGTTGACTGAACTTACTTGGAGTTTTGCTCACACAACATCTGCAATTTGTAAGTTTTTGTTGCTCAAAAACTCCATTTAACTTCTCATTGGTGGTTGCTTGCAAGTAAAAAAACATACATGAGAACAAATGGCACATATGGGCCAGGAAAAAGTTCATAAAAATGCTATAGGTTGAGGTCTGTGAGTACAAAAATGGCCTCCAAATTCACAAAAATGTAGGTTTATGCCAAGAATACACATTTACCTGAGTTTCCATGGCATTTTCATGCATGAAATGTCAAAAAATTGACTGAAAACCAGTAAGAACACCATTTTTCCCTTGTTTTCCAAACCCTCATGGCGACAGAGCAATTTTTCCAGATTCTTCGAAGACCAAATGATGATGTTTTTCATCATTTTGGGTATTATCATTAGGGTTTGACCTTTTCCTTTTTGGCATTTCGATGGGATTTTTATCCTTTGTTTTTTGAAAAAAAAATCAAACACATGTGAAATACAATGGAGGCCGAAAATCACATGTTATTTCCTTAGGCATTCGTTGCCTTTCAAACATTCCAACTTTTAAAACTTTGCCAAGTCTTCACTTTACATCGTATGTTATCACTTAGGCATTTTATGCCTTAGGGATTTCTTCCCTATTTTGACTTATGCTAAGTGTGCAATGCAATATGTGGATGCCATGTGACCTATGTGTAATGCCTTGTTTGTCCAGTGCAATGCAACTTGGAATATGCTTTCCAAGGAATTTGGAGGTAAGCCATATTGGCCAAATTGTTGAAGACTATAATGCCTTTGCAAACATGTGTGATCAAGTGATGCAGAATGTGGTGAGTTAGTAGTCCATGCCTTGGTGGCTTTTTTATAAACTTTTGGCATATCATTATATGTTTGCATTGATTTTCAATGTTGAAATATCATGTAAGTAATTTGAAAATCCCTTTTAGTTTCTTTTCAAATGCAAGTGTAATACATTTTAAATGGTGGGGCCCTTTAAATTGAGCTTAATTGTAAAGTGCTTTGCTAAGTGGTGTTTTATAAATCACTTAACAAATTCACTATATTTATGCTTTAAAAGGCAATGTGTTTTCAAAAACACACATATTGCATGATGGGGAATGTGGTAAAAAATTGTAAGAGGACCCATGCTGACTTGCAGAATGTGGGAAGTATGAGATATTATTTTGACTAATTTTGGTGAAGAGGGAGGCTAGTTGGAGGTATTTTTGTCACACTTTTGGGATGGCTATTGACTTAGCTTGTTTTTTCTCCATGTAGAGGACATTTTAGAGACTTCTAGAAGGTTCTTTTGGGGCCAATTTTGTTTTATCTGAGTAGGATCTTCTAGAAACACTTGTGTGGGGGTTTTGGATGTTTTTGGCTTAAATATGTTGTTTAAGTCATTTCGGAGTTCTTTCTTTTTCAGCAAGAGGATAGCTTACTCTCTTGGAGTTATTTTTCATGAAGCTGCATTGTAACTCAGACAGACCTAATATACAATAAGCACTTTGATTTAATAGATTGGAGCATTTTTACCTCTCCTCTTCATGTTTTGTGGTGTGTCATTAATGGTTGATTAGTCTATTTTGTGAAAAGTCATTTTCCTTACAAACTTGTCCCATGTTTCGTGCATCCATTTGACAGAAAATGTATTTTTACAGGTTATAACCTATGTTGTTTAGTAGTGTTATTGATTGTGAAATCTATTTTTCCTTTTGAAAACACTATTATAGACCTCTTTATAAATTATTGATGTGAACTACATTGGATAGGGAATTGTGTGAGTTAGCTTTGAAATATTAATTTGAGTGTGCAAGGATATTAGCAGGTCTAGGTTGTTTTGGTGTATCACCTTAGTTTATTTTCAGTATCAAGTTTAGTTTATGCAAACTCTTGCCCTTATCTCAGAAGATCAAGTAGTTAGGTGGCATCCAAAGGGGAAGCCAACCCTTATCTCTACTTTCAAATAGGTCACCCACAACCTAAAATAAGTTCCATGTTAGTCCAAATCTACTAAGTGCAATTAAAAAGCTTAGCAAACAGGGTGTAGATTTGGTGCTCTAACAAGTTTCTCTTGTGGTTCTTGGTAGTTTTCATAGTTAGGAAGCGTTATCAGGTTTGATTTTACCAATTTCATCATGATTGTTTCAATGGGTTTGGTTAACTGTGTGTACTTGCATTTAGGATAGTTGTTCTTGTTAGGGTTTCACCTTTGTTGTGATTTTGTGTTGTTGATTTGATTGTTCTGAGGGGGTGTTGTTTGTTGTATAGTTGGTTGAATGTTAGTGTTACCCATTTTTGTTACTTGTTTAAGTTGATTGAGCTAAAGAGTTTGCAAACTGAAAGTCAAGTACATTTCTTATCTATCTTCCCTATATTGCATTCAATTGTATAAACAAAAAAATCAAAGAGATTACAAGTTTTAGTATCAGATCATTGCATTTATACAAGTGCATACAATATGGAAAAGATTTGCACAATTCTTTCTGAAAGAAATCTTTATTGATATAAAAGTACATATTTGTCTCACACAAGCCGTGAGACTTAACTTGTCCAATGAAAATGAAGAACAATTTATACATTGATGGATAAAAGAAAAGAATGCACATATAGGGGAAGAGGCCAATCATTGCCTGATGATTGGTTCATTATCTACTATTTTGCTCTATCTCCTGCTTTGAGTTGTTTTGCGTCCTCCATAGTTCCCTACTCCTAGTCCTTACATTTGGAAATTACAATGATGTTAGAGCAATGCTCTAAGCAATGACGGTCTCTAACACTACATGTACATGCACCCATGAATGTATAAACTGACCCTCAAGTGCATTAAATAAGCATACAAACTATAAATGTCCAAGAAAGCAACAAGACCATCAAGCACATCAATCATATGCACATTTTTTTTAACTTTTTGTTTCATGTGCAGATACAAGAATAGCAATGTTGTTGTTCATCAAATTTCAGCACGTGGGTTAAATGTGGCTCCCACAAGGGTTGAGCTCAGTGTGTTGCTTTATTGTGCTTTAAAGAGGCATTGAAAGATACTCATCAGATCATTCATCTCTTTATGGTTCTTTCAAACAGGTGCACATCATTTGTGATAGTGAGATATTTTTCACTGTCACAAGTCACATGTACTTGTTCTGAAAAAATCATAAAGAGTAAGAGTGTATACAATCTTTTGTGAAAGGATAGTTATCTCACAAATGCATAGAGAGCACACTAGTCATGAAGAAGATCAAAAGAAGAAGGGAGGGAAGCCATATGGATAAAGCTTACATAATAGTTATCATTTATGACAGGGAAACAAAAAGATGGTGGTCATAATCATGACTATGAAGATCATTCATTACCTTGAAATAGAGGTTCATGGCAGTGATTTAGAACATCAACTCATCAATAGTGATAGGGATCATGAAACCATAGTGAAAATGAAACTCTGAGAGGCATTACAATGGAAAGAGAAAAGAATTCTTCATTCATGAAATTTGATAAAGGTATTGCTATAGTGATCAAGTGTAAAAAGGCATTAAACAATCATTTAGTGATAAAGTAATTCATATGAGGTCACTATAGACCTGAATGCACAATAATCAAGCTTCCAAGAGACAGGAAAATAGACACTCAACATTGATGAAAGGATAGACTTCAAGATACGGTCTACTTCACAAGAAGCTGATAAAGAAAAGCTTGATCAAGCAGTGTTATGAGATTAACAATAAATAATCTCCAATGCCAATACGATAAATATTAAATGCACATTACAAATATATTCTAATGTGTTCAATCAAGGAAACAATCAATATGTATATAACATAAAACAACCAATGAGAAGACAGTTTTGGAAAATAGTGTACAAAAGACAAATTTTCATTGAGTTGCTACAGTCATGTCAAATCTATGCTTGAGAGTTAGAAACCAAGTTGGTAGTCCTTCAAATGGAAGCCTGAAATATTAGTCTTCACAATATTGGTATTGAGGTTTTAATGCAATAATAGTTGCGTTTTTGAAAATTTATATGGAACCTTTTTATGAGTAAAGATATGTGACAATTAATAGTCCAAAAGTGACCACGAGGCTATTGAGTTTAGCCATGAAGTACCAAAATTCTTGCTTACACCCAAGCATGACAGTGCAACAAAAGAAGCACATACTCAACCTACCTTTTCATCTCAAAACGACAGTATGCATAATCAATATGAGAAGGTAAGTGAATATGTTTTCTTTTTCCAAGAAAGATTGCAGTAGCTAAGTGAACATTTATTATTTTTCCATCTTGTTTGTGTTTCTCACAAACATGTGAAATATTGCAAAATCATGAGAAAGGGTAGTTATTTCAGCCATCCAGTTAATGGATTTGTTTGACTAGATTCTTTGCTGGTTAGATTAGGTTAGGATAGATTTTAGTCCTAGTTTACATTCCCTAAGTGTTGTCCAACACAGCTAAAAAGTTTCCCTTCAGTTGTCTTTCCTTTCAATAAGTTTCCAAGGTGTTCCCGAGTTATTGCTGCTGAGTTATAGATTGAACTAGAACTGTTTTGAGTTTACTAAGTGACTCCGTGCCCAAGGATAGGTCTAGGGAATTGGTCAAAATGTTTAGTAGGAAAACATGTAGCAGATGTTGCCAGAATGTAACCATATTTTCACTTATTGCACAATCTGGTTGAGCTTGTTGATTTTAAACTTAGAAAAAGGTGCATTCTAAATCATTCCTACATTACATTCAGATGCATAAATGAAATAATCTAGAAAATATTACAATTACATATTACTGCATTTACACATATGCATGTAACAGAAGAAGGATTTACACAAATCTTTTCTGAACAACAGAGTAATCTTTATTGAATGTATAAGTGTACATTATCTCACACAAGCCGTGAGATTGACTTAACTTATTCAATACAGATAAAGACAAGTTTATACATGAATAAGTAAATGGAAAGTAATGTGCATATAAGGAAGGAAACCAGTCATTTCCTGAGAATGACTGGTCCAGGATGCATCGTCTTGTCCTGCTGTTGCCCCGAGTTGCTTGTGTCCTTCTTAGCTCCATAGCGCTCTTAGTCCTGTATCTAGCAAAAGCAATGATATTAGAGAAATGCTCTAAGCAATGAAAAGTTTCAAACCTTACATGAAAAAATACCTATGCATATATAAACTGATCTCAATCCACATTAAACAAGCATGCAAATCCTGGATGTCTCAGAAAACCATTGAAGTCATAAAAAACATATAGGATATGCATTTATTTCACTAACATATTTGCTTCATGTGTAGATACAGTTGCATTTGTATTTTCGTACTATGTTATTAAATTGCAGCACATGGGATAAATGTGGCTCCCATGAGGGTTGAGCCCATCGTTCTAATCATCTTATGTTTTGACAGGGATAGGAGTACAAAATTTCCATGCATTTTAAACTCTGTTGAGTGAATACTCATCACCTATGTGGTGAGTTGGTTGATATCACAATCATAAATAAGAAATGTTCACTCAATAGAATCACAATAAGAGGAAGGAAATCAAATGTAGATCATTACAAGGAAAATAGTTTATTCAAAGCTTTATAGTAATCAATTATCTATGAGCAATCATAATCTTTAAGTTGCAGTAATATGACACTGTTCAAGCAAGTTAACATTGTGTATGATATTGTATCAAGGTGAAGTTGAACTTAAGATAGGTTATGACCAATTCTATCAAGTGCAAGATAGAGTAAAGTAAGGGACAATTATGATTATGATGCACTGTGTAATCCAATCAAAAGAATGACAATATTAAAAGATGCCAATATTATAAAGAGAGAACTTTGTTTCTGAGACAGTCGTGCAAGACCTACTTGATAAAAACACTGTTACCCAAAGGAAAGCTATATAATCTTGATGTCACTATGGAAAACACAATCAACAAGGCATGCATATATAAAAAATAACTTCTCTTCAACTAAGTACTTCCACAATAGTAATGTCAGCAAAGTTGAGGTAAACATGACAATAAGGAGAAGAGACTGTACATCTAGAATACAGTGAACAGAGGCTATAATAATGGCAATGGAAGCCATAGGCTCATAACATATGCATAAAGTCATGAAATCAAGGTAACAGTCCAATGATAATGACACAATTATTCAAAAAGCAGAGATGTTCAAAACCACATAGCTTAACAATCCATAAGGGAGATCAAGAATGCTTCAGTATGCAGGGGCTTAGAAGATATGAAGATAAAGAGAATCTTTATTGTGGTGAAAGTACATGTATATGAAAATAGTGGATAGTAGATTTAAAGAGTTTAGGCATATCACATGAGCAGTTGATAAGATAATTACAGACCTGTGCATAGTATGAGGTAGTTTCTTCATTATTTCTTCATGGAACATATAATGAAATTCTCAGTCATAAACAAGTAGTGGTAGAGCCATATGAACATTAACATACAAAACATATGCCCCAGATTTATGGCTCAAAATAGTCAAATGAACTAAGTTTTGTAGTATGTGTAAGGATTAATAGTGGAATTAGATGGCTCTTGTTTCAACTATCACCCTCTCATGGAATCTCATTCATATTATAATCTTGCACGATCTTATCATAGTAAGGGTGTTTTTGAAACAAATGCATTAACAGTCAACAGGTGCAACAAAGATAAAGGGTAAAAGGCACGATATAAGTGAAAAATAGGGTTTTATATCTGCAAATGTTGTGAAGCTTGTAATGGCATTTTTATTTAATGCCTGAGAGCGACTGAGGAAAAGACATGAGGAGTTAAATCATGAAGAACCCAATAGAGAGAACAGTGAAGGCATGGGTTTTAAAAATCCAAGAAAAAGCCTCAATATCTATGGAAAATGTATGACCGCAGCCATAAAGAACAATTTTCTTTCAGAAATGCATAGCCATGCTTTAGAATATCATAAAATGATAGGAAAATGTCCAAGTTTCAGGCTGGAAATGCAAAGTAATAAACAAAGAATGATGAACCCGTGGCCTGTAGTTTCTTCAAATCTTTAGATTTTTGCAAAATGGAAATGTAAGTTTCAGATAGATGCAAACAAACACAAAATATTAAGCCATGGTTTCCAAATGAATATAGATGAAACTCACCTTGATCTGCATAATGAAAGGGCTCCAGAAACACTTTCAGAAAAGAGAACAGAAATGAATCTCCATCAAAATCTTAAAAAACCTTGTTGGAAACTGCATGAAGCTTCCATGAAGCTCAATAGGCAAAATCAAATGCTTTCCAAACTTTGGCATTGTTTTGTTTTAGGGTTTGGAACCCTATTCCTTTGGCCGACCATTAACTGATATTTTATCACTTATTTAAAGCTTTTCATGTTGATTAATATATGCTAGGTCAAGACTTATGTATAAATGACCTTGTGTTCACTTGCTTTTGTCTTGAACAAGGTCTTAGAATTGATTTATTTTTCCAAGTCATTTCATGTATAGTTGGCCTTATGTCTTTTTTTCTTTTTTTTGCATTTAATATAAATGTAAAGCAGTTTAATTAAGTGTTGTTACTATAAAGCACTTAATTAAATTACTCTTTTAAATGCAAAAATGGAGGATTCATGCTTTGTCATGCATGTATGGGTTGTTTTTGAGTATTTATGAGATGGAGGGTATCTTGGGAGAGGTTGAAAAGGTTGGAAAACATGTGCCAAGAGTATAGGAGGCATTTATTTGTTTTTTGGAGAAAATTGGAGCTTTTGGGGGGTGGTTTGATGTGTCATCATATTAGACTTGGTCAAAGTTGACCTTTTAAGCATTTGTGAGCTTATTGGGAGGAATTTTAGTTGCTAAAAACTAGGTTTTTTAAAGGCTTACGAAAATGGAGCTTCTAGAGCAATTTTTGGTGGAGTTACTTGGAGATGATGGTTATATTCTCATTTGAGCTCACTTTGTGAGTTAGTTTTGACTTTTATTTTTCTGCTATGTGACTTTTGTGAGTCCTTTGGAGAAAAGACAATGCTTTATAACTCACTATTTTGGACATGTTGACAGTGGATACCTTGATGATTAATGGAGATAAGCATTATTTTTGCCTTCTCATTCTCTGCTTTATTGTGTGCATGTTAGTTGATTGATATAGCTACTTGTGAAGTTATTTTGTTTCCTTGTAGTTTTTATCTCAGTAAAATCACCTTTTGCAAAAATATATGTATGTTGCAGGTCATAGATTGTGTTAAATGTAGGTTTTCTAGCTGTGAGAGATATCTCTCCTTCTCGAGATGAATTGTCAAGCCTTCCTATGAAACACTAATGCAAGAAACATATTATTTTGTGTTGTGTAAGCCAAACTTTTCCATTGATTAAATTGTGTATGCAAATTTTTTGCAGGTCTAATGAACATTTAGGTGCATCACCGTAGAGTTTAATAATTTCAATTTATGTTTCCTTTTTTCCCTTTTCCTCAACAAATCAATAGATTAGTTTTAGGTGAGTACCAAAAGGAAGTCAACCTTCTTCGAAGGTTGACCTCTGCTTATAAGTAACCCATAGCTTTAGAGGTCTTCCCATATTTTCTCTGAATTGTTGAACATAAGGTTCAATAGGGTGTATTTTTAGGAGATAACATTTAGCAGCATGATTGTTGTTTGGCCTAGGAGCACTTGGGACCACCTTAACATCTACCACACCATCGTTCATTACATTCCTATTCTTAGCCCAGGCATGAGGCTTGTTGTTTGAACTAGTTGATGGTCGATTGTCTTTGTAAGCTTGGGTATTCCCATGTGAGATTAGATCTCTCTCAACATTAAGGGCTCTAGGGACAAGCTCATCATATGATGTAGTGCGTTGCATTTTCAAGTGGAAGGATAGATTTGCATCTAGATTTTCTATAATGATCCCCATTTGTTGTTCATTGGGAAGAGGTCATTTTCTCTTACTAACTCTTTGTATCCATCATTGTAAGAAATTAGCGAAATTTTCTCATTTGTTTTGTCTGAGAGTGTACAAATCTTCTAAGCTTACATCTATGTCAAGGTTAAAGGAGAAGTGATCGATGAATTTGTCCATGTAATTTCTTGAAAAGTTTTGATATTGAGAGGCAGTTGAGAAAACCAATCCATATCAGGGCTTACTAGACTTCAGGGGAAGAGGTGCATTAAATAAGAATCATTGTAAGCCACCTCCATACACATGAAGTTGAATTCTTTGACATGGTCCATAGGACTTCCTCTCCCTTTGTATTTATCGAATTTGGGGATTTCAAAGCTGAGAGAGAATGGCACCATTGCGAGGTTTCAATTGAATGGATAGGGACATAAGTTCTATGTATGTGGCTTATTTGTCTTGCCCATTTGAAGATCCTGCATTTCTTGTGATAACGCCTTAAGTTGTGATGCTAGATTGTCTTGTGGGTTTGGAGGAGGAACATATGTTGGGATGACAGATGGGTTGTATGTGGGATTCTAATATGATAAAGTGTTGTTGGGGTGTATGGTGGTGTAGGATATGACGATGATGGTGTAGGCGTATATGTTCCTAATGTGTTTAGGTTGACGATGTTTTGTTGAGGGCTATAGTACATAAACCCTGTTGTTGTTGTTGTTGTTGTGCGAGAAATTTTTGTTGTTGGACATATTTTTGAGCTTGTTGTTGTTGTTGCACTGCTAAGGCTGCTTGTTGTTGTTGTTATTGTTGTTGTGTTGCTAAGGATACTTGATGTTGTTGTTGTGCTACCAAGGTTGATTGATGTTGTTGTTGTGCTACTAAGGTTGCTTGATGTTGTTGTTGTGCTAATAAGGCTTCTTGTTGTTGTTATTGTTGTTGGATGGCTTGCTAATAAGCCTATTGTGCTTGTTGTAAAGCTAATGCATGTGCTTGCAATGTAGGATTGTTTGATTATTGAGACATCTATGATGGGTTTTAGGTGTTTATGTTTTACGTAGGTTGCGGGTTGTTGATGAGAGGTTGGGGGTTCCCTTGGTTCAACATTCCTTGTAAGATAGTGGATTGAGGTGGATGAATGTAAGTTTGAGGTCCCATTCGATTTTGCATGACGTGGGGGACCAAGGAGAAAGATGATGTTGGTGTCATTTGGTATTGCAATGGTATTGACACAGTAATACATTGTAATTGATTGAAAGGGTTCCCTTGATTGAAGGGTAGGGGGTTCCCTTGTTGTATTTGAGGTGGGATCAATTTATTACCTTGGTTGATGGGATTCGTAACCAAAGTGTTGTTTTGATTTGGGTCAATGATATATGGGTTTGATGTGGATGGTGGATTAACTTAGGTAGCTTGGGTAACCACTTTGTTTCGATGTGTCAATGAGGTTGTTGGAACTACTTGTCAAGGGTTGATTTTGCATGAGAGTGTTAACTTTCCCTTGTTTTCCTACTTGAGGCACTTGGTCCACATTACCTTGTGTAACATTAGGCATACTTGGGGTATTTGTGGTGATGGATGAAGATGGTTGCACTTGAAATGTTGAGGTTGCTGTGGCATCATGGAATGTAAGTGGTTTTCCAAATATTGGTGCCCAACTTGTGTTTTGGGGAAGGTTGGCGGTTAATGGAATGGTTGTGTTGTGAATACCCATATTTGTGTTTGTTCTTAGACATGAAGTGAGACCAAGGTTGGTTCCTAGCCCAGTTGCAAGACTAGATGTTAACAGTTGACTTGGAACAAGGGATTTAGTTGGTTGAATCGTAGATGAAGTCAAGCCTTGTGTCAATGATTGCACAACAAAAGATGGGGAAATTGGAGCCACATTTTCTAAGGCTTGATGTTCTTGTTTGTACTCCATGATTTCTTCCTTAGTAAGTCCAAATGGATTGTTCGTGACATCTTCTATCTCATACAACCTTGATAGAGACAAGGGTTGTTGTGATGGGGTAACTTGACTTCTTGGATTAAATTCTTGAGGATTTGGATCACTTGAGGTGTTCATGTGACTTTGGTTTTCTCCATGATTCTCTTGTTTTGTGATCTTGTTGTTACCATAAATTTTGGGTCACCTATGGGAGAGTTGTGTTGAGATTGGTAATGTTTTAACTCTCTAGTTGACTCAAATTTAGGTAGAAGGGACGTCCTAAGTCATTTTGGAGCAATGGTGATAATGGGAGATGAAAAGGTGAATGATATGGGGCAAGTGATATTTGAAAACATTTTGGGACAACACTTTTGACTTAAGAGTTTGTTGTTTGATGTTTGTATAAAGGATGTTTATGAACTTGAGAATCTTTAGGGTAGACTTGTGACCTTAAAGATAAAATAGTCCAAAGATGATAGTTCTAACTCAACCAAATGCATGGAAAATGATTCATTTCACATACAAAAGTATCTAAGTTATGGGTTGGTTTGATTGATAGATGTCCAAGTCCAAAGTGTTGGGGTGTTTGAAAATTTTACAAAGTTTGGTGAAGTGAAATTTGGATTTTGATGAAGGGGTGAATGAAATGTTTGACCCAATGTTGACCTAACCTTTGTTTTGCAAGACCAAGGTAGTGAGAAATATTCTATACCTCTAAAGTGGTCAAACCCTAAGGACTCAATGATTTTGGAAATGGGACCCAATGATTTTGGTAAAGTGAAACTCAATGATTTTGGATAATGAAACTCAATGATTTTGGACTCAATATTTTGTAATGTTTTCCTTGTATGGTAGTGGACGTAAGGTCGGGTTGTTCAATCAGAGTGATCAGATGCCAAATTGTCATGTGGGGTTCAATTTTGTCAATTTATCTTGCTTAAGTGAGTTTATTTTTACCACAAACACTTGTCTTGATTAAGTTTTGAAACTAAATGTCTATGTCAAAAACATCATAAATTTCACAAGGTCCATTTTGTGAAAATCATGAGGTTGAAGCCATAGTTGCTTATGTTGACTTTGGGAAGTATGGATTGAGATATAAGTCAAGATATTTAGAAATCTCTAAGGATACAAATCCTTAGGACAAACATTAATATCAAGGCTATTTCAAAAGGTATCCATACTTAGAACAAAGGGTTTGAAATTTTGAGGAAGATTGTGAATGTTTGTTTACAACATTTTGGAACCAAGCAAAGTATTAAACTAAATTACAAGCATTTACAACCTAGGCTCAAAAGATACTACCTACTGAATCACAACTTAGATTTCTCCAAACACTAAGATAATGCGAACAGTTAGAGATTTGGAAACATTGGCTCCCCTCCATGACACACACTTCTCAGGACCACCAAATCTCAAAATCCTGAAGACCTGAAGATCCTAAGGATTTTTCTGTTTTAACAATGAATAGTACAAATGTGGGGTGGCTTTGGAACGATTATTCCTGCACCAACATGCATAAAGGTTTTTGGCTTCTAAACAGTTGGTTCGTAATAAAGGCTTTCGTTCAAGGTGGCCATACACACGACAAGATTAGCTCAAGATTATGGAGAATCAAGAGGCCTCCCAATCTCTTCCTAAGAAGATATTTTAACATATCACATAGATACTAAGGGTGACGCTTGTCGGTATGATGCATCCACACTTATTATTTATGATTTTCATCACAAACACATTATTTATATAGTGGCTTGAAAGAGCTTGGCTTTAGCTTGTTTCCGCTTGGGTCGTTCTCTCCTTTCGAAGTGGAGAGGTAGGTCCTCTAAAGATAAACGATAGAAAAGAAGTATATTTGTAGTTTGATCATCCATGTTTGCATGAAACAAGGAGAGAACACATACCATGCCTTTTCCCTACACTAGCAAGCGGTTCATTTTTAATCCAATTTGAAAAGATGTAGGCAATTATGTAAAGTGTTATGGAATGTTTTTGTTTCTCAAGATTGTCAAGTGGCGTGAGAGAATTGCATACACATTTAATAACAAATATGTAAATCAAAACACAACAAACACTTGTTAATTTTAACCCCTAAAGTTAAGATGACTTCATTTTATGCACCAAATGAAATGTTAAGTTGCCTTGTTCAATTTTAAGCCCAAAATAAAAAGATGAAATGAGGGTTCAATTTTAGTCTCGTCTGAGTGTTCTTTTTAAACCCAAATGAAAATTAGTGTGGTCCTAAAGCATAAAATGAAAAGAATGAGATATGGGTTATAATTGCCCCTAAAGCGTCAAAAATTTGTTACAATTATAAGATTTAAAAATGAGAACGCTTCTTCACTTCAACTTTTATCACCCAACCTGCAAAACCCATTTAGCCTAAAAAAGTGTAGTTGTATCTGCAAACACAAGGAAAAAAAAATCTAAAGAAAAATTTGTTATATTGATTAGTTCAAGCCCTCCTTCTAGTGCCAAAATGTGACCAATGTCATAGTATAGGTTAACTACACTCAATCTATATGAATTCAAGGAATATTTAACCCACTAAACATCAATCCTAATAAGATCATTCATTGTTAACAAAGACAAAGAAACCATTAAAACTAACATTCTAAATCATGAAAGCTTGACAAACCTCAAATCTAAGACATTGAAACTTATCATATTGGGGGACTAGTGTCGCATTGATGTGGAATGATGACCCTTTCCCAATCCCTTGGATAATAAGCTTGTTTCAATCGATTCTATTGAGGAGAATCGATGAAACCAATAAGAGATATGTGATAAAACATGATTTAAATGCTAAATTAACATGATATATGCTAAGATGATCGATATGGGTGTATGAAAATTTAATCTAAATGTATGCAAGCTTCAAAAGATTAAAATACTAATTAACAAATAAGCTAAATGTACACATCTATGATATCATGGAAGTCATTAATGGAAGCTAAGCTAATATAATGCAATTAAAATAAGCTAAAATTTTGCTAAATGTAATTGCAAGTAAGAGTTATTTTAACAACATAAGTTTGATGTTAAAAGATGGATCCATTTTTCTCCAAATAGTGCTTTATTTATAGGAAAGCAAATGAGAAATGAAGGGTTAAGATAAAAAAGGCTAATCAATGGTCAAGGATGGAAGAAGTTAGAGGCATGGAAAGGGATGAGAATCAATGATGAGATTTAATCAAAGGTTCTCATTCCTTCAAAAAAACACACTTTTAACCTGTACAAGAGGTCACAAGTTAACTTGCACAAGAAGTTTTGAGTTAACTTACACATGAAGTTTTGAGTTAACTTGCACATGAAGTTTTGTAAGAATATTTCCTTTTTCAAATGAGTGAGGAGAAAGAATATTCTTTGGAATATTCTCATGTGTGAAGAAATAGATATTTTGCAAATTAAAACAAAGTTTAATTGTGCAATAGGGGAAGGAATATTCCCCTTGTGGAGGAATGTGCAAAGGAGGAATATTCCCTTGCAAGTGGAAGAATTAGTAATTAGATAATTAAAACAAAGTTTCAATAATGCAAATTAGGGGAATTATATGATATTCATTAAATAATTGATTTAATGGAGATCAAATGAAAAAACAATGGATGAGATTGATTTGATCTATCAATGGTCACAAATGAAAGGAGAATGAAACATGGATCAAGGAATCAAAGATCACATGGATCAAGAAATGATCAAGTGCTCACAATCATGCAAACAAACACACTTTGCAATAACTTTAAAAATGTTTCAAAGTTTGTTTAGAGTAATCAATACCTTTTTTTGAGGAAAATAGGAGAATATTCCTTTGGTATATTCCTTATGCAAGTGGATGAGAGGGAAATTATCAATTTAGTTAATTAAAACTAAATTTGAATGTGCAAGATGAGGAATGTGAGGATATTCATTAAATTATTGATTTATTTAATGAAAAGGAGATGCAAATATGATATTTAATTAAATAGTTTAGGTTATTTAATTAAATAAGAAGACTTAGGGTTAAAATTAAATAATTTGCATTATTTAATTAAACCAGATGAAATGTCAATGTGAGAGGGGGGCGAATTAACCTAATTAGTCAATTAGATTAATAGGTGAAAATGAGATATTTAATTAAATAATTATGCTTATTTAATTAAACAAGCGAAAAGAGGATGGGTTTGAGGATGAAATGATGTTAGTTAGCCAATGTGATCCATTGAGACATTTTTAGATGTCTACAATTAGTAAAAATATCTCTTATAAAATATGAAAGAATTTAGATAAAAAACACTATGAAATTGTTTTAAGTCTTACCAGTGCTCCCACATTGTCCTTGGCAGCCAATTTCTCTCTTGTAAATGGTCCACTCTGTGCTCTATCAAGTCCTACATCTGACATATCTTGAACCTCATAGTTGGATGTGTCTATGGGAGCCTTAGTGTCCACCATTGGAGAAGACCCAAACATAAATTGTTGCACGTCATGCAGTGATGGGGCACACAAATATGTGCCAAAGAGGATGGTGTACCAGTCAGAGCTAATGACGGTGTACCAGTCGGAGTTGATGTAGTAGGTGCACCACCATCATGTTTGGATGTATAAGGTGCATCACCATCATGATGGGATGCACCATCAAATGGTTGTGCAACATGATGGCTCTGCATGACCAAATGATCATTCAATGAATGTAAGGCATAAATGCTCTGAGTCCTTGCATCTAAAGTAATCCCAGGGTAAGGTAGTGGAGTTGGGGTAGAAATAGGTAGAGGAGGATGAACTAGGGTGACTCGGCGTGCTCTAAGTCTATCCTATGGCATCCCTCTACCAACACCCTAGAAATCTCGCATGTCAAAGTAAAATTGACATGTGATGTAGAGTGAGTAGGGGAATATTTCTTATAGATGACCAACAATTCTACTAACCAAAGATCTCTCAAACACTCCTTAAGAGGACCCTTCAAGTCAATTTCCCCAAATAAGGGGATGGCACCAATTTCCACAAGAATCTCAAGGAAAACCTATACAAACTGACTCAGTGACATTTGAAACATCTTTTCCATGCCAAAATATAACAAAGAACTCAAATTTGCAGGGTATACACTTCATTCTTCCATCGCTCTAAAATTGACCTAGAAGCACCTCATATGAATACAATGTAGGACAATCACAAAGAACGTCTATAAGCACCCACTCCTGCAACTAGACACATGCACAACCTTGAAGACACCTTCAAAAACTCGTCAAATTTTAGCAACACCCAACAATAGGGCTCAAAGCACTAAAAACAGTCCAAAACTCATCAACTTCCAATTAGGCATGTCATCCTTGTAGCCTGCCAACCTAAGATAGTCACTATAGAATCCTCCTAAACACAAGACCCAGAAAAAAAAGAATTGGTTTTAGAATCCTCCAATGGATTACTTTCAGACCCCAAAACCATAGGGCAAGACTCTTTACCAGACCTTCATAATAAGACACTTTTCCGAGCCACAAGGAGGCCTAAATGGTTGAATTTCCAACAAGAATAAAGGCTCCAAAGCACACCCCAACTCCCCTAAGCCTCAAAATTGATTATTAGAATATAATTTAACTCATTTAAACCATTCTCAACTCACTTCCTCAAGAATTTTACCACAAATCAATAAAACATAGAAAATCAACATCTAACTAGGCTTGTCACATGGAGATGCCAAGCCTAGAGTTGCTCAAAAGTTGCACCAGAACCCATTCCATCCTCCAAGACCTTCAATAACATAAACTACATGATATTCCTTTCCTTCCCACCAAAAATTGGGCCATGGGCAAGTGGAGAAGGTGAGTTAGAGAGCTTTTTAGACCAAACCCCAATTTTGAGGGTTTTCCAGACCACTCTCAGTAAAATGCGGATATCTCTTTCAATTCTTAATGAAAAATGCTGAAACCACCACCAAAAGAAAGCTAGTTCAATCCTATATCGATCCATTATTGAATTATTCCCGTAAAGTACGTAATATGGCCATACCATGCATTTTAGCAGCAATTTTACACACAAAAAATGAAGGAAAAAATGGTTTCTTTTTATTCAAACTTTCTCCAAACTTCACCATCAACACACCTCGACCAAAATAGGCCTATTTAAACCTTTGAAACCTATTTCCAACACCCTCCAACTGATTTTTGAATTAGTTGGACATTGGAATTAACTGATTTTTAAAACATTCCAAACTAGACTCCTAATTGCCTAGTTAAGGCAATTGATACTAGTCCCAAGAAGTCCGATTACAATGAACATTTAAAAAGGTGTTAAAACACCACAAAACACATCAAAACATCAAGGATACTCCCCTCAAATACCTGGTTGCACCAAGGCATCTTAAGTTCTTATCTTTCCTAGATGCACCAAGTTCACATGGTGAGGAAGGAGACCTTGTCATTACATCAAAACTTAATACCAAACCTAAAAACCTATTATAAAGCATTCAAGATGGTCCTTAGGACCTTATTACACCATGATCATCTTTGAAATTAAATAAAAATCCACACAAGGCCTCCAAGAGGCATGGATTCCCCAAGGTTCCCTTGCACCAACATGTCTCCCTAAGACAAACTTAGCATATAATTTTTGAAGAAAATACCAAGGGACATCAAGATTGTTGTTGGGTGGTTTATCAAAAACCATCCACCATCATCTCTAGAAATTATCTAATATGCCTCTATGGGTGCACCATTTAATTAAAAATTTTGGCTGTAACACATTAACGGGTTGTCCTATTCCATGATTGATGAATAACTGGGCTAATCTGGCTTTGTTAATATCAAGTGCCCTCACCTCATCATATGATAACCCATTGACATAAAATTTCCTTTTTTCCTCTCCCCATTGTGCAAATCTATTGTGCTGAGTTGCCAAAGTTTCAACATTTGAAATGATTGTTTCTAAATTATTTTTCATGTCTGATAGCTCAATGAGTGTCTCATAGATTCAACAGACATTTCTCAATTGATCTAAATTTCTATGAATAGATTCATGTATTGTTAGCACGTTTTGGTTTGGAAACAATGGTCACAGTGAAGTAGAATTTGGAGGGTTTTCATCTTGTGCGGGGTTAGGATTTTTATGTTGATCCAATTGAATGTTTTCATGTTGAGCAGGGTTGGGATCAACCATTTTAAGTTGATTAATTGATAAATTTTTTCAAATTTAAGAAATATTTTAATGTAATAAAAAACCTGTCAAATATCCTACTTTTGACTAAAATTCACAGAAAAAACAACGCAAAACCAATATAAATTAAAGAAAAACATAAAAATCCAAAAATACCTTTGAAATTTGGTTGATTTGACCAAGAAAATTCACCTACGAACAAATATCCAAGTTGTGGATTAGAAAAACCGTGCTCAAATTGCTAAAAATGAGCTCTCGAGTTTTTGCTTTTGATTATATAAAACAAGAAATGGATATCCATTTCCTTTATGTAGTTTTTTAATATATGATCAGGCTGAGACTTGACCATATAGTTATTGGCACTATTTTTTGAAATGTAAGATACCTTTTATCATTTTATATTATAATATAAAATTATATTAGATAATATATTATATATATTACATTATAATATAATAAACATTATATTATATTATGTATAATCTACATTATATTATATTATGTATAATATAATATAATATTATTATATATAATATAATATAATATTATTATATATAATATAATATTATATTATTATATATAATATAATATAATATTATTATATAATATAATATAATATTATTATATAATATAATATTATATTATTATATAATATAATATTATATTATTATATAATATAATATTATATTATTATATAATATAATATAATATTATTATAATATAATATTATATTATTATATATTATATTTATTATATAATATAATATTATATTATTATTATATAATATAATATATATTATTATATAATATAATATTATATTATTATATAATATAATATAATATTATTATATAATATAATATTATATTATATATAATATTATAGTATTATATTATATTATAATATTATTATATTATATTATATATTATAATATTATTATATTATATTATATTATAATATTATTATATTATATTATATTATAATATTATTATATTATATTATATTATATTATATTATATTATAATATTATACTATATTATATTATTATATAATAATATAATATATATAATAATATAATATATATAATATATAATATAATATATAATAATATAATATAATATAATAATATAAATAATAATATAATATAATATAATATAATATAATAATAATATAATATAATAATATAATATAATAATATAATAATATAATATAATATAATATTATAATATAGTATTATAATATTATAATATAGTTAATATTATATAATAATATAATTAATTTATTATAATATTATATTATTATATAATATAATATACTATTATATTATTATATAATATAATATAGTATTATATAGTAATATAATATTATATAATCATATAATATAATAAATTTAATATTATATTTAATATATTATAATATAATATTATATAATATTTATTACTATATAAATATTATAATATATTAAATTAAAAAAATATTATAATGTTTTTTAATTTAATATCCATGCTATATGATAAATATATTTAAAAACAATATTATAAATATATTTTAAAAAATTATAATATATTAAATAAAAATATTGGTCGGTCCCAGATTTGACGAAATTATAAAATCTGACCTAAACAAAATAGATATCCATTTCTAATGGATATTCATTTTGGTCTAGTATTAGCTTTGGCACTATGTACTTTCTACCCAAGCCTACAAAAAGTTAAAGCGGAATTTCACATTTTTGGGCAAGTTAAAAATGCCTTTTTTTCACATCGCCACTTTTTGGACCCCCATGATCTTGCACAATCCCTTGAGTTCCTACATAGATATTGATTAGGTTGGTTGTGTTGATGATAGAAAAAGTACAAGTAGTGGTGCATTATTTCTTGGATGTAGATTGGTATCATGTGGCTAAGTAAGAAACAAGATTTAGTATCTTTATCTACTACAGAGGTTGAGTACATTGCAACATCTTTCTACACACAAGTGTTGTGGATGAGGCAAAAATTGAAAGATATTAGAGTGGTGTATGATGAACCAATTTCTATCTTCTATGACAATACAAGTTCAATTAATATTTCAAAGAATCCAGTAATACATTCAAAGACAAAGCATATTTCAATCAAATATCACTTTTTGAGAGAGAAGGCTATGGAGAATGAAGTGAAGCTCGAATATGTGTCTACAAAGGATTAGATTATTGATATATTCACTAAGGCTCTTCCTAAGGATACTTTTGAGTATCTCTAGGAGAAGTTGAGGTTGAGTACATTGCAACATTGTTGCAAGAGTGTGAGAAATTGATGCTTTGATTAGTTGCATTATATTGTCATTAGTAAAGCTATTGGTATCAACCCCTAGTGTTGCTCTGATAAGCTTCCATCTATGGATATGTGGATGAGTCACTATGTTGCAGTTAGATTGGTGGCAATGAGGAAGTGTTGAAGATGATGAGGATATGTCTCTGGTGCTTGGTTTCCAAGTGCTTTTGAGAAAATTTGATAAAAAGAGGAAATAGTGTGTTGTAGTGGTGTTCAGGGTGACAAAGTTGTGTTTTGGTTTTGCTCTGCATTTCTTCTAGGTTGAATATTTTCTTGTGCGATTTAGATATGGTGGTGAGAGTGGTTCAAAGGTGCTGTATTTTAAGAGTTGGTGTGCTAGATCTTCGTACAAAAAAAGTTATGTTCACCAGTGTGTGAACTGTGTATTATAGAGGTGTCTAGGAGAAATGTTTCTACTCCACGTTTCTTTGCATTTAAGTTTTAGGGATTATGATTATGAAAGTGTGTTGATGGTGTTGGTAGTTTACCTTAGTCAAGAGGGTTTGAGTTTTGATGCTTCAAAAGATGGTTTTTTGAGTTACAATGTATTGTAGAGTTGTCTAAGTGTACTGGGTGTGTACATTCTTCAGGTGGAAGTTGTTGTGGAGTTAGTTGGATTTCATGGTGTTCATAGAATATTCAAGGTCATGTTCAAGTGTGGTGCATGGTTCACAAGTCATCCTTGGGTTTGAGGAAGAGTGTACTTAAAATTTTAATGGTGTTTGCATGGGTAACGATTGACCTTGGTGTTTATAGTACTTGTGAAAGTGCTTAGTTGTTTTTGGAAGTGTGGTATGGCATGTGAAGATTGATTTAGGTCCTAGCTAAGGAATTTTGTGGTCCACCTTCATTCCTTTCCACTAAGGGAATGTTTTGGCACCAACCTAATTTGTATTTGCATGTTTGAGGTGTATAGCCAACCTTGGAGAAGGTTGCAAGGTTGAAGACGGTATAAGTATAACTTGAGTTGTTGAGGGATGTGAAGATAGATGCGAGAGATGCAAATGATGTGAAGTGCAGTGTGTTAGAGTGCGAAATTGAGAAGTACGATGCAAGTTTTCATGTGTTAGTTTACTGGATGCACTGAGCAGAAGGTGTCTTCAATTATTCAATCATGTCGTGAAGGTGTTGGTGACATTATGGTGGTTTCTTTGTTGCATTTAGATGTTCTTTATGTAACACTTCTTTTCTATCTTTATTTTTATTCTGGCAGTGATCCTTTCTCTTTCTGGGCAATGAGCCCTTTGACAGCGAGACTTATTGTATTCAATGTTGATATTATTTATATTGTGAGCTAATCCTCACTGTGGTTTTTCCCTTCTTGGGTTTTCCATGTAAAATTGGTTTTCTCTTGTGTATGGTGTTAAGTTCTTTCCGTTTATGTTATTTTCTTTTCATGGTAATTCATCATAATAGATTTAAGGGTTTAATGAATGAATGTGATCTTAATGTTAAAAAGGGTTTTAAAGTTTAAAGGTACAACCGATTCACCCCCCCTTAGTTTTCTTGTGCATTCAACAAGGTATACTCTTTCATTTCTTTAAATTAATCCAAAGGTGAAGATATGTTAAATTAAAATGATGATTTGACTAGAACAATAATGATATTAAATTGATATTATTAGATCATGTACGACATGAACTAGGTGAGATACATGGAAAGTTAAAGAATTCCTGGTATGAATGGGTGAGGATAAGAATTTTATCTTCAATTAGTCACCATGGTGGATATTTTATTTTAATGGAGCCACTATAGACTCACAAAAAACTACCCTCTACCATATGTACTACAATCTAATGTGGCATTTATTTCCTTAAATGCAAGGATGCTCACCATGAAAATCTCTATAGTAGTGATCCCAAGAGACCATATATAGTTATTTTGTTTGGTTTCTCATTTTCATTCACAAATGTATTCCAATATTTGTTAATTTGACTATGCTACCATTATCTACCAAAATATGATTAGTATTGAGACCTTTGTAAATGAATTCTAACTTGTTAAGATAAGTCAAGACCTTCACTACATATTTAATCTTGTTGCAATCATAGAATCTTAAAATGAACATCATTAAATGATTTTTTAAATATAATTGATTAATCTAGCCAACATATATGACATAACTATACATAACCATTTTCCCACCATGAAAGAGTAATGGGTATTTAAATTTTTTAGAGGCATTTTTTTCCTTTGTAAAAAATTGACATGTCCCCATGTTTAAGGTTAAGAGAAACATTTTAGTTTCTTATTTTGTAAAATATTATATTATTTTAATCAATGTATTTTACTTCAGCATGATTAGAATGAAAACTAGGAGAGGATGGTCAAAAACCAAGGAAATGATGAAAAATGAAGGACTGTGAAATTCATGGTCAACTATAGAGTGCAAATATTTTCAATAAGCAAAAAGATAATATTGTACAAAATCTTCCACTTTTTAGAGAGTTTTCAAATGTTCCTACAGACATTGTAAATGCCATTCATGCTTTGTTTCCAATTAAGTCTATTTATTCTACTCAAAACCCTCTTTTTATTCCTAATAATTCTCAAACTCTTGAGATTCAAGAGACTCTTCTTGCCTTTGATAAACTTGAATATGTACTTGAAACCTCTACTATGAACTTCGATAAATAAGATAATATTTCAATTATGCATCCACAAGACAACTTGAAATCATAATATTTTAATGAAAATAAGAGAAATATGCTTATACTTAGGCTTTGGGTATTAAACATACTTAGAATAAAAACAAGGGAGACATGAAGCACTTAAGGTAAAAAAGAAAATTGACCATGATAAATCCAAACAACTTTTAGAATAAAACCTTTTGGCTTCATGTCTCCTAAATCAATTGGATCTATCCCATACTCATTTGTCTCAATCATGATTATTTCCTAGAATGTAAGAGGGCTTGGCACAAGACCCATAAAAAAATCTAATAAAAGAATGGTTAAAGATATGAATCTATCTTTGTTGCTAATTCAAGAAATGAAACTTCCAAATGACTATTAAAAAAATTGGTTATAACATTGGTAGGTATTGGGAAAGCACCACAATTTCTTCCTTTGGTTTACCTGGTGGTCTTCTTTTTGCTGGGATTTTAGCATATTTTTGTCTAGAAAATTTCTTGAGTTCCAATGGAGGTCCATCTCTAGAAGGGGTTTTACTTTTAGTAGTGTAAATGTCCTTGTTACTAATTGTTATGCCCCTCAAAATCTTCAAGGTAAGGTTAAACTTTGGGGTAATTTGAAAATTCATAGAAAAGCTTCTCCTTGAGAATATCCTTGAATTATTGGCGGTGAATTCAATACTGTCTTATCTCTTAAATAAAAAAGGCGGCCTTCCCACCATTCCTCAAGCTAGTCTTCTTCTTTGTAGAACATTAATCATCTTTAGTTAATGGATATCCCTCCTAACAATGGTTCATTTTCTTGGAGCAATCATAGAATTGGAGATGAGTTCTTTGTAGAATACTTTGATACATTTTTGGTTATTTATTCTCAGCCTTCTCATTGTCTTCAACTCTTTTCTTCCATATTGGATAATGTTGGTTCAAATCATTGGCCCATAACTAAACACATTGAGATGGGTATTTTAAGCCTCAAAATTCTATTTCTAGATTTAGGCTCTTGTGGTTAAAACTTGGATAAAAAAATAATTTGGTGGTATGAAGGTAAGCCTCATCATGGTACTACTCAATATATATATTTTAGGAAATTATGCTATGTTAAACACCAACTCAAACAATTGATTTTTTATTCTTGCGGTAATCTTTTGATTTAAAGGAAAATAAATATTTTGAATAAATTGACAAAAATTCAAGGTTGTATTCAAGAAAAAGCCTTAAGTAGGGATTCATTAAATTTGCATTCTAAATTTTAAAATGATTTAGAAAAAAGTGAGCTTTAGGAGGAAATCACGTGGAGACAAGAATCTTGTGCTAAATGGTTGTAGGTATGAGATTATAATTCTTCTTTTTTCCATCAATCTATTTTGGCACAAAACATGTTAATGTTCTCAAGGAGATTCAAATACAAGATGGGTCTAAATCAATTTCAATTCAAGCTATTCAATCAAAGGTTGTTTCTCACTTCTGTGAATTTTTCAAAGCTCCTACCAACCTATTTACTACTAGCAGGAGTATCATTTTGAATTGTATTCCTAGTCTTATTTATGCTCATGATAATTAATTTATCAAGGGACCTATTTCCATGGATGAGTTAGAGCAAGTTGTTTTCAAGATGAAAAAAGATAAAACTCTTGGCCTTGATGAATTTCCCTTGAATTATTTCAATATATCTTTGTGTTATCATCAAAGATGAAATTTTTGTGGCATAAAAGGAATTGGGCACCTCTTAACAAAATTTTAACCTCTTAATAATTATTTTCTTGCTTTGATTTTGAAGAAGGAATAGGTCTCAATTTTTTCTATTTTAGACCCATATGTAAGACCCAGTTTCTTTGACTCTTGTAAAACACTCTTCCCTACTTGATGAAACTTATGCTTTTAGATCATTAGTCCTTTTAATAAATCTTGTTACTCTTACACCAATGTGCTTTGGGGATATTAATATTCTAAATGAACCTTGGGATAGTTCCTTAGATTGAAAACATGTTAATAATATATCTTCATTATTAAGGATTTGAATGATGTTATAAATGAATTTATGGGTTCCATGTGATGAACAAAATTGCTAAGTTATGAGGTAATTGAGCTTCCTAGGAAGCCATTGTGATAGTTTAAATAGATTAAAAATGTTATATTACTATAGACACTGAAATTTGGTCTAAGCCTGCGACTTCAATTTCTTCATAATTCGTAGCTTCATGGTCATGATTAAATAATGTTAATTATTTAATTATTCTCTAAAGTTCTTGATTATTCTATTAATTAAATAAACTTAATTATTTAGTTAATTCACTTTAACATTTATTCAACTATTAATTAAATAATCTTAATTATTTAATTAATTCACTTTATCTTTATTCTATCCCAATTAATTAAATAAACATTCTTTATTTAATTACATCACTAATTAACTTTATTCTCCTTTTTGAATAAAATAAATTCTTATTTAATTTACCTTTATCATATTTCTGACTATAATTAAATAAATATTTTAATTATTTAATTATTCATTTAACCTTTCCACCACTCAATTAAATAAATCTTATTTATTTAATTAATTAATCCATAAATGTCGAATCTTGAATTAAATAAATCATTTAATTCATAGAAGTCTATTTCAAACACATTCTTCTATATTTGGATAAACGCTTAAGTTATCTAAGTATTCATTCTTACTCAACTCGAGATCTATTTAAATCAGTCAGTTATCTACTAGTTTAATGTCTGAGTGTCCTTTTCGAATGAACTCTCTGTCACAATCAGTCAGTTATCTAGTTCTAGCTTGTATGCATGCACATGATTATTAATTAAATATCTTTATTTAATTAATTAAATCTTGTGCATGCGTTCAAACAAAACGTTGCTTTAATCTATCTTTATCTTTGTCATGCAAACATAATTCTTCTATTTTTGAATACCAAACTCGAAGATTAAATCATAATTTAATCTTTATTTCTATTCTTATTTTTTATCACTCAAGTTAGTACTAACAGTTATCATAATGCATGTCCAATCTTTTAATCTGAATCATCCGTTGATCTTTTAATCCTAGCCTGTCATTCAAATGATCGATTTTCTATAAATTGATTTGTCTTTCATCATTTTACCTCTCCCAAAATCTTATGACTTTTGGAAGCATATCTATTATCTAAATCTTCAATATTTTGCTAAATCACTATCACAAGCTATACTTCCACAAGAGAAATTTGAGGGAAATTATACTACACTGTGAAATGGAAAAGGGTAATCAAGGTCATGCATGGAACTACATAGATGGGTGAGATTGTTCAGTTTGTTTTATGTTTTAGCTTTCCTTTGTTCTCTGTTGTTTAGCTTAGATTGTATTAGAGCTTAGATTGCATTTGTTGTGTGCCATTTTACCTTTCATTGTATTTCATGATGTTACATTTGGTGAACCTGACGTGAAGATACCATCTTCGTGAATCCATATAATTTTATTCAATTTTTGTAGGTATTGTACGAAATGACTCATCTAATTGACGAAATGACACAATTGATTATATGAACCACATCTGACGAATACAACAACACATCTTACAAACTTTGACACATCTGTGAATTTTTGAGATGCATTTGACTGGTTAAAATATGCGACGCATCTATCACTTTATACGATGCATCTGACTGGTGAATTTTTTGGGTTTACTTTCTGATTTACAACTTTCTTTTGTGTTTTTATTTTAGCTAATGTTTGGTTTGCAGCATGTGTTTTAGAGTTAACTAATGTTTGCAAGATGTATCATAGAAGACAATTTTTGAAACCCCTCTTGCAGGACGATCGTCGAAGAAATATTGCAAAACTACTAATGAATTTTCTGTAGGACGTGTATTGAAGATCTTTTTTTGAAACAGATTATTTGGTAGATTAGAAAATTGTCATTTGGGTTTAAAAATTAACTACTGTCTACTATGTTTGGTGCGAAAGCACGATTTGTTATTACCCTTTACGATTCAGTATATCGAAGTATCCTCTCCCCTTGTGCATTCGTGTGATCTTGGGTGTAAGAGAACTGGTTACTAACTTTAGAAATTGCACCTATCCTGGTGGGAAAAAGTACTCACCCTAGGATGACTCAGACCGGTAGCACCCTGAATCTGAGAGACTTCCAACCGGTATATGAAAGTGGGTTCTTGGGGAAAGCCTAATGAATCATGAGTATTTTTTCGATGAGATGTATCGAAAGGGACTCTCGCCGTATGGATGATACCCCATGAACATAATGCCCAAATTAAACACCTTTGTTTGTAGTGTTCAAAATCCCTCTATTTACTGGTACAGCAGGTCGAACTTGTGAAGCTGTCTCACATTCTTATAGTTCATGTGTAGAGATGAGAAGTATGCCATGAGAGTTTCATGGGTATTGTAGCTTGGCTGCCCCAAATGAAGTGTTGAGCCATGGAGGGGAGCCAGTGGGGTAAAGCGACTAGTCATCTGCCTTGAATAAGCGTAGTTGTGGTAAAACCCAAGTGAGAACTCAGTAAATATTTTCCTACACAGCCTAGGATGTGCTTTTATGTTGTCGAATTAAATGTTCTTTGAGTCAAAATCAAACTGAAAACACATTGTCTTATGATTATCTTTGTTTTCCAAATCTTGATCACAAAACAGAGTTAGTTTTATATCACAATTCACTGGAAAACTACAACTATCAATAGAGTCACAACTATTCACCAGAAAGTCACAATTGTTCTTTCAAGTCACATCTATTTCAATTTGAGTCGCATTTGTCAGTATAGATCGCATTTGTTTAAATTAGAGTCACATCTGTCAGAAAATGAGTCCGACTTGTTTAGAGTCACATCTGTTTTAACCTGAGTCGCATCTGTTAGGAAAGCTCGCATCTGTGTCGTATGAAACCACATTTGAGAACTTAGTCGCATCTATCATAACCTTTCTTACTGGAAAACTGCAATTGATACCTTCTGTGATGCATCTGACTAGGTGAGCCACATCTACAGTCTGGAGCGACGCATATGCCCCTATCACAGAAACAACCTTCTTTTACCAGTACATAGTTAGAGTTTACAAAATCGCATATGATTAGTATAGAGTTGCAATTGATACCCCGAGTCGCATTTGTTGTAAACAAAACGACATATGTCTGATACTGAGTCTGAATTCACCAGAAAACCGCAACTGTTAAATTTTGCAACGCATCTGCCCGAGTATTAGAAAACCAGAATTTACTATCACACACTGAGAACAAACTGTCAAACTAGTATCCGATTTATCCTTTTTCACTGATTCTTGGACAAAAACCGTAATGTTCACTCAAAACTTGCATGATTATATACTTTAGGAATCATTCAACCTTAGCAATAGGTACCTTAGTCATACATCTTACTGTCATCTTAGGGGTCTCTATTTCCTGTTTAGAGATCATCTTTTGTAGATTTTAGGATAGGAAACTTTCATGCTCTAGATAAACCCTTGATTCAACCAACGTTGTCATTGAACCTTGTCATTATATCTTTTGTCCTACATGTGAATCCTTTCAGCTCATCAGTCTAGCTAGGGAGTTCACCTTATCTTTTGGTCCTAGTCCTACAAAGGTTCCTTGTCAAAACTAATTGAAACTAGGGTTACACTTTAGCTGATAGATAACCTCTTCTAGAATCTTCTAAATTCATCACTTAGACCTATGCATAATTAGATATTGTCATCCTAGACTAGCATCATTTTAGACATACCTTATTTGCAGAGAAAATACCAAAAAAATAGCTACATACATTTATCCCTGATATTCAGAAAATCCAAAAACAAAACATAGATTAGACTCATAACCATCCATAGACTTAGCTTTTGCATCACTTGCACTTTGAGCTTACATTACATGGTTGAAACTAGATCAAAAAGGAAAGAAAGAGAAAAAATGGATGATCCCAATGAATTCATCATTCCATTCTCATCTAGACCTCACAAATATCTATTAGACAAATTTGTTACTAGAGATGCACAAGGATGTATGATAGTGGAAGAACTAGATGTTGCCGCACAAGACCCCGAGTTTTCTTCCTTTGTAAATGACTATCTAGCAAATGATCCTCAACGAAACTTAGCCAATTTGCTAGCAAAAGGTGTTAAACTACCTCCTGGCTTTGATATTCGTACTCTACAAACAATACCTACTTAGGGGACAAACATAACTACCACTGGTGCAACTATACCTCAGGTAACCACAACCATACCATCTGGAGGACCTACACCAAGTACCACAATACATACATCTCCATTTGGTACTCCTACTTCGACACATGGGTTAAACTTTACTGTGGGTGCGTCCTCATCCAATCCCTTTGGTCCTCGTGTTGGGAACAAAAAATCTAGAACATCCGCGCCTTCACCAAGTGTCGACGTCATTGCCACTATTCCATAGACAACCATACCCATTGTTAGTGTCACTAGCACAATACCACACTTTGGAGTTTCATAGACAGTAGGCATGCCCTCTTTCCAATATGGAAACTGACCTATCATTTCACATATTTTGACTCACAATCCATTTACACAAACTCTAAATCAAACTCCATTTACTCAAAATTCATTCATTCAGAATCAAAACCCGTTTACCAACATTTTGAATCCAAATCCACTTCACATACCAATATTCAATCAAAACCCATCACGAGACCTTGGATTTCAGAATACATACATAGATCCACATAATCCACCCAACACATCATTAACCCAGGTTGACGTCTTGCAAACACAAATGCATGCACTTCAAACACAAATGGATAACATGGCGATTTCAACTAAGAAAACCTTTTCAGCAAAAGGCATATGCCCGTTTCCCTTCAATAAAGCATTGCACATGACACCTTTCCCTCATGGGTATGCCATACCAAACCTACCCAAGTACAATGGAAAGTGAAACCTGATTGAACACGTAAGGGAATTTTCTACGATGTGCATCGATGTTGCCTATGACCCCACTAATCTTATGAGACTATTCCCAAGAAGTTTTGTAGGAATTGCACTCAAGTGGTTTTCAGATCTGGACTATGGCATAAAATCATGGGGTGAACTGGCTGAGAAATTCATTGAGCAATTCTCCTTCAACATAGATCATGAAATAAACATAGAAAGTTTGTGTCACACAACACAAGATGAAGGAGAAACGTTCATCACTTTCTTCCAGAGATGGAGAACAATAGCTAGTCGGTGTCCTATCAAGATACCTAAAAAATGAAAGGTCACAATGTTCCAAGAAAACCTCAACCCAAAATTGAGAAGTGACTCAAGGGTACATTGTTGCACATCCTTTACCCAACTGGTAGAAAAGGGGATTATACTGGAAAAGGCTCTCATTTACAAAGGATAACTTAAGACACATACACCCAACATAAATCCAATTGTGCAAAACACCCCTAATGATAGAAATAAGTTTTGGTCTTGGAATAAAAACATTACCAATGATGGGGTGGTTGATGCTAAAACTTTACAAGCAAGACCGATCATCACACTTAGAGGAAGTAACCCCTCTACCAGCACACTTAATGCTATTAACCAAACCCCCAACACTACCCAAAACATTCAACGACAACAACAACAATGACGATTTCCAAAATGTGAGTTTACTCCCCTTGGAGAACCCATCGAGTCAGTATTCAAACAACTATTGCAACACAATCTTATACAACTTTAGGAGCCGAGACAATATGATCCAGGGCAATTCAAACCATCTTGGTGGGATGATAATGCATTTTGTGATTTCCACCAGACCAAAGGACATAGCCTACAAAATTGTCGTCAACTGAAAAACATCATACAAGACTTTTTCGACAATAATGTTATTGAAGTCAGTGGACAGAAAACTACATCTTCAAACACTAATCACAACGTCTTTTTGGATCCATTACATGATCATGGGAAAGGAAAAGCCCCCAGTTCGGGTAACAAGACCAATACTTCTGCCAACTATGCTAATGTCAAGCATGATTATAGTGGCCCCATCATAAATCACCTTCATGCTATTGATGAGTAGTCAATACCATTACCATAAATAAGACTCCTGAGTGTGCTGTTAACACTCATTGAACAAAGATCACCATCCAAGGTCCACCATCACAACAGGTACTACAAACTTCCAAGTCACAATATAACCTACTTGATCAGTTGGGAAAAACCCCAGCCCAAATCTCCATCTTAGAACTGTTGTGTATCTCACTTGGACATCGCTCCATTCTAGACAAAGCCTTACAAAGCACCACTATCCCTAATGGTCTTGATGTCAATCGTTTCCAGGAAATGGCAGGCTACTTGACAAATAATCATCATGCCACATTCTCCAAACAAGACTATGCAACTGAGAAGACAAAGCATAACGACCCTTTACATCTGGAAGTCCTTGTTGACGACAATAAAGTTAGACGAGTTCTAGTAGACAAAGGAGTAGGGTTAAATTTGTGTACTTTAAAATTAATTAAGGCATTGGGTTTCACAAAAGCGTGTGTAGACACAACCAAGAGTATTGTCATTAAGGCTTATGACGATGAGGAACAAAAATCAAAGGGGGTTGTCATACTTCATATCAAAATTGGTCCTATAGTTATGGAGACAAAATTCCAAGTCTTGGATCTCACCCTCCTGTATAACCTATTGCTAGGAAGACCTTGGATTCATGCCATGAAGGCAGTCCCTTCCACATATCATCAATGTCTCAAATTCCCTTACAATGGCACTGAAATAACAATAGATGGTGACCCAGATCCATTCCAATATTGTACTAGTATAAAAGAGATACCCCAACGCCAAGTGTCGGTTAATCAAGAGGCTTCATCATCCAATTCATCTCACTATGTCTATCCATCCACTCTCACTAGAGCATCCACTTCAACTTCATTTCCTTCCACTCCTAGGGTCAAGATCTAAGACAAAGGTTGTGGAGAATACCACATGAAGAAATATTATTGTGTTAGCCATCTAGTTCCTCCTAAATTATATGGTTTACCTACAATAGATAGGAGACAGTTAGTGGTCACTATACACATCCCTCCCTCAACAACCTTTGCAAAATGGGGAGAATTAAGCAAAGAAGCCATACACAGAAGATCTCACCTCCTAGTTGTATAGAGAAGACCCTAAAGAACCTCCCTCACTTGCTCACATTCCTACATATCAATATGGAAAAGGTTTCACAATCATGCAAAGCAAGGGATATAATTGACATAATGGTTTAGGCTTACATCAAGATGGAAGGATTGAACCAATCTTTGTTTCTCAGTGGTCGAAAGGCTTAGGGATTGGGTTTCAACCAATTTAGATTGGCGTTCCTAGTACCACATCACCCTTAATCGAGGAAGTAAGTGGTTTAGAAGATATTGAGACATCTCACGAGCCATCTGACCAACATTATTGTGACTCCCCTGACTAAAACAAATATGAGTGGGATTCTCTATCCTCCACCTCTTTCATGGACCTTGATAAATTTTTTGGAGAACTTGACTTAATGTTGAAATCCTCACCAAATCCATTGAATTCCTATCAACCAAAGAATATGACAAAAGAGGAATGGTTTAAACATTACTATTGGGAATCTCTTGATCCTACCTCTTAGCAACTTGATACATCCGTTTAAGATAACCAAACCTTGGCATTAGGCCCACCTCAGAATCCACCTAGATCTAAGCAAAAGAGCAAAGAGGACTTGGTACAAAAGTTTTGTGACTATATGAACAACTCAGTCCTTACCTTGACTCCTTTGAACTTTGACAACTCTGATGATGACATGCCCTTAGTTTATCCCCAACTCATTGATTGGGACCAACAAGACACACCTTCCTTAGACATTTTTGAGAATGATGAAGCGATTGCTGAGTTCCTAGGACTAAGAGAAGGAATACCTAGTGGTGATCACAAGGATGGATTTACCATTGACTTGGACAACAAAGCATATTTTGGGGAATCTGTTCAATCCTCCAGTCGCAAAAATAAGAAAAATAATGACAAAAATAAAGATGATGAGTCTCTAGGTGAAAACTGCAAGGCACCTCTAGGCAATGAAAACATAAAAATAAAGGACGCATCCGAAGGAGAAAACCTCTCTGAGGCACCTAAGGATGGAGGTTTGAACATTCTCCCTAGTACACAAGAAAATTTTCCCATGCTAGTTGAAGAATCAATGGAATTTAACATAGGTATAGAAGATAATCCTTGACTGGTTTATTTTGTAGCATCATTGACAAAAGAAGAGCAGCCAAAATTCCATAACTTCTTTACACAAAGACACATTAATTTTGCATGCTCATATGTAGATATGCCTAGGATGGATCTTGAACTTGTACTACATCACTTTCCCTTACAACTAGGTGTAAAACCAGTGAAACAAAAATTGAGGAAAATGCACTCACAAATTGCTTTACTGGTCAAGGAAGAACTCAAGAAACTATTAGATGTTGGTTTCATTAGATCAATTGACTATACAGATTGGATTTACAATCTTGTACTAGTCACTAAATGAACATGGGGCATCCACATATGCACAGATTTAAGAGATATCAACAAGGCTTGCCCTAAGGATGACTTCCCTCTGCCCAACATTGACATGATAGTAGACATGACAACATGATATGAGATGTTGTCCCTTATGGATGAATTTTTAGGGTATAATCAGATCATAATTGCAACTGAATACCAACCTAAAACAACTTTCACATGTCCTTGGGGAATGTATTGTTGGAATGTTATGCCCTTTGGACTCAAGAACACTGAAGCAACCTATCAGCATGCCATGACCACTATTTTTCATGACCTTGTACACACTCTTATGGAGGATTATGTTGATGACCTTATTGCTAAATCAAAGACAAGGGAAAATCATTTACAGGTTTTAGACAATATATTTCAAAGGCTAGAAAAGTATAAAGTGAGACTAAATCCCAAGAAATGTGTGTTTGGAGTGAAATCAGGAAAGCTTTTAGGTTATATCATTTCTAGAAGAGGCATTGAAGTGGATCCGGCCAAGCTAAAAGCAATCATAGAAATGTCTCCACCAACTAATCTCAGTCAACTAAGGACATTACAAGGGAGACTGCAATCCATCAAAAGATTTATAGTGCAGTTAGTAGATAAGACACATCCCTTTCAACATTTACTTAAGAAAGGAGTACCCTTTGCATGGACAGTTAGGTGCCAAGAGGCTTTTCAACTAATCAAAGAATATCTACTTACTCCACCAGTCTTAATGCCACCTATTGAGGGACGACCATTAATTCTCTATATTTCAGCAACCCATTCATCACTCGGAGCATTGCTTGCACAGAATGATGATGAAGGTCATGAAAGGGAAGTATACTATATCATTCAGATCTTGGTAGGTTATGAGCTCAACTACAGTACCATTGAATGTGCTTGCCTTGCGGTAGTATTTACTACTCAAAAACTAAGGTACTATATGCTAAACCATCAGACAATGCTGATTTCCAAGATAGATCCTCTGAAATATCTTCTAAGCAAAGCAACATTAACATGGTGACTGACCAAATGGGTAATGATAATTAGTGAGTATGACATCTTGTACGTAGAGAGAAAGGCTGTTAAGGGACAAGTCATTGCTGATTAGTTAGCTGAAGCACTGATACAAGAAGCACCGATACAAGAAGATCACCCTTTAGTTGCATATTTTCCTGATGAGTTCATATTCACCATTGACACAAACACAACATGGAAACTATACTTTGATGGTTCTCATACAAATCATGGCTCAGGGGCTGGTATCCTGTTTATCACACCACATGGTGATTCTATCCCTAAGTCATTCAGGATTGCATTTCCATGTACCAACAACATAGCAAAATATGAAGCTCTTGTGACAAGATTACACATGACAGTCAAATGGAAAATCAAGAACCTACAAGTTTATGGTGATTCTCAACTAGTAATTTGACAGGTAAATGATGATTATGAAACTAAGGATGAAAAGCTTGCTCCCTATAAACGCATGGCAGATAGTTTTAAGGAGTACTTTGACAAGGTTGATTTTCATCAAATACCTCATGTTCTAAACAAGGCAACAAACGCCATGGCTACTATTGCTTCACCCCTTGACATACCAAGCAATGTGCCTAAGTTCAAGTTTTTGGTGGAACAAATTTTGGTCCCTGCCTACGACATTCCCGATTTAGAGATGGTGTGTGAGATTGTTGGTCCTAATTCCCCATGGTATAAAGATATATATGACTACCTCCATGCCGAAATCAAACCCCCTGACCTTTCTAATAACCAACGTAGGACATTTATTTGCAAGTCAACCAAATACACCATCGTCAGAGATACTCTTTATAGATGTGCCTTAGATAATACCCTACTGAGATGTCTTGATATAGACGAAGCACAATCAACCTTGCATGGGGTGCATGAGGGTATATGTGGGTCCCATTCTAGTGGTCCTTTCTAGCTAAAAAGATTATGAGACTGGGTTACTATTGGCCTACCATGGAAAATGACTCATATATATTTGTCAAGAAATATTGCCAATTTTAGGTACATGAAGATTTGATACATGCACCAGCACAGGAGCTCCGTCCCATAACATCACCATGGCCCTTTTCCCAATGGGGACTCGACCTCATAGGTAAGATACATCCCACATCATCCAATGGCCATAAGTTCATTATCACTGCGACCAAGTACTTCGCCAAGTGGATTGAAGCTATTCCCATGGCCTACATCATTTGCACACAAATCTCTAACTTTATCCTAAACTATATCATATGTCGATATGGTGTCCCTCAATTCATAATCACAAATAATGGTCATCCATTCAAGAACCAAAAAGTCCATCATCTCTGTGGAGAGTTCCATATCCAACATCATTTTTCCACCCCATATTACCCACAAGGTAACGACCAAGCAGATGCATCTAACAAAACTATCATTAGAATCCTCAAAAAGTATGTCAATGATGCTGGCCGTGATTAGCATTTATAACTTAATCTCGCCCTATGGGCTTATCACACAAGTATCTGTACTCCCATTGGTGCTACTCTATATTCATTAGTATTTGGTTCCGAGGCCATTTTACCTATTGAGGTCAAGATTCCTTCCCTAAGGGTATCCTTGAAAGGGCGCGATGACGATGAAGAGTACCGAGTTTCAAGACTACATGAGCTAGAATTCCTAGATGAACAAAGACAAAAGGCATTAGATCATCTCCAAGCCTATCAGAATCATCTTTATTGTAACTACAATAGGAAAGTCTTGAATAAAAACTTTGACATTGGTGACCTGGTCTTAATGGAGAATCCTAAGAATCAAGCTAAAAAAGAGAAACGAAGAAAGTTTAAACCTAACTAGTTAGGACCCTACATTGTCACAAAAACCTTTGGATCAAGAGCATATCAACTTTCTACTCTTGAAGGAGAACTATTGTCATCTCCTATCAACAGTCTTCATCTGAAGAAGTTCTACACATAGCCTTTGAGAGCCTTGTCTTAATTATCAAAAATACAAAGAAATAAATAAAAATAAAATCATTACTTAGGTGAAAACCTGGCAAACATGCATCTCGGTATCATCAAAATAATAAAAAAATCCAAAAAATAGTAAAGAGAAATAAGTCGTCCAATAGTGAAAACCACCTCGGTGGTGCTTTGGATAAGCACCATGGTGAAAACCTGGAAAATAGGCGCCATGTATAGTTGACTCTGCTACTTTGTCTACTATCATTCTAATCTAACTTCCCTGTACATACTATCTATCCCTGTACATAGTCCACTTCCTTGTACATATCGCTTATCCCTGTACATACTATCTATCCCTGTACATATCACCTATCTTTCTTGTCCATCACTTGTACATACCATTCATAATAAGTGGTAGTCTTTCCCATAACTTGGAACGATTGACATCGAGTGCATTTCATATCCCCCATTTTATCCTATTCATAATCAATTGGTCTTATACTCGACTGGGGGAAAACACTTGGTGTGTGTCATATTGGTTCTTATATTGGCTGTGTTGAAGACATAAAACCATCGAAAAATCCAAAAACATCACAAAATGTCTTGATAAAATACAAAAACATCAGAAAACTTCAAAAAGACAAAAAAAATCAAAACATGTCAAAAATCCAAAAACAGAGTCAGATTCAGTCACACTTGTCAGTCTTTGTCATTCGTCGAACTACGTTGCCTCTATGACTGGACACAAACAAGGCCATCAACCGATGTGCCCCCGAGGCATTAGGTCAGTCCTTTTAGGTTTGTTGTATAAAATCATGATTCAATCCATTTGTCTCTAAGACAATGTCATTGGTCGTGTCAAACTACAAGGTCTCTATGTGTATAACGTAGGAAAGGCCATCAATCGATGAGCCCTTGAAGCCGCACTAGGTCAGTCCTTTAGGGTTTGTCATCACACACAGTCAATTGTCAGCACATCATATTCAGTCATGCATCAATCTGGTGAACAAGTCAACAATGTCTTTAAGTCAAATCAAACAATTTGCCAAAGCAACAATCAAAACAAAACAATTTATACCTGCTATAGGATCCGTCCTTCTTGAAAACAGATAGTAACAAAACAATCAACTTATTTCATATACAGGATGAGTCCTTCTTGAATACAGACACTGTCGAACAAATCAACATAGCCTTACACAGGCTATCACATCAACGACATTAGACTCAACGTCTTATACACTACATGTCTTTCTGAAACTAGGACTTTGTCATGCCTTATACAGATAGTCATCACATCAAAACCAGACTCAAAGTCTTATCCGGTATGTGTCTTTCCTGAAACCAGGCTTAATCAATCAATCATATCAATGAAAACAATCAAACAAACAAGATCAAGTTTTGACAAATATTTTATTGACTTTTGATTTTATGGCTTATTTATCTTATCATTTCATTTGACTTTATGATGGGAATTATGTTACTAGCTTTCTCAAGGATGTCCCATGAAGGATTTAGAGAAGCAACGATGTATCACAATTCTATTTTCTTTGACTACTGTCTGTTGACTGTCTTTTTATTTTATGATTGGAATCCTGTTACTAGCTTTCTCAAGGGTGTTCCATGAAGGATTTAGAGAAGCAACGATGTATCAAAATTTTGTTTTCTTTGATTGTTGTCTATCAAATGTCTTTTAAATTTGATTTTGAGTCATGTTACTAGTTTCCTCAAGGATGTCCCATGAAGGATTTAGAGGAACGATGATGTCTCATGACCCATCTTTTATTTTTTTTGCTGTCTGTGGTTTGTCTTGACAAAAAGATTGGGGAAATTGTGCCCTTAGTATGAGTTACAACAATCCTTGTTGCGACTGTCTGTTGTTAGCAAGTGGATGACCTTGCACACCTTGATCTATATCATATCATGGTGTTTATCTCCATTTGTATTAGTTACCGCCCAATGATGATAAAGTGTAAAGCCTTTTGTGATAAGACGAAACATCAAAGATTGCTAATACTAACATTAATCTCTTTTATTGTTCATCTTCTTTCCGCATTAACATTTCTTCATAATTCATTTTTGTCAAATCCACTACATTTCTGGCTATTAAATTGACTAATCGGGACTATTTCCAAAATTTTTGAATTTTTTCGAAAATTTGTCAATTTTTCCAAGGGGGCATACCGTCACCTATTTTACACTGGGGCATGACTAGGGCATGTTTTTGATCGATTTTCTTTGACACAACGCCAAAATGACATTGTATCAAAGAGGGGAAAAATGTAGACACTAAAATTTGGTCTAAGCCTGCGACTTCAATTTCTTCATAATTCATATCTTCATGGTCAAGATTAAATAATGTTAATTATTTAATTATTCTCTAAAATCCTTAATTCTTCTATTAATTAAATAAACTTAATTATTTAGTTAATTCACTTTAACATTTATTCAACTATTTAATTAATTCACTTTATCTTTATTCTATCCTGATTAATTAAATAAACGTTCTTTATTTAATTACGTCACTAATTAACTTTATTCTCTTTATTGAATTAAATAAATTCTTATTTAATTTACCTTTATCATATTTTTGACTATAATTAAATAAATACTTTAATACTTTAATTATTCATTTAACCTTTCCACCACTCAATTAAATAAATCTTATTTATTTAATTAATTAATCCCTAAATGTCGAATCTTGAATTAAATAAATCAAATTTAATTCATAAAAGTCTATTTCGAACACATTCTTCTATATTTGGATAAACGCTTAAGTTATCTAAGTATTCATTCTTACTCAACTCAAGATCTATTTAAATCAGTCAATTATCTAGTTCTAACTCGTATGCATGCACATGCTTATTAATTAAATATCTTTATTTAATTAATTAAATCCTGTGTGTGCATTTGAACATAACGTTGCTTTAATCTATCTTTTATCTTTGTCATGCAAACATAATTCTTCTGTTTTCAAATACCAAACTCGAAGATTAAATCATAATTTAATCTTTATTTCTATTCTTAGTTTTAATCACTCATGTCAGTACTAACAATTATCATAATGCATGTCCAATCTTTTAATCTGAATCATCCGTTGATCTTTTAATCCTAGTCTGTCATTCGAATGATCAATTTTCTATAAATTGATCTGTCTTTCATCATTTTATCTCTCCTAAAATCTTATGAATTTTGGAAGCATATCTATTATCTGAATCTTCGATGTTTTGCTAAATCACTATCATAGGCTATACTTGCACAAGAGAAATCTGAGGGAAATTATACTACAATGACAAAATGGAGAAGGGCAATCGAGGTCATTCATAGAACTACGTAGATATTGGGTGAGATTGTTTAGTTTATTTATGTTTTAGCTTTTCTTTGTTCTCTATTGTTTGGCTTAGATTGCATTAGAGCTTGAATTGCATTATTGTGTGCCATTTAATCTTTCATTGTTTTCATGATGTTACAATTACTTTTCATATTCAAATATTAACCCTAGATTTAGGTGATAACCCTTAAATTGTAAATCATTATATGACAATATGATAAATTGGTAATTGAGTGAATGAGACTTAGTGCTTCCATTGGTTAAAGTGTATGAGATTGATTCAAGGTCATTATGTATTAGAATCAATGTAAGTGCGAGTAGTATTTTTCTTAAAATAAAAATCAAATAGATGCATATTATGTCATGAGTGAGGTTGTAAATGAATTGTGAGGAATAATACTTAATGGTTGTATGTTATGGGGAGATCACATATCATGTCATGACTTGGTATGCATGGGCAAGTGTGATTTCAAACCTTCATTTCTATAATGAGTGTATATGGAAATTGAGAAGTTGTTTTGATTTAAGTATGATTTGAAAGGGTGATAAATGCTATAGGAATACACTTTTAAGGCTGAGATAAAACTTAAAATTATTCTATTTAAATACTTTAAAAAATGTGATCTTTAATAGGATATAAGTATATGGAAAATTTATAAGGACTTTTTCTTTCTTTTTTTATGATAGGAATGGGTGGATATGTTGGGTTGGATCATGTGGAGAAATGATCCCCTTTTTTAATGATAAGTCACAATATTTTTTGTATGATTGATCTAGGTTACAAGTAAATGTTTTAACTTTAACCATGTTGCTTCGGCTATATATCTATTCTAGATGAATTTAATATTTTTCTTGAGTATGTAGGTTATTACAAGACTTTGGCCAATGAGAGGCCAGAAGGAGTCAACTAGAACCACCCTACTATTCTACTTCATGTGGTGAAGTAATGGGACTATAACCTTTTGATTCCTAGTTATAATAATTGGTCTTGGTCTAGCATGACTGAGAGCCCTCCTTGTTTCCTTGTGTTGATTTCTAGTAATGATTTGCTTCTATCTCTACATATAATTTAAGTGTGTAAAATTTTGGGCAATTTAAAGTTATTTCTAAATCGTGAATTTCAGATTTATGCTTGGATGGAACTTGAAAATGAAAAAAAAGAGTTATTTGGGTTTTTTTTTTTTTTCGAAGGGAAATGAACTCATGAGGGTAGTTACCTTGGGGGGATCTTAGGGTTTTGGGGGATCTTCCTTAAGGAGTGGAATGGAGATTGGAGGGAGTGAGACAAAATCTCCTCGTTTTAAAAGTTTGGGGATCTATGTTATTGGGGGGAATACATTAAATTTTACTTTGGCCACTGGGTTTCAAAGGAGGTTGTATTTATCTCTCTTTTGTGTGATTTTGGAGGTATCAAGCCATGTTGCAAGCAAACATTGTTTTATCCATGTTTGTGGAGCTCTGATTATTATTTTTTGTTTACTAAGCTTGGTGTTTGGTGATTCCTCCAAGCTAGGGGGTTGGTGATTGAGATCACCAAATGGTTGGGAGGTCAAGATTCCCCTCTTGATCAATTTTGAAACCATGCAGGTTCTAATGGAGTTCTTAAATGCACGAGTTATGATCCTTTAGGGGAATCATTCAATGATTAGGGTGTCAAAATAGGGGAAAATGTTGTTTGAGTTACTATTCTATAGCTATATGTGTATGAATACGGCTTCAGGCAAATTCACTGCCAGCAAATTCACCTCCATCAATTCATCACCAACAATTCATCGCCATGAACTGCTGGTGAATTGTTGGTGGTAAATTTTCCTAGAACTGTACGAATACCCCTGGAAAGGTTGAGAAATTTCTTGAAGCTCCAATCTTGACAAAGGATTAATCCTCTTCTGGGTGATAATGGGTGTATTAAATAGATTTGGACGCTCTGTAATTCCTGTTTTATATCCACTGTCATGCATATCGAGGCAAATCCTTTTAACTTCTTGTTGATTGTAGAAGAAGTAAATCATAAAATGCCCTTGATTTATTACTATGTTTAGCAATTCCATTCGGTCTTTCTTTTAGAGACATGACTACCACAAAATTTATATTGGTATTATTCTACAATATAACAGAAAGAAGGATTATACCAGGTCAGTAAATGTTTTAAGGCTTCTGTTTACACTACTGTACTGTGACTTTGTGTTTTGTTGTAGGTTTTTTGATACTTCCCTAACAACAGATGGTTCGTAAAATCTAATTAGAAGATGATTTAATTAGTACCCCACACTGGATTATTGTATTGGATGATTGATGTGTATAAAAACAAAATTTTGGATATGTTAATGCCCGCCTTTATATGTTTTCAACTAATTTTGGAGTCCAGAATGCATCTGCGGGTTTTGGGCATTTTGACAAACACCTGGCATGCAACAGTCCAACCTGGCTTCTTCAATTTGGGACGTGTTATGGTTAATTTTTTCTTTTATGGTTTAAGGTTGTATTCTTCGTGATAAAGGGCACCTTTTCTGGTATGCTATGTTGCTTTACAGGTAAGAGTTTACTTGTCATTGTGGTTCGTTCTCTTCAAAAAGGAATGAGGACAAATACTAATAATTATGTAGTTATTTCCAACGCATATGCTGTCATTGCTGATGACTGATAATTGAGACAACCCTGCAGCCGATATTCCTGTGCATGCTATGCATATTTTGAGTAAACAAATTTGTAAATTCTTCAAAGTTTTTAGTTCTTAGTTTTTTTGGGCATTTTAATCAAACCATCCTCACACCTCATGATGGGAAAAGTGTTTAAAACTATAAAATAAATCGGTAATACAGATAGCATTCCTAGGCACGAATTTCCCATATATTTAGACATTATTTTGAATTTTTCTAAGCCACATAATGCACACATGCTTATATTTTTTCCCTAGACCTGTTCAAAATTCCAGTTCCACCATTACCTACTTCCAGTGGCATCATTTGGTTTTTCCATTCTTCTCTGTCAAACCCCTTGCCAGCTACTCGTCGTTAAATATTTGAACAATGACGTGAATTTATAATCCTCTTTCCATGCCAAGCGCCTCGCCAACTGCCAAAAATTACCAAAAAGAGAACCTCGGGGATTCCCAAAAAACAGACATTTAGTCAAGCAGTTGTGGACCTTGTTTATGCATTCTGCCAAATATTTTTGGGATTCCAAAAAAAGAGACATTTAGTCAAGCAGTTGCAGACCTTGTTTATGCATTCTGCCAAATATTTTGGAAGTTTGTTCATACTCCAGTATTGTTATTTTGTGTAATTGTAGGTGGTTCATCATGGTTGATTGGCACGTATGTACTGCATGAATGTATTCAACTTCATTATTCTCCTCCTCTGAAATAACGAGTTGTCTGTAGAACTGCAATTTCTATTCTGTTTGCTATTTTGCAGCTGTTACTTTTTGTTGTACATGCTGTCCACATATGCTTGTTAATTGTTGTTGTGGTTTTCATGCAGAGACCTTTGATTTCTCTGTTTGTGTGCAATTTTTAACCTTTTCTTCCAAATAAAAAAAGTGATTATGATCCTTCTTGTTAAAGATAACCTCCCAATTTGTAAGCTAGATTGGCCTTAGATTTGTATACACAGACATTTGTGAATACATTATTTTAATGCTAACCCTTTGAAATGGTCAGTGGTTATTTGCATAGGCCAAAACATTTTATATTTGGCTGTGTGTTAGAGTTATTTGCACATGTTTTCAAACAGGTTATCATGATTATATAAACCTTTTTGAATTCTTAAAAGATATTAATTACATGCAAGTTATATTAGGCATTAAGGGTTTGTCCAATCTGAGACATGCAATTGATATTGTATAGTAACTTGATCGAGTTTACAGATTTTGTTCAAGCCTATGTTAAGAGGAGTTCATTTTAAACCACAATCAGATGTACCATATTCTTAGCCATGGCATTCATTGACCCTAATAATGGGCTGAGTTGGTTTGATTGCGACATACTTTTAAATTTAAGATTATGATCTATGGACTAAGGTGTCTGATCCTTGACATCCCCTTATTAGTAGTATTGAGAGAGTTGGATTTAAAATCTTTTAGATGATTGTTTTAGTTGTCATATTATATTTCATAGTGCATTGTAATGTGGTTCAAGTAAAATGATGCATTCCAAGTTATAATACCTATTCCTCAATGCTTAGAAGACTTGTACTAATATTAAAAATAACTTGGAAAGTAAAATTTTATTGGATCCTAATTCCAAGTTAAATCTCGCATATTGAGTGATAAAAACATGATTATGGATTAACCTATCACATTTGGATTAAAGTCTTTTTATTTATAACTATATAATATGGTCACTTGATTTTAAATACTATAATGGAGGTGAATTCAATTATTACCTTGACTATATAATGAGGGAGTCTTGACTATGATTCTTAATATGAAGAATCAAGAATCATATCATCTTTTGATGTAAGATGATATCTATTAATGATCTCTTGCAAGATAAAATGGTATAAGTATTTCTAACCTCGAACAAGGTAATGTCAATGTGTGATGAACATTGTGCCCTACTATGCTAAAGGTATTTTTGTTTATCAAAGACTTGAACAAACTCTTGGCTTAGGGATATAGTAATGTTACTGAATCATCATTATAAAGGTACTTATGTCTAAAGTAAAATCCAAGTGCATAGTATTCTAGATTGACCTCGTTATGACATTCTCACTACTTCATTACAAAATTATAACATATTAAAATTCATTTTTGTACTAAGTTAATGAAGAAACATTTTTTAGATCAATTTTGTGGGGCATAGTCAATTTCATACATTAAATAAAAAATCACATATTGAAAAATTAATTTCATGCATCATCAACATCATTTATATGTCAATGTTGGTAGAGCTATTAAATAACCATATCTTTCATTTAATCACATATATTACTATTTATTTGTTGACCTAGCTAAATTTAATCTAGGTTAATTATGCTTAGTGGTTACTTTTATTTAATTAGGTTAGATTTATTTATGTAAAGAATTTTATGTATTTACCTTCTTTTGTTTTGGTGAATCTGAATTGAATCATATCAAATGTTTGGTGTCATTCCTATAATGCCATTTTTGTATGTTGATCCTTAGCAAGTTTTTAGTGTAAGTAATTCACAAGCTTCATCCTTGTGAGGGTATGCATATTCAAATGATATTAGAAATTAATTATTTGGTTTTTTTTCTTGTTTAATATTTTCTCTAAAAATATTACTAAGAGGTTGAAGAATTTTCTTCCTTCCATCATTTCTCCTAAACAAGAAGGGTTTGTTGAAGGTCAACAAATAAGTTATGGTACAAATTGTTATTGCCTAGGAAGCTATTCACTCTATGCATGTTAATAGGAAAAGTTCAATATTTATGAAGCTTGATATTTCTAAGGCTTATGATAATTTGTTGGAAATTTCTAGAAGATATCTTATGTGCCTTTGGTTTTGACGATAATTAGATTCAATGGGTGATGGCTTGTTGTAGATCTCCTTATTTTATATGCTTATAAATGGTTCTCCTTCTACTATTTTCCATTTTGAAAGAGGATTATGTTAGGGTGATATTCTCTCTCTATATCTCTTTATTATTTTGGCAAAATGTTTGAATGGGTTTTTGAAGCATCTTAAGTGTTTTGGTTCTAACTTTTGTTGGAGTAAATAGGTATTTTACCTATCTAGTTCACTTATAGGTCATATTTACATGTTAAGTTTACTTAGGTCATATGGAATATTTTTAGAAGCCTTAGGTGTCATGTGATCATATCTTATCATGTCATTTAATCCTTGTTTCCTATGTCATTTAATGTTTTTTGAGTTCTTTATCTCATGACATAGAATTAAGAAATTTATCATGATCATGTCTAATGCCACATCTCACCTTGGATATATAACCAAGGGGTTCTCATTTGTAAATCATTCAATTTCATAGAAATCTTGAGCATTACATATTGATCACATTTGATCCAATATTATATTGCATCCATTATTGCACATTTATGCTCTCTTTAGACATGGAAAAAGATGGGGGACCCAAAAGTGGCCACCCCACTTTTTGGCCTCATGAAAGCATAATGTGAGGGCATTATAATATGCACATGTTATAATGCACTCAAGTTATGCCCTATTTGAAGAATAACAAACCAAAAAGACATTTCATTGTCCTTGAACCCGTAGCCTGAGAATTGATAGCACACTCACACACATATGATCTAATACCAAAAATTGATGATAAAAAGTTAATTCCAAACCAAAATTAATATGGAATTGTCTACTTCAGCCCTTAAATAGTACCAATGTAAGAGTATTTAGTTGAGAACAAAACAATAACAAGAATCTCAACTCAAAAATTAAAATAGAGACTCCTTTTCAAGCAACTCTAGAGCTTTCTCAAGCTCACACTATTTTGTTCTTTTTTTTTTCTCCATTAATCAAGTTGTGTTGGAAAAATAACAATACAAAGGAATGATAATTAGGGGAGAGGACCCAATACCTGAGCATGTTTCAATAGTTGTGATAATAGTTGTTTATATAATGCCCAATATTTTTATTAATATTGGAGCAATAATTGTGACTTTAAAGTTGTTATGTTGACGATGACTATCCATAATTAAAAAAATGTATTCCTTTGATCTAAAAAGAAACCAATCATGTGATTCCACATCAATGCTCAATAAAACATGCTGTGAATGCACTAGTATTGGTCTCACTTTTTTTTGTGCTTTTTTGGACACTTTGACAAAAAGCATGCTGATGTGGCATCATATTTGATGATGTGGCCCTGAAATCTTAGTTATAAGCAGGGGACTTTCCAAGTAAGCTGTTGTAAAAAATTGGGAGTGATTTGAAATTTCAACATAGGATAATTAGAAGCTTGAAGTTAGGGTGTACAACTATTAGGTCCTCTCCCCTATACTTGTCCAATGCCCAAAACAAAGAAGAATTCAAATTATCAAGGGTAACCTCATGTTGGATTAGCAATTATAAGTCAAAACTACACAACCAAATAACAAAAAGGAATCCCTTTTAGCCCCATACAAAGAGAATTATATTGAAACTTTTAGCCCCTATACTCGTCCAATGCACAAAAAAAAAAAGAATTCAAACTGTCAAGGGTAACCTCATGTTGGATTAGCAATTATAAGTCAAAACTACACAACCAAATAACAAAAAGGAATCCCTTTTAGCCCCATACAAAGAGAATTATAAGTCAAAAAGGAATCCTCTTGTTGCACAAAAAACTGCTCTTATCCTTCTTTGCTACACCTAAGAACAATCACTCTCTGCCCACGTGAAAGCTGCTCTCCTTCACTTAGCTACCCACAGTAGCTTCTTTCTAGTTCCAAACAAGAAAGAATCCTTCAAAACACACTTGCATTGTTGTAGACCTCATTTTTTATTGAAAGCTTTACTAAATCATCACCAAAATACTGTAAGACACTAGAGAGGTCAAAGAAGTAAGCATTTTTAGTTTTTTAGTGTCAAATTTAGATTAAATAAGTAGATTGAATTAGTTTTTTAATTGAAATTTATTTAATTTTTAAGATTTAATAATTCACCCCCAAATTTTCAAAATCCCAATTACCTCTTCATGAAAACCCTCCTAAAGAACATCCACAAAAAATACCTCTTACAATTCCTCGTCATCCTCTAGGAACACAACAAAATATACTTTAAGATAAATTGAAAATAATAGAAAATAATTGGAGTTAATTGCAAGGTTGAAAGATCCTATATAGGAACAAACTCCCATAAGACCACCCTTGTTGAATCACTGCAATCCATTATGTCTCATGTAGAACAAGTTAGTGGGAAAATAAATATTTGCTATGATAATAAGGAATAACAAAAATAATTTTACATAGATAAATTATCATATGAACAAGTTAAAGATTTTTTAAAAAATCCAACTTGTGTGCACTCTTTAGTGACCCACAAACCAATCAAACCTTACATAGTGCACACAAGAGGTTCCCTATCCATTGTTGCCATGACCAAGGGATAAATAATATTTTTGGGGATAGGTGGTGGATTGTTTTTTTACCATCCTCCAAGCAAGAACTATTAAGTATTGGAATGAAGCACTAGTATAAAAAAAAAAAAAAAATGACCAAAAAAATTACTAAAAATTACATAAATGTGACTAAGCTTGGTCATGCGACCATTAGTAGTTTATTGCCAGTCATTTATAACACGACCAAATTCATGACAACCATTTTTAGTCATTTATTAGTTGTTTTGATTGATCAATTTGGTAGTATATTTATTCATTAATTTAGTCATTGATTGTTGTTATCTGGTCATTTATTTAGTCATGGTAATCATTTATTTAGTCATGGTAGTTGTTTATTTATTCATGGTAGTCATTTATTTAGTCATTGTAGTCATTTATTTAGTCATGGTAGTCATTCATTTTAGTCATGGTAGTCATTTATTTGGGTGAATCAATGATTCAAGTTACAAATCAAATCTAACTTAATTAATCCTCACAAATTTATGCATATAAACTTCAAGTATCATAGATATTCAAATGTTGAGAGAAGCACAATGAAATGAAGACTAAAATGTTTGAACAAATATTATTAATCAGACACAAACATATCACAAATCAAGAGGAGCCACAACATAGTATTTATGAGTGGAAAACCTTGTACAAGGAGAAAAAAGCACTTTGAAAATTTACTTCATTAAGCCTCACTAAAAAATCAAAACCTCATTGGTTACAACCTCACTGGAAAGTCAAAACATATAAATGATGTGTCTCACTAGCAACTTGTCTCACTAACTATTTTACAACATTTATAAAAGAATTGAAGAGTTCCAAAAGGCATAAAAATAGAGAATTACTCTGTATCAATGAATTTATTTTCTTGAAAGTTCCATTTGGATTTGAAACTCAAGAACCTTTACTTCTGTACCTGCAACACAATGAATACTATAAAATGTGTTTCTCTTTATTCAAAAAAACATCCATCTCAGCTCATGCACTGTTAAATAATGAATTTGTATTAGAGCATTTCATTTACACTTCATTTCTTGAGTATTTCAATTAGATTTGAAACTGAAGAAAGCTTTCATCTTTTTAACACTTTAACATTTTAACATTGCGCTCATCAATTTTTCATAGTGATCAAGAAGCCCTAGATCGAAGTTCATCAAACTTATATTGTGTTCATGGTGGTTGATCACACAACCCATATTTGCAACTTTTTCAAACATTGTCATAACTAGAAAACCATCAAACACAGTTTCATAACTGCATAAAACCAATATACATTAAAGCCTTTGAAACAAAAATTGTCTCTATAAAATATACTATGACCTTTTAAATGATACCAACCCTTGTATTGCATAACTATCGTATATAAAACTACTATCTAGCTTACAAGTAAATTCTTATGATGCATAAATAGATAAATAAATAAAGCAAATAATATACATGAAATTCAAATCTATGCATGGGTGAGCCTATCAATCGTAAGGCAACTGCAAAAAATCATTCCCTTACCCTGCCTAGTGGGCCAAAATTGTATAGAGATCAAGGGAGGATTACATGAAAATCATGATATCCTCACAACATGATTTATTCTTAGCTCTCACCTACTGTATATAATCTTCACTTTAGTTTCCATTTTGACCATTAGATCAGCCTCCCTAATCAGTGGCATTCAACCTAAGTGATTTGAAACAAGTGTGTAATAGTAAAAAGAGGGATAAATTAAAATGCACAATCAAGAATGAAAAAAATATAGTTTTGAAAGACTTTTTCAATAAAACCATTTTGTGCATATCTTGCAATTAATGCATTCCATGAGACCACATTTCTTTGAGGTATTTTGTCAAGCGGCTCACACACCTTGTCTCTACCTCTGCATATGGGATTTGTGTGCCTTGTCTCTACCTCTGCATATGGGACTTGCTCCTCCAAACTCTTCCTCCCTAGTATTTACCTTCCACTTCTCCAAATTGGCAAGCTGCATCCTGAAACTAAGGTTTCGATGAGGGTTTTAAAGTATGTTTATTAAAATGAAATTATGGTCAAGATCTGATAATGAGCACATTTAGTTTTTTACATTATGGCATCCTTGCGCTTTTTTCTACTTTCCCCATCACTATTGGTTTCGGCTCCTCCAAAATCTTCCTCGTTGGTATTGGTTTCAGCTCCTCCAAACTCTTCTTCCGCTATTGGTTTTGGCTCCTCTAATTTCACTCCCTACTTGCAGCCACCAACATCTGTTTTGCAGAGGATTAGGGTTTATTAATTTACTAGTTGATGTTTCTCACCCCTAAAGAGGATTAGGGTTTGTTTCCTGCTAGAGGACTTCAAAATTGGATTTCAAAGTAAATAAATTACATAGTAATAAATCTCCCGCTTATTGCCCCCAATAAATTATAATATTATAATATTATATTATATAATATAATATTAAATAATATAATATTTTATAATATATATACTATAATATTTATATTATATATTAATTATGTAATATTATATTATTTAATATTATAATATTATATTTATATTATAATGTATTTAGTATCATATAATAATATAATAATATATATTATATCATGTGACGTTAATATGAATGAAAACCATCCAACCATTCTTTATTCTATCATTCTTCGCTCACTACCCTATATGCCTTATGGTCAGTGGGGTTGGCGCCTTTGGTGGGGTCCACCTTATGGATGGTGGGTTTGTTGGTGGCTGACCCCACCGGGGTGAAAGAATGGCCGAGCTACCTCAACTTTCATTTATTTGATTCGAGCAACATGAGAATGAGATTGAGTCTAGGTCCCATGGAACTTAGGAGGATAGAAAGGTACAGGGATCGATAACCTCCAATAACAGATCTAAAAGCACCCATTATAGATGCAACTAGGCCTCTAGTAGGTAGCTAGATAAGCAATTCTCGATGAACAGTAGAGATTGAATATTCACTTAGACATTTGTTCAGTTCTTGATCTTTCAGATTCATATGTAGATGCAGGTGTAGAGGTAACTTCTGAGGATTCTATTAGGCCAAAGATGAACGACTTCCACACTTCTATATGTTATACCCTTCCCACCAAAGAAAGGGTCATCATCCCCACCGGATAAGGGCACTTTCATGAAAAATGGGTGAAAATGGTCATTTCCACTGACCCTTCCCCACCCCCAAACACGAGCACTAGATAGATGGGAGGTGGTCAAAGGTGTTAGATGGAGGAGTTGAACCCCAAATGAGGCACCACCCATATTTTCCTTGGGTTTGGAAGGATGAGAAGTCCTTCCAACTACAGGGAACTATGATTCTTATTAATTAGCCTGCTAGGATTAACCCCCCTCCCAACCTTAATCCTCCCTCCAACCAAAGGAATATATGGTCAGTGGGGTTGGGACCGCCAGGGCTTCACCCACCGCTCAAGAAATACTGCCCTATATTTTAACTGCCACTTCCCTAAAGGTCAATATGGTTAGTGGACTATTACCATTGTCGTTCCATCGACACCATCACATGATGATCAACTTGAGAGCTTATTGCCCCAATTTTGTTCATGAATAAATATATCCTAGGGTTACATGGTAGCCTATAAAATGGGGTATCATTATAAGGGCTTGGAGTTTTAGATACGCATCTAGTAGCTGACCATTAATGCTTTCACTCAATTGCTAATTCCTATCAAGTCAACAAGAAATCGCTATGCTCTCTACCTTATTTTTAGAACTATGGTTTGGAGTTATAGTTCAGGTGGGAGACCCCTACTATTCATAGATCTCGAGTATTCCCGATCAAAGAGGGAGTTACAAGATCAATATTAGACTATTCAGATATGAAGGTAGGGCAGATTTAATGATGGGGATGCATGGTTGAACAACAAACAATGAAGAATGGATTATTGGGTCAATCAATCAATATGTATTTGATTACAATAAAGTATTCCAAATTCCCATCCAGAGGTGATGGAGGAATGGCCACCCCCAAGCCCCCCTGGGAGGTATATTAGTTCACCCCTATACGCTCGATGGAGCTAAACTATCTATATTTGGTCATGAGCATTTCCATTAGTTTCAAAGGTTGTCGGTGCAGGTTAGCCCATGATCCCCTAATGTGTGTGGGAATGGGTAGGGGGTTAAAGTTCCTCCCACCCTGCCGGAACAACTCTAATTCCCTCTATGATTTTATTTGGGTAATTAGTATTCTAACTGGATGGAACTCAATGAGGAACTAGCTACCGGGGGTGAGTGATGGAAACTCCCATCCAATGGAGCCTAACTGAAAATAGGAGTTGCCAAATATAGACCCCCCACCCCCACTAAACCTCTCCTGCTCCCACCTGAGGCAAATAAGATGGTGTGGGATTGACCTGGATGGCAAGAACATGCACAAATTATTTTACATCAATCAATCCGTCCACACTTCAATGACCCAGGCTAGTTGCCTATGGAACAGGCTACCCCATTTGAAAGCAAGATCTTAATTAACTGGATAAGAAGTATTGATGGTGCTGTTGTGGGTTGTTCAACTCATCAACTTAGTTCATTGGCTTCGACACTTTGCCTTTCTCTAGTCTTCCCCATGGAATTGGTTTCTTTCCTATCGCCATCCATCAATTCAAAAGGTCTTGCCTCCCACTCACGGTCTATAATTCTCTATTGAAGGTGGAGGCTATAAGGAGGATGCTCTCCCTCAACAACTATGATGGGGCTTGTTTTGTAACTATCGTATCTCTAGTCCTATCTTTTTTCATGTTTCCCCCCATACCTTTCATCAAGAAAAAATGTTTGTTCCTGCCTTCCACCTTTTCAACCTAAGACAAATGTAAATAAAGATGAAATCCATACATAACATCCTAGTTGCAATAATGGGTCAGAGCCCCGCTATGGGTGGAGATTTCCCTTACCATGGATCCATCCATCCAAACTTTAGGGGGGTGCCCAAAGGATGGTAGTTCAGTTCAAGTTGTTGCTATAGTCAGACGATAAGTGGCCTTGTGGGCAGGAAAGATGTGTTGTGAATGTTAGGCTAGCCAACAGGATTTCTTTTGTTCTTTCTTTCCTACCAACAACTGGCTATAGCTTTACCATCTCCTACTTTACCATTTCCTTCATTGGATTGACAACTGGAAGGTTCAATCAATGAGCATGCTTTCATTTGGATCTTTCCTCCCACCTTAGGTCTGGGATAACTACCCACCGACCATACTTGCCTTTGATCATCCCAAAGTCATATAGGTTGATCCCAAGGGCCCCGCCTATCTCCCACCCCTCAGTCCCAACCCCACTGACCTGCCCTTCAGGATGAACCTATTTGCCTCAGGTCGGTGGTGAAGCCCTAGTATCGACATCAAGTCAGTCCCAAAGGGTAGGATGGTGGGGTTGGCCCATCTCTATATCCTCCCACCCCTCGGTGGGGTTGCAGAATTCCCTCCCCCCTGCGGGCCTCCCACCCACCCAATATATTATAATATATATTATATAATATCAAATAATAATATAATATATTATTATTATTATATTATATTATAATACAACCAACTCCCTCAATTCGAAATATATATTTTTAATTATCCACTTTAATATCATATTATCTAATTTTTATTTGTGTGACTAATTATTTAGTTGTGTTTTTTACCCGATGATCAAATTAGTCACTTATGATGAGCAAATTAGTCATTTATAGTTGTGTTGCAAAAAATGAGTAGAATTTAGTCATCTTTAGTTGTTGTGACTAAAAGTTTTAGTCATGTAGTCATTTATTTGCCAAATTCTACTAGTGAAGGATAATAGGGGCTTTTGAAAATGGAAAGGTAAGTCTAAAGGGGGGAATCAACCCAAAGTAAGAATCTTCATATTTTCTTATGTTTGAAGGATGGGGGTCAAGGTCAAACAAAACTTTGGGGAGAAAAACTAAAATTAGAAAATCAACTCCAAAATGCAATCTACCACTTGGATCTTGAAGATTAAGCATAAAACTGATAAAAACAAAAAATATTTTGGAAAATCTAGGAGGGAATAACACTGTGCACCTAGACCATAAAATGTCGTTTCCACAAGCCTTTCAGGGATTGATTTTCCCATGGGAAAATGGTTCCAAGTCTCATGTTCTGGAAAAATCTGAAGCTGAGATCCGAGTCTGAAACCTGCACTTCTTTCCTGTAACTCTAAACCTTCACTCCTAGATTTGAATCTATGACAAATTTACAAAAAAAATATTTGTTATTTGGTTGTGGATGGGGGTTTGCCTCAGTCAAACCCCTAGTTTGGTAATTAAACCTTGATGAAAAGAACATATCTTAAACATGAAAGTGTGTGTATGCCCTAATCTTAAGTGAGTCTAAGATTACAAGAGCTTAAATGCAAAGAAACCCTACTCAAATGTCTTATAATAGTATCCCTATATGAAATAATGAAAAGTGACAAAGACCTACTTTGGGAGATATCAAATAACCCTAATAGATCATAAATTTGAATATACCTTCCTTTAGGTAGAAAGTAGAATGATAATAGAAGATGGAACCACTTAGGAAACAAGTCATTAAGTTTGGTTGAATGGTTTGGTGCATCTCCCAAAACCTAGAATCCATCATGATCCTCCATAGGCATCTATCATCAATCTTTGACAATGCTTGACATTGTTGACAAAATGAGCTTAAAAACCTACAAAAACAAATAGAATGTTGCTCTAAGACTTCAAATTTGAATGCTTGATTAACTTCTCCTTCCTCTTGAATGCAAATCCTTATGATCTCATGTGAATCTCTTTCTTGTCTCTAGTGAAAAGTGATTAAAAGACTTAGCTTTATAGGCTTCCTTTCTAATTTCTTGTTTATTAGATCATGAAAGATGACAATTAGAATTTGAATTTAGGACCTTGAAATGCCACCAAATACAGGTTTAAATTTGAATTTGTGAACTTAAAGGGGACTCATTTACCATGGGCGAATGGGTCCTGACCTAAAAGTTGAGGACCTAATTTATTTCAGGGTATTAAATTGATTGATATCATTTATTAAATGTGGGTTATAGTGTTTGAAAATAAATAAAATAGGTCTTGGGTTACATAATAAAGGTTATTAGGGGCCCATTAATGAGGTTTAAAAATTTTCATAAATGAAATTTCACTAAAATAGGTCCAAATTAAGTGTGAAATCGTACTTTCTCTTAGAAATGAGTACAATTTTCTACACTATAAGTAGTACAATAATTTTTGAGGAAACTTTGTTGTGAGTTTTTCCTCAATCATATACCAAATTATTTTGACATTTGAGAGTTCTAGGGTAGAGGTGGGGGCTCCACATAAGACAAGTGGGGACATAACATGACCCAAACCAAGCACCAAGACCACTAGCTAGACTAGAGCTATAACATGTGATTATCCCTTCTGTTGTGAAGGAGGTTGTTGAGGTGGAGACTTTATATTCAATTAGATCACTCATTCAGGCCCTTATACAACATACTAGGCCTCTAGTATAGGGTGATGCACGCAAGTCTTCCAAGTGTCGAGTTCCACCTCATGTATGTTGGTATTGTGGGTCTTTGTGTGTTTATAATATTGAGGATAGTTAGGATGCATGTGCCTAAGATATATTTGTAGTGGATCAAATGGTCAATGACAAAAGCTTTGATGAGTGAGATTTGGCTTTGATAGTTAGGTAAATGTCAACAAGTTCATTTAATTTAATTTATTAATTTTTTGAAATGTAAGATTAACTAAATCAATAAAATGTTTATAATGACATTTGAAGGTCACGGTTCACCTTACTTGTAGTGGTCCTCCACCTCCCTTTTACATGACGGTGTCAAGTGTAGAAGTATATAACTAGTAAATAATTATAGATATTACATGTGAATAGTTGAACCATATATAAATGGTATTCTTATAACTCACTTTAGATGTTGAATATGTTAATGGGCCTTCGATATCAACACTTGATAGTCAAGGTGCTCATCAAAATTTAACTTAGGTAATATAGAGAATTTTTAATTAAATTAATATAAATAAATTGTCCTATTTATTGTGGTTTCTCTTGACAAAGTTTTTGGGGCATTACATATTTTTTAATCATTTTCTATTTGAATTGTAATAATTATTGTTGATGCAAAAATAGTAATTTTGAATCTAAGTTATCTAAGTTCTAAGAGAATTTTAGGATCAATATTATTTTCATTCAAATAATATTTTTTTGTGGAAGGTTAGAAATTGAATATACATTATTGTTTTAGCTTGATATTACATCATCAATTGGGAGTATTATTCAGTTCTCTTAGATTTTGTAATTTTCATTGTTCATAACACCCATTCTCTTTTAGTCTCTCCTCTCACTTTCCTCCACTTGCTTTGTCTTTTCCTCTATTCCTCTCTTTCATGTATTTATTTTATGGATTGGAAATTGATACATATTTCCTCAAGTAGTTAGATTAATTTCTTTCATGATATGGAAATATTTATTATGTATTCCAATCTTGTATGGATTTGTGTTTGATTTTCATTCCATTTCCTACACATGTTTCCATCTCCCATGTTATTACATTGCTATTGCATGCATACATTGACTACTCGATATGGATTATTTTCAAAATCAAGTACAAGAATGAAGAACAAAGAAATATTTAAAAACTAGTATCTCTCCTTTGCTGAATGTATCCTTGATATTTTCATGATTATCTATACTCTTAAGTTGAAATTTTGATATCCCCATAATGTCATAATCCCAATAAAGTGAAGTAAAACGTGATAATGGATATTGCATACTCCACAATTCTAATATCATTATTTTGAACTCATTTTTGTGATTTTTCTAATTTGTTCCCTTTTACCCATCTCTAGCCTATTTTCCCTCCTTCCCCTAGCTCTTTCCCTTTTCCATATGTCTTGACACATTCATACTCCTTATATCTTCTCCATGTCACTATTTTCCATTTTTGATGTCTTTCCCTTTTCATTATGATTTCTTCATTTTAGAGGTGATTTCTCTAAAAATTAAATGCTCACTTATTATCTCCCGAGCCTAGTTTATTTCCAAATTATTTTTTCCATATCTCACACCTCATATCATCTTATTTCATTTTCCTCTTTCTCACCATCTAAACTAATATTCTTTGAGATATACAACATCTACACCCCATAATTATGTTGGAGAATTCCAAGATCAAAGAGAGAATGAAACAACTTCCACAAGTGAATAAAATATGCATAATAGTATGTCTATCAAATATGAAATGAAGAGTGTACAATATAATGATCAAGCCTTGCATATTGTTGGAACCCCCAAAAATTGCATTAATTTACCACATTAGTAAACATTGAATCTAGTAGGTGGAGCCCTAATACTTGTATTGTCAATTAAGATCCCCTTATTTTCTTGAACTTAGTCATTATAGAGGATAATAACCTTTTAGGTCTGGTTGACACTGAAAAGACCAAAGATCTAAAAGGCTTCAAAAATTAGAAAATTGTTCAATCTTTCAAATAAAATGATATCTAAAATATTGCATCTATGATATACCCCCATATTCCCACCTGAAATGCATAAAAAATCCATTATCGCACTCCTGCGGCCCAACATCTACTTAATTCTAAAGGTCTTTGGTAGGCTTGCGAGGCTAAGAAATTAATATAAACCTTTACCGCAATACCGTGACTATCAACAAGAGTATGTGCAGGATAGAGGGACATAGAATGTAATGCAAAACATTTACCACTATACCATGATAATTAAATAAAAGGAGCATAGGGAAGCGGTAAGGAAACACTTAACAATGAAAATAACCTACAGCCTCGCAAGGAGTAAATAGTGACACTACGGTATGGAGGTAAATGTTCACTTATCCACTGGAGGTAACCCACTATCCCGTGATGGTTTAAAGTAGGTGTACGAGGTGGCAGTATGAGATTGTCAAACTCGTCATCCCACAAAAAGAAAAATGGAGACATGGGGTATAGCAAGGAGAATAAAGAATGATAAAATTACACCTCCATCTCGCGACAGTCTTGATATGATGGAGTGGTACTACGGTACAAGCTGGCGAAGCATTTATATCAATAGTGACAATGATTACATCTCAAATCTTGGACCGTTCAATTTTCCAATATCAAGGGCATATATTCAAAATCCAAATAGAGATAGATAATGGAATATTTTGCATGAATTAACATTAATAGTGAAGTGACCGAGCTCAGTAGAAAATATACTTCAAATTAGACTCCATTTTTTTAATCATTCACAAGAGCTTAGTGTGCCATAGGCGAAGGAATTCGAGGAGGAAGACTCTACAGCTACCATCTCTACAGGTAAGTGCACAAAACCCTTTGTAGCAAGTGTATACGTGTTTAATTTGTGGATTTATGCAATTAGAAGTTTAAATATTCAAGTTGAGATAAACTTTGCACCATGCCACCCAAGAAGAGTGAATCTACAAGTAAATAGGAAGAACCCACAACCCCTAAAACAAAGAAGAGACCTATGCAACAATCCATATTAGACCTGCTACCCAATTCAATGGATAAGGGATTCAAAAAGGTATTTAGAGACATAGCTCATGGGTGTAGAGATGCAATTATTCCTATCTCAGGGTGGGATTTGTTTTGGTATTTCTATGATAAGAGGGATGGAAAGATTCAAGTTTTGAATGCTTGGGATTTAGATTTGGCCAAGCTGATAGTCCTAAACAACTTTATAGATGTTGAGTTTATTAGAGTACAGGCACAACATTATCACCTTGCCGCCAGAATTGTGAGAATGCTAGAAGGTTCACCGTTAGTGGTTTTGACTAAATCAATAATTAATGAGTGCTTCATGTTGAATAAACAAGCCATAACTAAGGTCAACCTCAACAGAAGTGAGGAGGATTAAATGAGATTGAGAAAAACTTATAGGAGTGATGAGCTTCCTATGCACATGAAAAGGGGTGAAATTAATAAGAGGATACCTATCTACCCTTCCTACAATGAGCCATTTGTTGTAGAATATTTTGAAGTATATTTCAAAAGAACTTATTTTTCTTTGTGTCAAGTGCTTGGAATGGATGCTCGATGCCAATCAGTCTCATGGTGATGGTAATGAGAATTCAAAACCCTAAGGTGAACATTGAGTATGACTTCGTTGCATTGATTGAGAAAGGGTTGCATGAGGGGTTCTTAAAAGTGAGAAAACATGGCTCCCATCACTTTCAAAGCTACTCTTTGTTGTGTCACTTAATATTGTATCAAAAAAAGATAAATGGACTAAAAGAATGTACTTAGGGATGACTGATCAAAAAGGAAAAAGGTTTCTTGTGCAACACTAGTGTTACATCTGGGATAGCAAGTGTAGGAATAATGATTATGTAAACTTCCATGATTATTTTTTGGTAAGAGTCATGGCTACTCTTGGTCATATTTCACCAAGACTTCCTACTAAGATTATAGAGTTACTTAGAACCCCAGCAATAAAACCAGAGTAGGGGCATTCACATAATTTTGGTGATTGGTTCTTTCTTCCTGATAATATAGTAATCAAAATCTATGCGTGCTCGCAGGATCCACATGTTTTACCTAAGTTTTTGTCTCTTCGAATTGCATTCCTAGAGTTTATGTGGTAGATGATATGGATGGAACATGATGTCATGAAAGCGTAGAAGAAGGGTACATTCCTAGCTGATTTAATTGTATGTGGAGAACTCTCTGTGGGATCTGACACCCTTGAGGAATTGCAAGGTTATCTAAAAAATAAATATTCTTTGAAATCTAGGATGGAAAGGGTCTTCGACCCAGAAGGTCATATGAATTTTGTAAAATAGACAATCCTCACAAAAGCTATGATTACACATTGTGAACCAAGATTCCCAAACTACACAAACACAACACACAATCAATAGATTAGATGAAATGCAAGGTTAGAACTGTTGGTTGTTTTTCTTGCAAACCAGGTTGGTCTCCTATTCTACCTATGGAGTAGCCAACTCCAATCAAGGGTAGCTCGAAGGACCTGGACCAACTGACAAGATTCAGTCAAAGACTGAGATCTTCTGCACTTTAGGCTTTGCAGAACCAGGGCGGGTATACCAACACAATGCCTCAAAGAAGACCAAACATTGCTTTTTATAGTAGATAACTCCTGATGTCAAGCGTTGAGGACCTCAAATGGGGCTAGATTCTCAGTAGCTCAACCTTGAAGCAACTAGGAGGCATGACACAAACTAAACAAAATATATTCAATGATTTATAAAATGTTTTTTGAGAGGAACTAGGCTGCAAACAGATCAATACCTAATCTGGGGTCATGGAGTCACACACAAAAGATGGAATTCATCTGCAAACAGGACTCAATCAGTGGATTTTGTTTTTCTAATGCCTTACATAAGCTATCAGTGCCTTACACTGATAATTTGGCTCTTGTATCAACCAGACTCTTCTTACCAAATCCAACCCGCAAACAAGTAATCACTACTATCTATTCAAAGGATTTAACTGCTTCCTTGAAGCATACCTATCAACAAATAACACAGTCACATGAAGTACGAGAAGATGAACACCTTATGCATTTATTCAAATGATTAAAAGCCTACAAATGTGGAGACAATCTGATGATATGCATGAAAGATAAGCATCTTCATGTATTCCTGCTTAACTGATTACATTTACAGAGGAATTCAACATTATAGTTTACAGACTCAAAAATGACTCAAGACTAAACCCTATCCTATCTTAGACCAATCCCAGAACTCAGAAAGTGGAATTGAACCCAAAGGTTCTGAACCCCTCACATTGGCCATGAAATTCTCCTTTATAGGAACAGGAGAAGCAACAAGCAACCAACCAGATGAGATTACACATCATCAGACAAAATGATCAGTCAGCGCAGTATGCGAGCCATGTCACCAACATCACCAGCTCCACTGGATAATATTAAACGCTTTGTGCCAGGTGATCCCAAGGAAATCTCGATGCAGATCCAATCAAGTCAAATCAGGCAGGACAGACATGGGTGACCCTGGCGACCAGAACAAGTCTTTCAGCCAACATCAAATCAGCCCAAGAATCCACGTGCCCATACCTCTGAACATGCCATCCTATTCTCAGAGTCGCCATGAATGCAAATTCGACAGATTCAGCGACCCTCCATCTACCACCATCAAGTCTCAGTTTTCTAGTCTTTGCGCACAACACACAACTGAAACCCTAGTCACGCACAACTTTGAATCTCTGTAGTTGATCAACCGAGATTGGACGACTGTCATTTAAATATCATTGGACCGTTGAAACAGGCCTCCACTAGATTACATTCCTCGTAGGATTTAATGTCCCTGCAGCTCGCATTGGCGAGGCTGGCGATAGCCATTGATCAGGTGCCAGTCATCCAGGGACCGTCGATCTTCGTTTAAATGTACGCACTGTGGCGTGAGTTTAGAGGTGGGGTCCATGTGATACGTGGTGGGAAGATGCTCTCCTTGCAGAGCATAAAGATCAGGCAAGTCACATGAGCGCTCAGGCGATGGTCGTCAAATCATAATGATGGTTGCCTACGGACCATTGATCTATGTTGGGAGGAACTGTCGGCAAGACATAAAGAGGTCGGGGAGACCACATGCTGAGAATCGTATGTTACATCGAGCGCTCATCATATTTGGCAAGAGGTGGAGGGGTCGGGGAGACATCCCAACGAAGTCACCAAACATATCGGCCAGAGAAAAGGAAGTCGGGGAGACATCTCCCCGACACAATGAACACAAGCCGCAAGGAGGGGTTCTCGGGGAGATATCCCAAAGTCGCCCAGAGATCACAACGAAACTAAAAGATCACTCCGAGAGCATGGTGGGGTTGGCATAACAAAACAAAGTCAGCCAGACTGCAAGACTTCATAACGAAGAGAAGCCAACGCTCGCCCAAAGGTCTCCGCGCTCGGTGAGATGTCATGGCGAAAAGAAATGTCATGCTGACTAAAAACCTTAGTCAGCAATTCGGCGGACCGGACTAGGAAAGCATTTCACGGTAACCATCAAGTAACTTTTTCATCGTCGCCGCTGATTATCAACACGTGCATAAAGGAAGTCATATTAGTAGCTCAGTTGTTAACTTGGGAGGACTTCATCGTCGGGGAAAGTCACACTAAGAACCAAAGGGGGCAGCCACAGTCGGCAAGACAAGCAAGGGTTGCCAAGATATCACCCCGAGAACCAAAGGTCACACCGAAGGCAAGGTGGAAAGGGAACCAGACCAAGGCAGAGTCAGAGACAGGAAAGACACGGAGTCAGAGCTGGAGTGAGGGATAGAAAAGGAACAAAAGAGACTGGGACCAAAAACCATCCTGCTCCCGCCTTCGCAAAAGACCGTGGAGGTGGAGCTGGAACTGACACGAGATAGAGAAGCCGCATGGCCGGGAGCGGGATAAAACCCGAAACAGGAAACTTGAAAAAGGTTCCAAAAAAAATAAAAAATTCCCGTTCCGGTTCCGCCCTCGCCAAAAGCAAAAGGAAAACAAAGCAAGCGGAGCTGAGGTCAGAGCAAAACCCGAAACCATAAGCAAAGGCCAAAATCCAGATTCTGATTTCATTCTGGTTCCACCCCCACCAAACAAAGAAAAACACAAGGCAAGGAAGAAAAGAAGGATCTGGCCATCCGAGACATGAACCCTTGGCACGCTGAGCTCAACCCTGGTGGGAGCCCATTTACCCCACGTGCCAAAATGATAGAAAATTCCCAAGCTAAAGATTTGTCAAGAAAAGCAAGGAAAACAACTGGAAAATGAGAGACAACCAAAATAGGCACTAACAAGAACCATGATTCCTGAAGAAATACATTTGAATGAAAAATAAAAGGAATGAAATGAAGAACACAACAAACTTAAAACAAAGATATCAAATCTTATTCTAACACAAAGCAAACTCTTAATCTCTTGAGGGAGTTGGTGCCAATTTGATGTGAAAATTGGCCCTTTCTGAACTCCAATGATGTGATGAAGATGATTGATGATGAAGAGTTATCCACTTGATGAAGACCTCCAATGTGCTCCAAGATAAAAATCTGCATAACCTAGCTAAGATTAGGTGAAATTGGATGAAAATTGCTATGGATTTGAGTGTAGTAAGTTTACTCAAGTTGTGGATGATGAAATGAGGAGATTAGCCTCTTATTTACAGAATATCAAGTTGAGGAGATGTCCAAAATGGAGCAATATGGGACTAAGAATCAACAAATGGTAAGATGCCACTTGTCAACATGTGAATGGATGAAGGATGTGCAAGTTTTGAAGAATGCGTCAATAAATGCATATATTTGAAATTTGAAATTGTTGTAAAGACATGTAAGAGGGAAAGAAGATGCATTGAATGCCACTTGGCTCAAGGAAAAAGGAATTTTTAGGTGGAGTAAATGCCTTGTTGGAAGGACAAAGTCCACTTGGATTTTTGAATTCAAATTTGAGGAATATTCCTTTATTATGCCTTTTGAGGGAAAATAGAGATTTAATAAATGAATTAAATTTATTTTCATGTGCAAGTTGCAAAAGCTAGAGGATGTGACATGAGAAGAGATTAAATTAATCAAGGTTAATTAATTTAATGAGAGATCAAAATGATGTGACATATTGATTTGGATTTATGGATTGATTTAAATCAAGTATGAGAGGAATATGATTTCAAGATTAATTAAATAAAGATTTTTGATTTATTTAATTAAAAGAGATGATGTTAGATTAAACTAAATAAGGTTTTGATTTATTTAATTTAATGGATGGAATTTTACAGATTTAATCAAATAAAATTGATTATTTAATTAAATAGGGATAATTAGATCAGACTGATTGATTTAATTAATAAGAAAGGATGACTTAATTAGATAAATGATTTATTTAATTAAGAGAGGAACATTGATGAATTTAATCAAATAAAGGTATTCGATTAAATGGTTAGATTGAGGGATGATTTAGGATGAAACAGTGTTAGTGGTTGAGATCAGATGTACAATGCCAATTAGTACATTTTCTATGTCTACATTTTGCCCCTCTTTGAAGCAGTGCACTCGTTGCGTTGGTTCAAAGAATAAATGGTCTTGATCAAAAGCCAATTTTTTTTAATTCTTTTTTTAAAAATGCCTCACTACTGCCACGGTGAAGGAAATTATGCCGATACATTGCCCCCTCGAGAGATCAAATGAAAATTCTAATTTTTTGGGTGATCTCGCGAAAAAAAAAGACAAGGTGGTCGACAGGTCGAAAAAGGGGTCCAAGAGGGCAAAAAATGAGGTTAAACAATCTTCAAATGGATAGAAACGGGTTCGAGAGACCTAGACCTCCTATGGATGACAAAACAGGGTAAAAAAGAAGCTTAAATAGGCCTTAGGAGGCCACTTCCAATTCATTTTCACACTTAGCTTGTAGAGATTTCACAATTTGAGCTTTGATACCCTGACGAGATGGCACAACGATAGCTCCCGTGGCATATCTCTAACCCAGTACGAATGTACCAGTGACCTCCCAACATTGGGGCATCGGTAAGTGATCCTTACTTGAGATTTGTTTATCATTTTACACACATATTTAATGCATTTAGAACTAGGTCTCTTGCAGTGGTGCTATATAGTGCTGCTCAAATTTCAAACTAGACTACTCGGTCCCTTAAATTGGCCCGCCATCACAAGATGGACCACTGCGGTGGAGTTTGGAGTTTGGGAACAAACTTCAAACTTTGACACATATGTCAAATAGAGCGCTGGATTCTTAACTCCAATGCTGCGATGAAATTTAGAATTAGAGTTCGGGGCACTTAAGCAAAGTGCACCATCGCAACGCAGTTTGGAATTTCAAGCTACCATCGTCGCAGTTTGCAAATTTCAAACTGTGACGCTTTCACAGTTTGCAACGTTGGGCTGGCTTCTTGAAAATTTGGAATAAATTTTCCTGATGATTTTAACATGGTGACCTTTCTTGATGTAGGAGGCAGTGAGGGATCTCCATTCTTGCGAGCACAAATCACAAGAGATATTCAGCTACTTGCGAGATTTGATTGACAAGGAGCAGGACCGACTTCGTGAGATGGGGCTATGGTACATTTCCTATGCAACACTTGTGCGGACCCATCTTGGCATGATGTATGTGCTTGCTGAGAGATGGCACATTGAGACATCATCCTTTCATCTTCCCATTGGTGAAGCCACCGTCACCTTGGAGGACATGTGGCACATCCTTAGATTGCTGATACATGGTCAGTGAATCATTTATGATACGGATGCCAGATGGGATGCTTTCCATGCAGTCTTGGCTATAGAGGATGTTATATATTGCAAGGGCTAGATAGAGCTAGAGCACCACAGGATGCTCACGACGTCCTTTCGACCAGTGATTGCTGTCATCACTCAGGTCTTGTCGCTTCAGATCGACGAGGCCAATACTTCAGTCCTGGCTGGGGATTTTGCTGGGAGCGGATGGTTCATGATAGGCCAATCCATTTTGCATGGGATCACATTCTTCTTGCCTCCCTTTATAGGGATTTACATGAGTATGCATATTTGGATGACAGGGCACTTGGTGTAGGTGTCACACTCCTTCATGTGTGGGTGTGGGAGCATATCTCCGTCCTTCGACCACAGGTTGTTGTAGTGCTAGTCGTCCCTAATGATCCAATGGTTTGGCATTATAGGGGTGATGTGTCCTTTACACACATAGGTGAGCATGAGATCCCTCACTGGAGGAGGGTTATTGATGAGATGACAGTGTTAACATGGTGCCCATACCTTGGTTGGCCCAGATGGGTTGATGATGTACAACAAATGTTCTTTTCCCTCTAGGAACGGTTTATGTAGGGGCAAGAGCACACTATGATCGAGAGGTATCTGCTGGGATGAGTTCAACACCAGTTTGGCAAGGCTTAGGACATGCTAGATGATGACTACATGGCCATTTTTGCTTGCATAGTATTGTAGGGTGCCTGGGGGTGATACATTCCTACCTTCAAGGTAGTGGAAAGTTATAGGCAGTTGGTGGCCCGACCATGGGCGTATGATCAGAGGGTCACAGATCCAGGAGTGACTCAGGTGTACAGAGATTGGTTCTAACCACCTCTACATTTGACAGTTCCAAGTGTGGCCTCTACTCGATGGAGAGCCAGGGGGAGAGGGGCAGGCCGAGGATGAGGAGGTGGCAGTCCTCCTGAAAGACAACTGACATAGGTTCAGCCGGCACAAGTCTAGCTAGCATAGGTCTAACTAGCATAGGTCCAACTAGCATAGGTCTAGATGGATCAACCTCATGTTAATGTACACATGTAGGATTAAGATCAGGGGCCAGGGGTGGACATGACGAGCATTAGGATCGGGTTGCTACACCACCACGAGCCAGGGGTGAAGACCAACCTCATGTGTAGCCTTCGTCAGTATAGCTAGTAGGTCAGCCAGATCTGAGAGATGACCTATTATTATAGTTGTTTGCCCAGGTCTAGGCCTTGACTGCAGAGAGGGACTAGGCCTGTGCGGAGAGATATCATGCAGTTTTATAGAGGCAGGCAGCAGAGCTATAGGTTGCCGTAGAGATGGGCCACAAACAACAGCTGTTGAGCATGGCAACTTCCTCCTCTCATAGCGTAGTGTCTCTTCACTCATACAGTGAGGGCATCTAAGAGGCAGACTGCTATCAGTTGCTTTATCATCAGGCCGTACCTAGAGTAGCCCGGGCCCCAAATTACTCACAACAAACTAGCCATAGATCGACAGAGGGTCATGGTGACAGAAGTGAGGGCAGTAGGCAGGAGGGTTAGACCTCCTTTTTGATCGAGACATTATTATTTCGTGCCATATGGGCTCATTTTTTATAGCCTGATGGGCCTTTGTACTTATTGACATACACATGTATAGTGATCCTATTTTTATTTTGTACTATGATAGTTACTTGATGATATATATGAGATGACGATGTTGATGTGATATACCATGCACCATTTATTTATTATGCATTTATAGATGGTTCTATTTCTATATGCAATGCAATAATGTTATGGTATTATGCAATGCATATACTATGTTATGGATGCATTTATTTTTGATGGTGTATGCATTATGTGATGTTTATGCGGCTATCAGATCTATATTATGCGTATAATGAATTATGTCATATGATATGCATTTGTGACGATTAAGGATATAATGGATTTATATGATATGTGATATGGATGGATGATAGATGATATGTATGTTTATGATGGTGCATTTCTCTTGTAGTACCTTTTTATGTATGTTTTTATGATGGTGTAATCTATATGATGTATGTTGATGCAAATGTGAAAATGATTTCTTTTTCGATATCTTTTTCTGTTATGATGGTGATGATGATGAAAATGCGATGATCATGATATGGAGCTATGTAATGATGAACACATGTGTTTTTACATGTATGATATGCACTTATGATGATGTTATATAATGATGTGATGTGATGTTTATATATGAAATAATATGTTATGCAAAATGGTATGGAGATGATGATTTATGGAAATGATATGTATATGTGAAGGCATAATGAATGCTTGTATGAGATGTTTTATATTATTATGGATGGATGTATGCGCTTAATGCAATGGGTTGTTTATAATGCTTATGTACCTATTATGCTTCGTTTAATTATGCACTAGATGCTTATAATGATATGGGATGACTTATGAAATGTTTATGCAAAATGATTGTAATGTGGTGATTTATGAGATCTTCTATATGACATGGATGGATGATGGATGATATGCATGTTTATGATGTATTTTTTGTATGCTTTATGCAAATGGATGCAAATTCCTGACCTATTTATGTGATGCGATGGTGGTTATATGATTATGCCATGGATGATGTGATGGATTATTTATGTTTTCTATGATTTCGTAAGAGATGTTCATATGCAAATGTGTATGTAATGTTATGATTATGAGATGCTTAGAATAAAAAATCTATATTGTATGTGTATGAGATGATCAATGTTTCTATATGATATGCATTGTGCTGAAGATTTTGTGGATGCAGGATTAATGATGGTGATGATTAACTGTCCTAGTATCTTGTTAGCATGAAGAAGTGAGAAGGAATGAATGAAAGAAGAGCTTTCAACAAGACAAAAGATGATGATGAATGATGAATATTTGTTGTGGAGTCGGTATTTTCAAAGGGCTAATTATCTTATGTTTGATAACATGCATAAGCATGATGCATCAAGGTATGAAGAACCAGGATGGTGTTGTACTTAGTGTGATGGAATTTGACTCAAAAAATAGATAGGAATATTCTTGTTCATACTTGACATACAAAAACCTTGCTAGGATGCACTTCGGAAGTTTCAAACATCTCAGACCAAAACATGGAAAGGTATAACCTATCAATGTAATAGTCAACAAGCTGCCAAAAACATCCTCCATACATATCTAACAAAGGAAGTATTCACCAAGCTATATTACAAGAACATCCAACAAGCACAATAGACAAAAGATAATGATCATTGCCCCATTCCTATCTCTCTAAATCCATTTGTTTGGACATCATCGAGAGATTATTGGAATGAGCACAAAGAGATAAGTCAAAAGGTAGATAAAGTAAACAAACAAGTTGATGTTCTTCAATACCGCTAACCAAAAGGAAATGTGTTTTCGAGGATAAGAATTGAAACTATTGCCAAAAGATAATTCCCACTGTAGGAAGGATACATCCTAGGACATGTTAGTGGATGGCGGCATGCTATTTCGTTTATCCAAAGTGTTCTTTCTGATAAATAATGCCCATGGTAGGAAGGATACATCCTAGGACATGATGTTATCAGATGATTGATATGGGACTGATTGGATGATAGGCTACTGACACAAAGAGTTGACTAACTTGTTTATGTACTAACCTAAACCTAAGACTTGATGTTTTGAGTTTTCACTTTTAACCTACTAGACTTGTTTCTGATTGTTTTACCAAAGGTTGAAGATGATGATCATTTATTATGGGTGAAAGTGAGATGAAACAAATGATTTTTTTCAAATATTTGGATGTTTTTGGAGTTTTTTGAACTATTTTGAGGTTGTTTTTGGTATTTTTTGATATTTTATAAATGTTTTGATTTTTGATTTTCCAATGTTTTGGGGTTTTTTGATATTTTGACCAAGAGACTAACCTAAGGACCTATCCTAGGTGCCTCTGGGGCTGATCAATAGATTATCTTTGCCTACGTTATACACATAGAGACCACATAGTTTGACTGACGACTTGACTGATTTATAGATGAAGAAATACATGATGAAATGTCAGTTTATTATGACAGACTCCTAAAGGACTAACCTAAGTGTCTCGGGGGATGATCAAAGATCAACCTTGCCTATGTTCAAGGCTCATAGACCTGTAGTTTGACAAGATGACTGTTTTTGACTTTTTGACTGACTTTTTGATCTGTTTTGGGATTTTGATACGATTTGGATGTTTTTTGATTTTTTGATTTTAGGACTTCAAGAATATACATGAATCCAATCCGAGGAGAACATGCCCCCAACATGATGCAATAGACTACTCTGATAAAGGTAGGACAAATTGACTTGAGGATGGGCCGAGTAGTACTAAGAGGGATCATGATATGAACACATGACCAAGCTATGATGCAGATGTCAAATCGATGGGTGATGGATGGAGATCTGAATGCAATGGATGATGGAAACGTAATGGATGGATGATGCAGAACAAGCCATAAAGATCTTGGTGGATGGAAAATGCTTATTTACACAAGGCACCTGTTTACCAGGTTTTCACCAAGGTACTTGTCCAAAGTGCGACCGAAGTGGTTTTCATTAGAGGACGATTTTTCTCTTTATTGTTTTTAATCCTTTTTCTTATTTTTTTGGATTTTTTGCTTTTTGCTTTTTTTGTTGTCACCAAGACACCTGTTTTCCAGGTTTTTGCTAAGGTAACCATTTTTTTAGGACATTTTCTATTTTTTTTTTGAATTTTTCGGTTCTATACCTTGAAAGATTAGGCATAAAACTTTTTGAGATGGGATCCGTTCATGGGCTCTTGCAGAGGTTCCCCTTTAGGTGTTGATAACTGATATGCCCCTGACTTATAGCTTGCTATGATAACAAATGGTCCTAACCAATTGGGTTCAAATTTTCCTTTGCTATTTGGATTTGGGATGTTCTTCTGATTCTCCTTTAGTACCAGTTCTCCAACTTGGAAAGTACTGCTTTTGATTTTCTTATTATAGCTCCTCTTGAGTCTGTTATGATAAATTGTAAATGATTTAAAGTGTCTATATGCCACTCATCCAGTAGCTTTAGCTCATTCAGTCTTGATACTCGGTACTTTTCATCTGTGATGAGGTTTTGTAGTGATATTCTTAGTGACAAGAGCTTGATCTCAATGGGTAATACTGCCTTTGATCCATAGACCAGGGAGAAGGAGTGGCGTCGGTGGGTGTGCAGATGTTGGTTCGGTAGGCCTAGAGGGCGGGATTGAGCTATAGATGCGAGTCACAACCTACATCATTGAATATTTTCTTGAGGATTTTCAAAATGGTTTTATTGGTGGATTTTTCTTGGCCATTTCCTTGGGGATAATATGGGGTGGAGAAGCAATGTTGGATTTTGAATTTTTTGCAAAGGTTGTGGACATCTTGATTTTTGAATGGTGTCCCATTATCAAAGATAATAGATTGAGGAATGCCATATCGACATATGAGATAGTTTAGAATGAACTTTGATATCTGATTCCCCATTATGTAGGTCATTGGTATGGCTTCGATCCACTTGGTAAAGTACTCAATGGTGGTGATTTTTTCGATGAGATCGAGCCCCCACTGTGAGAAGGGCCATGGTGTAACAATAGGATGGAGCTCTTAAGCTCGAGCATGGATGAGGTCCCCATGCTGTTGACATTGTAGACACCTTCTGAAGTAGTCATGTGATTCTCTTTCCATTATAGGCCAATAATACCCCATCCTCAACAATTTCTTGGCTAGGGTCAGTCCACTCAAGTGTGAACCACAAATCCCATTATGCACCTTAGTTAAAGCAGTCAAGGATTCATCAGTATTAAGGCAGCGTAATAAGGTTCCCTCTATGCTTCTACGGTATAAGGTGTTTCCTAGGACGACAAACCTAAAGGATTTTTTGAAAAAAGTTTGTTTTAAGGTGGAAGGTAAGTCGATAGGTAAGACACCTATTCGTAGGTAGGTATAAATGTCATGGTACCAGGGATCTCTAGGACCAACGACTTCACACAAAAATTCTGACTCTGGTACCTTGAATGTGGGCACAAGAAGATGCTCTACCAAGAATTCATGTTTTAGGACATTGCAAGGGATTTCCAGTAAGGATCCAATTGTTTCCATGGCATCTGCAACTCTATTGTTTGCTCTAGGAATTTGCTCAAATGTGATCTCGATGAAAGATTATTTGAGAGTATCCACCAGTTTCTTGTATGGAGTGAGCTTATCATCCTTAGTCTAGTATTCACCATTCACTTGATTTATTATCAATTGGGAGTCTCTATATACTGTGAGGGCCATGATGTGCCACTGCACTGCTATTCCAAGGCCCATGGTTAAAGCCTCATATTCTGCAATATTTTTGGTGCAGGGGAATGCCAATTTATATGATCTAGGTATGCAGTCCCCTTGTGGGGTGATAAAGAAGACACCGACTCCTAATCCATGCCGTGTGTATGAGCCATCAAAGTAAAGTTTCTAGTAGTTAGCTATGTTGAGATTGAAGATGGATTTGTCTGTAAATTCTAAGATGAGAGGATTCTCTAAATACATAGGTGCTTCTGCAAGCTGATTTGCTATGACTTGGCCTTTGATTGCATTCTACACCACATATTCAATGTCATACTCTGATAGTATCATGACCCATTTGGCCTTTCTTTCGGTGAGCATTGCCTTTGATAATAAGTACTTGAGGGGATCGATCTTGGTGATGAGTTTTATTTTGTGTGCCAGCATGTAATGTTTGAATTTCTGTGAATCAAACACTACTACTAGACATGCATTTTCAATGAATGAGTAGTTTAACTCATGCCCAACCATTGGTCTGCTGATATAATAAATGGGCCTTTCTTTCCCATTTTCATTGTGTTGAGCTAGGAGAGCTCCAAGGGCTGCTTGTGTTGCTAACACATAGAGAATTAATGGCTTTCTTGGGATTGGTGGCATGAGGACCGGTGGTGTAAGCAGATATTCTTTGATCTTATTGAAGGCTTCTTCACACTTGTTATCCCACTTGTATGCTACTCCCTTGTGAAGTAGGTGAGAGTATGGATTTTTTTTATCTGCCAGTTGTGCTATGAACCTTCGGATGGACTGAAGCTTGCCTTGGAGACCTCTCAATTGTTTTAATGTTTTGGGTGCTTCCATTTCAAGGATTGCTTTTACCTTGGCAAGGTCTACCTCAATACCTCTCATTGATACTATGTATCCTAGCAACTTTCTTGATTGTACGACAAAGACACACTTCTTTGGATTTAATCAGACCTTGTATTCCTCCAGCCTATCGAAAATAGTACTCAAGGTTGCTATGTGATCCCTCCTCTTTCTGGATTTGGCTAGTATGCCATTGACATAATCTTCAATAGTTTTATGGATCATGTGATGGAAGATTAACATCATGGCTCTTTGGTATGTTGCTCTTGCATTCTTTAAGCTGAATCGCATCATATTCCAGCAGTAAGTCTCCCATGGACAGGTAAGGCCGTTTTGTGTTGGTCTTCTTTAGCAATCATTATCTGGTTGTATCTTGAGAAACCATCCATTAGGGAAAGCATTTCATGTCCCACCATCGTGTCTAGGATCATGTCAATGTTGGGCAACATGAAATTATCTTTTGGACATGCTTTTTTTAAATCCCTAAAATCTATGCAGCGTCTAATGCTCCCATTTGTTTTTGAAACAAGAACCAGATTGGATACCCACTCATGGTAGTCGATTGGTTGTATGAATCCTATGTCAAGTAGCTTCTTTAGTTCCATTTTGACTAGTAAGGCGATCTGAGGGTGCATTTTTTTGAGTTTTTATCGGATAGGATTTACTTAAAGATATACTGCAAGTGATGTACCACAATTTTTGGATCAAGTCCAGGCATATGTACATAGCTCCATGCAAAATTAACTTGTCTTTCTCTGAAGAAGGCTGCTAGGAGCTCTTGTTCCTCTGATAGTAATGACTTCACATAGAATGTGATGTGCGGTGTCTGCTCTATTCCTAGGTTGACTGGATTACACTTTTCGGCTAAGACCATTGATTTTTGCTGACAGAGAGCTCTGAAAGGAAGATTGAATCCCCCATCCTTAGGTGCCTCAGAGAGGTTTTCACCATTGGATGCATCCTTTCTTTTTAATTTTTTCGTGTTAGAGAGTGCCACAGTGTGGTTTTCACTCAAGGGATTAGATATTATTCTTAATTTCTCACTTTTATGACTGAGGGATTCAATCATTTCCCCATAATAGGCTTGTGTATCTAGCTCGATGATGAATCCTTCTTTGTGATCCCCACATAGAATATTATCCTGCAGTCCCATGAATTTTGAGAGCACCTCATCATTTTTGAATGTGTCAAGAATTGGTGGTCCTCGTTGGTCATAGTCGATGAGTTGTGGGTAGGCTAGACGAATTTCATGAATTTGGTTTTTAGACTCATAAGACAGGGTGCTAATCACGAGAAAGGTGGTGTCCTTGAAGAGCATGGGTATGTTGGTTATGGGATCCTCATCACCACTGCTACTATAGATGCCAGTTATGTCAAAAGTGAAATTATCTATGACGCGGCCAGTGGATACAGGTAAGCAAAGTTCAACTGGTGTTGGTGCATAGGGAATCTTGACTGCTTTAACTGGGGGGTCTCATCCACATATGGTTATACTTAGAGGGATACATTTGAGGCCAATATTTCTCATTCTCATCTTAGGAATGAGGGGTATTAGAAGCCCATTGTCATTTTCCCCAAGTCTCTAGTTTCTATCATAGCCCATTGCGAGCATCATTTGCAAACCTTTGCTTTTCTCATCCATTGGTAGATTAGCTGCTGGTCTATTATCTTGGTATAGGAGATCAGATGGGTCCTCCTCTATGACTTCTCAGTTGAGATCCCCCCAATTTTTGAAGTTGGTATATTTAGAGGATGTTTGGGAAGTGGAGGCTTGATTTGATTGTGGACGTCCACATGATATAGGAGATTGTGGTAACTCTCCTATCACAAAGGCATTTTTTGGAATTGTATAGTTTCCACAACCATTGTATTGGATGATGACTTTGATATAAGAGATGGTGGGGATGGTAGGAATGGCAGGTCTCTCTATCACAAAAGTGGAGGCGAGAGTGGCTAGATCAATGTAGCGTGTTGATGGGCCTTCATCATTTTTAGGTACTTGAGGTATTTTGTAGTATTTTTCCTCAAGGTTCTTGTAGTAGGAGAATGGTTCAGGATCTCCGTGGATGGTGACCTCTTGACCTTCATATGTGAATTTGACACATTGATGAAAGGTTGATGCTACTACTTGCATTGCATGGATCCATGGACATCCTAGGAGAATGTTATAAGGAAAGTCAAGGTCCAAGACCTGATAGGTTGTTTCCATGATAGTTGGCCCTACTTGAATAGGGATTTGGATTGTCCCTTAGGACACTCTTTCTTGATCATCATATGCTCTAATTGTAATACCTTTTCCTTTTTTGATGGAATCCTCTGAGATTTTTAGGTTCTTAATGAGCTTGAGGGAACAAATATTCAAGCCTGCACCTCCATCCACCAAGAATCGCTTGTATTTATTTTTATGCACCAAGACCTCTAAATGGAGTGCACAGTTATGAGATGGTTGAGAGGGAAAATATTGGTTGGAGAATATAAGGAAATTCAGGGTGATGATGTTTTCGACCATAGCATGGAATTGTTCTGCATCAAGATTTGCAGGGACAGTGGATGAAGCCAATGATTCCTCAAGGATTTTCTTGTGGGCTGATGAGATTTTTAATAACTCCATGATGGAGATTTGTGCTAAGGTTCTTTTTAGCTAATCAAGGACATTGTAACCATTGGGAAAAAATCTGGGGTTGGGTACGGGTGCTCTATTTGGTTGAGATGACCCTACGATGGTAACTTTGCTGCCTCTTGTGCTGACTCTACAATCGGCATGGGCTCCTTTGATGGTGATGGTAGCAAAGTAATCATCTAGGGAAGTGATGAAAAGATCATACACATGATTCACGTTCTTGATGGTGCCTTTCCCCTTATCAGTGTTATTTTTCCCTTTATTGTTATGGTTACGCATTAGATTCGTGTATATTTTGAGATTCTGATTTCCTGTTGGCTGTTCCACATTTATGATTCTTTGATCAATGAGGTCTTGAACTAGGTTTTTTAACCTCATGCAATTGTTAGTGATGTGCCCTTTGATCTTGTGGAAGTCACAAAGCTTATTTTCATTGTACCAAGGAGGTTTCACATCTGGTTCTTGGTAGTTCTCATAGGTGGGAGCCTTGATGAGGTTTTCGCTTATTAGTTTCTTCATGATGACTTCGAGTGGTTCCCCAAGAGCGGTGTACTTCCGTTTGGTGAAGTTCTTGTTTTCCTGGGGTAGTCCCCTTTGATCATTGATGTTATTGATTGCTTGATTATTTGGATGTTGTGTTGTGTTTGCTGGATGGTTATTTTAATGATGGTTTTGGATTTGTTGTTGTGATGCAGGTGTGTTTTGTCGAGGGTCACTAATGACAACTTTGGCATCGACGACACCATCATTGGTAATATTTTTGTTTCTTTCCCATGTGTGAGGTTTTGTCATTGTAATTGGAGGATGGGCGATTATTCTGCTATTTAGGATATCCAAATGATCCTCTAGGTTGTTTTATAAGGGTTCGTTCAATGCTGAGCACCTTGGAAATCAACTGGTCATACGTGGTGATCCCTTGGACTTTGAGATGGAATTCCAAGAGGCTGTCAAGGTTGTATATGATAGTACACACTTGTTTTTCCTTAGGAATGACACCATCGTTGTAGGAATGAAGCAAATAATTCATTCTTACCTTGTTTTAGAGCCGATAGTTCCTCTAGACTGACATCCATGGTGATATTGCATGCATAGTTTTTGATGAATACATTTATGATTTCTCAGAATGTTTTAATGCCTGTAGGTAGGGGAGAGAACCATTCCATGGTGTGGCCAGCCAAACTCCTAGGAAATAGCCGCATCAGATAGGTATTGTCATACACAATTTCCATGCAATGAACCTAGAATTCCCTAATGTGATCTTCAAGGTTTCCCATCCCATGGTACTTATCGAATTTTGGGATCTCAAACCCCTTTGGGAATGGTTTCATCACAAGGCTCTTGTTGAATGGATAAGGACACAAGTTGATTGGTGTTTTTATGGTTTTCCCTAATTGAAGATCGAGCACTTGTGAGAGTAATTTGATTTGTGCTACAACATCATTTTGCAGATCAGGGGGTGGGATGAAAGTGTTTGAGGTGGTTCGATTGTCAGTTGGATGGGTGGGTTGTTTGGTGTGTTGTTTGATGGTATCTGCACATTCTACTGAGCCATGTATGCTTGCACTTGCTGCTATAAACAACTCTTGTTATTGGTCTTGTTGTTGTTGTGCTAGGATTTCCTATTGTTGAGTTTGTTGTTGCACCAACAACGCTTGTTGTTGGGCTGCTAATTGGGATGCTTCTTGCTGCTCTTGGTATTGTTTTATCGCTTGCTGATATGCTTGTTGTTGTGCGAGATACTACGCTTGTGCTTGTGCTTGTGCTTGTTGTGCTTGATATTGGGCTTGGGCTTGAGTGTGCGCTTGAGCTTGAGCTTGAGATTGTGCCGCTTGTGCTTGAGCTTGTGCTTATGCCTATGCCTGTGCCTATGCCTGTTGTTGTTGCAATAAGATTTGGGCTTGAGCAGCTTGTTGTGCTTGTAATGTGGCTTGGGATTGTGTAGCCTGCTACGCTTGTTGTGCTTATAATGTGGCTTGGGCTACTTGAGTAGCTTGTGTTGCTTGAGCAACTTGCATTGCTTGTGTGGCTTGCGCTGCTTGTGCAGCTTGCGCTACTTGTGCAACTTGTGTTGCTTGTGCGGCTTGCGCTACTTGTGCGTCTTAAACTACTTGTGCGGCTTGGTGGTTTTGAATTTGCTGAAGTGCCTTTTTATAGGCAACTTGTTGAGTGGCTCGTAATGCAATACTGTATTGATTTGATGTATGTGTGTTTGGTGGTGGTGGTGGAGGTGGATTTAGAATGGTGCTTGTTGTGGTGGTGAGAGGCGCCGTCGTATTGATGATTGGGTTTTGAGTGGTGGATGGTGTGATGGATATGCTTGGTCCTTGCAAGACCATGTTTTGAGATTTTAGGGAGGTGGTTGATGTTGCGATGGTGGTATTTTGTGTTATCAGGGTAGTTGCCATATGTTGTTGTGATGTCGATGATAAGTTTTGAGAGTTTGGCGTGATGCTCTGATTAATGTTTGGGATGTTGGTTTGATTTAGATTGATACATGGTAAAGGGGGAAGCCCTAATCCAAGAAGTGGTGTGGATGATGATGGCAATGGTGGAAGTGGTGAAAATGTGAGGGATGTTGATCCGGAGGATCTTCATTAAAAATTGAAGTTTCTCTTTTATCTTTAGAATCGACATCATCAGCGAGAGGGTGAAATATTGACTCCAACGCAACTCGAACGGAGTCAATCAGAGTCCCAAAGCTCAAAACATGTAAGGTCAAACCTATGGTCAACCCTCGAAAACAAGCTAGAAAAAGGGAAAAAATCAAAGTTGTCAAAATCAACCAAAGTCAACACCATTGTGTAGTGCTCATCATCACGATTCCGGTGAAGTTCATTTCATGAAAAACGGAGTTCGTATGACGAAATTACAGATGGTCAAAATCTGGGTCAACTTGATGACATCAACGCCCAGTCAACACAACGGCCAATCAACCCTTGACACTTGTCATCTCCTCAATCCTCCATTTGACAAATATTTTGGGAAAAAAATAATTCAAAATAAAATAAAATTAAAATAAAATAAAATACATAAAAAAATGTAATCTCTTAAAAAAGTGGGATAAACCCACCCATTAAGGGGGCCGCCCACATTTAGTGGGAAGCCACCCACCATATGGGGGGTGACCCACATAGTGTGGAACACCACCCATGTAATGGGGGGTGACCCACATAAAGTGGGGCGCCACCTAAACATGGGGTGGCCCACACTTTGTGGGGAGCCTTCCATAAAGGTGGAATCCCCAAATTTAAGGAGATTTTTTTATTTTTTATTTTTTTATAGGTGAGTGTTGTCAAGGGGACAGCTCCCAACATGTCTAATTCTAAAAGAGAATAGATGCATGCCCTGTCCACTAGGGGTGCCCCAACACAAATTTATACTTTCCTTCTAGCCTAATAGAACATGCGTCAACCCAAAAATGAGTGTGACCACCAGTTATACCTCCAGTATTCCTTCTTTCTTTGAGGATCTTAGGGACATTGGATGTTTTTGTTTTAAAGATGGAAATTTCTTTTTCTTCACCTCCGTCCAACCCTATTGGTCATTCGAGGATGGATGCTGGCCTAAGCACAAATCCGCCAGCATGGAAGAACCAAGGTTGCAATCCGCAGTAGGATCGGCCAAAAGGGAAGAGGAAATAATATTGGATATCTCCAAAGGTGGAGAGGTAATGCCAGATTCATCTTACATTGGTTCAGGCATGGTCCGCAAGACATGGCGTTCATCCATAGCCGAGTGGGTGGGGACCACAGCAGGAGCAACTTTCTGAGTTGAAGAAGTGGAGGCACTAGCATTCTTTACAGAGGGAGAAACAACATAATGTCTGGACTCAGCCCCAACCCACCATGAGGAACTGTTGATTGGGATAGCACTAGCATTCTCCCCAAATCGCCTTTTACCGCACTATGCCATAACATGTTCTGTCGCAAAGAAAATTCTACATCTGAATGCTATCTTTTCATAATCTATTGGTTGGTGCCAACGCCTATTTCCAACTTTGAGAAGGATTTCCGCTAGGAGGCCTTTTGAAACATCCATTTCCACATAGAGGCGAGCAAAAGTTGAATTTTCATAGTTGATTGTTTCTTTGGAGAGACCATGGTATTTCCCCAGCTTGTTGCCAATTGCTTTCAGACAGTCAGTTTCCCAAAACTAAAGTGGGAGGTAAGGTAAACGAACCCATAAAAATGCTGAAGAAAATGACTCTGTGCATGGATCAAAAGAGGGGGACCAAGGTTTCATGTACAAAATATCCCCCTGAAAAAACCAAGGTCCAGCTTTTAGCACCATTTCTTTGTCCTCCATAGCTTCAAATTCTAGGATAAAAAACCCTTTTGCACACGGGTAAATGCTGATTTCATCTTCTAAATAATCCTTCCAATTTGCCTCAATCCACGAATGGAGGTCGCATAATTTCGGCCAAACTTTGGTAAATCTGCAAATCAGGGTGTGAGCCTGCAAGTATTCTTCTCTGTCACTGACAAGGCCGTCAAGACTGATCTCAGGGGCAGATGCATGACGAACGACAAATGGAGGATGCATAGAGGCTCCGCTGTGAAGCCAAAGAGGCTCAGAATTTTTATTGGTAGGGGAAAAACCAGTAGAATGTGAGCCCAACCCATAGAGACCCTTACGTGAGGATGAAGGGTGGGCAACAAGGGCGTCAACGAAGCTTTTCCATGTACAATCATCACCCTCATGGCGTGGACCAGGCAAACCATCCTTCGTCTACATACCAAGCCCAACATTGTCATCTATCAGACCCTGATTAACGGCTTCTGGAGACCTAGGGTTATGCCCGGGAAAGCCTTCCCCACCACCCACCAGATTGAGCACAGAAGGAGACACCGAGGAAGATCCAGAGGCTGCAAGCACCTTCGCCAATGTCACCCCCCTGAGGGCACCTTCGTCATGGATTTTTGCAGAATTACGCGCGTCGGGAGTCGAAGTAGAAGCGGAATATTTCGGAGCAGACGCCATCACTAAGTATTATAACTAATTTTTAAGGATATTTTTATTATTTTTTCTAAAATTATTAAATTTTCCACCCCAACAAAATAAATCAAGATTTATTTTGTAACAACAAATGCCCGGAAAGAATAAAATTAGGGGCTTCGAATTTTTAAAGGGGGATATTATTGTTAATTTATCTATGTAAAGGAGATTATTAAGATTTTATGTAAAAATGGAGAGATAAGGTGGATTTTGTAAATCATTTGGTTGTTAACGAAATTGAGTAAATTTTTTGTATAAAAAGGGGAGATTAGAGGCTTAGGGGGAAATTAAGAATTCCTCAAGTGTTGGAGACTTAGAGTGTTTTGGGAGATAATTTTCTATTCCTGTACATCGGGAGAATGTTGGAATTTCATCGTGCTTGAAGGGAAGAGCTTGCCAACTATTGTAATGCCGAATTTTTGAAGATATCAATCGGATTAGTCTACTCTTTGGAGAGGGACCTAGAGATGTAGTTGTTTTACGACAAACTCCGTTATCAAGCTGTTTGCATTTTCTCTTTCTTGTCTCCTTCTGAATTTTGTCTTTTTCTCAATTCTATTAGTTTAATTATGTTATGGTGTTGATTTCATTTTAGTAATTTGGAGATTGGAATTGTAATTGTTATGCATTCTTTAAGCAATCGTCTTAGATCCTAAATCGGATCAAATTGGTATCAGAGCTATGTTTTGAATAAGTATTGCAGATTCGAATGCTTACATGCTCCTAGCTTCAACAAGGAAAAGGCAAGCTTGAAGAGTATAATCCAGAGATTGGAAGACAAACAACTCATTCACGAACATAGATGGCAGATCCAAATGATGGACAAAGTTTTGAGCTTGGTGAGAAGGAATTTCAGAAGGCTTTTCTTGACATGAAGGCCATGGTCAAAGTCTTATTCCAGGAGAGGCAAGAAAGGAGGCAGAGACATGAAGCTCATGTAGACAGAGGAAAGAAATCAGGAGATGATCCCGAGCCTCCGAAGACACCTCCCTCTTCTCCTTCTCCTCCCTCTTCTTCGTCTTCTCCTTCTTCTCCTTCTTCTACTCATTCTATGCCTTTTAATCCTTTTAAGGGTGCACATAAGCCCAAAATTAAGTTGGATGTAAAATTTGACTTACCAAAATACTATGGTGAATTAAATGCTAAAAAACTAGATGATTGGATTCAACAGGTTGAAGTCTATTGTAGAGTCCAAAACCTCGTAGATGATGCTAATAGGATCCAACTTGCTAGTCTTTGGTTAGGGGGTACAAATCCAACTTGGTGGGAGAGTAGGACTAGAGCAGAAATCTCCCAACATGGTAATGTCAACTTGTCCTGGACAAAATTTGTAAGTGCTCTTAAAAAGAAATTCTATCCCTTAGGCTACATGCAACAACTAATGATGAATTGGCAGATGTTTAGGCAAGGGAAAGGTCAGTCCGTTCAGGAGTACACTCATGAATTTCGTAAAAGGGCTATTGCATTAGATGTTCCATTGTACACCCATGATACTTTGTTGAAGTATATAGGAGGTCTTCATTCCTACCTTAGACATTCAATTTTGGTTTTGAATCCTAATAACCTTGACGAAGTTTGTGTCCAAGCTACCCACTTATAGTCTAGAGGTAAGGGATCATTTATTGATAAGTTTGATAAAAAACCATCTAAGTTTGAGGGAAAGTCTAAGGGTAAAGATAAAGGAAAGAAGACAGCTATGGTAAATAAAGAGGGTGAAAAACCCACATGCTCACATTGCAAGAAAGAGGGGCATGATGAATCAAGGTGCTGGAAATTGCATCTGGAGGCAAGGCCAAAAAGATTTGGAGGTAATAAAGGCAAACAAAAGACTACTACTGCTATCATTCAAAAGGATCTTGGATCTGATTCTAGAGATGATACAAAGATCGTTGCTGCTGGGATCCAAGGTAAAGGGAAAGGTATAATTCTCTCTTCTAATGCAAGTATTTCTAATGCAAGTACAAGTAATGCGAGTAAAGTATCCACTCTTAAAGTTGATAAACAATGGAATGAACTTTTTCACATTCGCGTGGTAACTAAACACACAAAGATTGATACACTATTTGATTTAGGCTCTCAAGTCAACTTGATTTCTGAAGAGGTTGTTAAGAAATTGAATCTAACTTCTACTCCTCATCCTAAGCCCTATCCACTTGGATGGGTATGTAATGATGCACAACTGCAGGTGACAAAACAATGCAAATTGCATTTTTCCATCACTGCTAACTTCATTGATGAAGTAGAAGTAGATGTTGTACCTCTGGATATTTGTGGGCTTGTATTGGGGAGTCCTTATCTGTTTGATAGAAAGGAAATATTTTATAGGGGGGAGAACAAGTATCATCTTTTTAAAGATGGGGTAGAATACATTGTATGTGCACACAAGGTCAAGACCAATCTCACACTAGTTAATGCTGGTCAAATCAAAAGGTTAGTCAACTCTAGTAAGAACTTTGTGTTAATGCTTGTAAAAGCCAAAGAAGAAGATAACTCTGAGGCATTTAAGGGGTGTGACCCAAAACATAAGGTTGAAATGGTCAAAATTGTTTCCGCTTATGATGACTTGTTTCAGGAACCAAAGGGGCTGCCGCCCAAGAGGGAAATACAACATGAAATTCAGCTGCAGCAGGATGTGCCATTGCCTAATATTGGCTTATGCCATTTGTCCATTATGCAGAATGAGGAAATCAAGAAACAGGTTCAGGAGTTAGCAGAGAAAGGAGTTATCCATCCTAGTACATCTCCTTGTGGTTCTCCAATTGTGTTGGTTCCAAAGAAAGATGGATCTTGGAGAATGTGCATTGACTATCGCGCCCTGAACAAGATAACAGTAAAAAATAGGTACCCTCTTCCAAGAATTGATGATTTACTTGATCAGTTGAAACATGTAGTTTATTTCACTAAATTAGATTTGAAAAGTGGTTATCATCAAATTAGGATTGCAAAAGATGACATTTGGAAAACTACTTTCAAGACAAAACATGGACTTTATGAATGGTTGGTTATGCCCTTTGGGCTTTGTAATGCACCTGCCACGTTCATGAGAGTCATGAACGATGTCTTTCGTCCTTTCATTGATGATTTTGTCATTGTCTATCTAGATGATATTCTTATATTTAGCAAGTCTTGGGATGATCATGTAAGTCATGTAAATTTTTTTTTTGATGTTTTGAGAAAAGAAAAGCTTTATGTAAAGATGTCTAAATGTGAATTTGCAAAGACATCTCTAGTGTACTTAGGCTATGTCGTAGGGAATGGTCAATTGAAAGTAGACCCTGCGAAGGTCGAAGCTATTGTAAACTGGCCTAAGCCAAGTACTGCAATAGAAGTCAGAAGTTTCTTAGGTGTAGTCCAGTATTGGAGAAAGTTCATTGCAAACTTCTCCTACATTGCATCATCATTGCACGCATTGATAGGTACGAAGACAACTTTTCAGTGGGGAGGTCCACAACAAAAGGCCTTCAACAGTTTGAAGGAAAAGTTAAGCACTACACCAGTTCTGGCTTTACCAGATCTACACCAGCCATTTGAGATCGAGACTGATGCAAGCGGGTTTTCCATGGGAGTTGTTCTTATGCAAGGAGGTAAACTAGTCTGCTACCACTCTGAAACCTTTTCAGGAGTAGTAAGTAACTATCCTACTTATGATAAAGAACTTTATGCATTAGTTCAAAGTGTTAAGAAATGGAAACATTACATAATGGGGAAAGAAACTGTAATCCACACTGATCACCAACCACTACAATACTTGCAATCACAGTCTAAGCTACAACAAAGTAGGCATTTTAGATGGATGGGATTTTTGCAACAGTTTCACTTAGTAATTAAGTACAAGAAAGGTACCCATAACAAAGTAGCAGATATTCTTTCTAGGCCTCCTATTATGAATACTTTGATCATCCTTAAAGGTAGTTCCATGGTGCATGAAAGCTTTCAGGAACAATATGCTAATGATGAAAACCTTAAGGATATTTATTCAGCTTTAATTGCCGACAAACACATAGGAGAGAAAGATTACTATGTGCAGGATAAACTTTTGTATCATTTGGGAAAGTTATGTGTTCCAAAAGATGAACAAGCACATGTAATCCGTGAAGCTCACACTTCTTTGATTGCAAGACATTTATGGGTAAGTAAAACACTTACTCAGTTGCAGAAATATTCTTACTGGCCTAAAATGCAAGAAACTGTAACCAAATACATTAAGGGTTGTATTATGTGTGCAACTAGTAAACCAAGTAACATAAAATTGGGGTTGTGCACACCATTACCTGTCCCGTCCCATCCATGGGAAAGTGTGTCTATGGATTTTGTAGGGGGTTTACCTATGTCTAGGAAGGGTCTTGATTATCTTTATGTAGTAGTTGATCGGTTCAGCAAAATGTGTATTTTGATGCCATGTAAAAAATGAGTCACTGCTGAACTAGTAGCTCAAATGTACTTCCAATTTGTATGGGTTCATTTTGGGTTACCTACTTCTATTGTATCAGATTGAGATTCTTGATTCCTAGGGGAATTTTGGTTAGCTTTGTGGGGACTCATGGACACCAAACTCAAGAAGAGTACAGCCTTCCATCCACAGACTGATGGACAAATAGAGGTGGTAAACAGGACAGTTGTGCATCTACTCAGAGGCTATTGCAGCAAGCATCCCAAATTGTGGGATGAGAGTCTTCACTATGTGCAACATGCTTACAACCATGCAACACACTCTTCTACAAAGAGGTCTCCTTTTGAGACTTGTTTCGGTTATGTGCCTAAGACTCCGATGGATTTTTCTTTTGGGAAAGATGATGTTGAAGATGGACGCCATGATTCAGAGAAGGCTTTGAAGTTCATCCAAAAAGTCCAAGCCATCCATTAGGCAGTGGAAGCACAGTTGGAAAAGAGTCAAGCCAAATACAAGGCTCGACATGATAAACATCGCACTGATCATAATTTTCAAGTCGGTGACCGTGTTTGGTTACATATCAGCAAGGAAAGAATGCAAGGAGAAGGAAGGAAGCTCAAGCCAATTCGGTATGGTCCCTTTGAGATCTTGGAAAAGATCGGAACCAATGCTTTTCACCTCAATCTTCCTCCATACATGCATATCTATTCAATAGTCAATGCTGAGAACTTGAAGTTGTATGAACCTCCGATGATATTGGATGAGGAGACTGACATTCAGGTTCCATCAGTTGATGATCTTTCACCAGAGTACATGTTAGAGTTGCCTGAAGACATCATCCTAGACAGGAAAACCAAGACTTCACGAAGGGGAGCAGTTGAGTACCTCAGAGTGGGACTGAAGGGGATGAATCCAAGCAAGGAAAAATGGATGGAGATTGATAAAGTGAGGGAACTTTACCCTCACTTACTTTCTGAGTAATCAAGCTTTCGGAGGTCCAAAAGATCTCCAGTGGGGAGGAGTGATCCAGAGGATCTTTGTCAAAAATTGAAGTTTCTCTTTTATCTTAAGAATCAGCATCATCAGCGAGAGGGTGAAATATTGACTCCAACGCAACTCGAACGGAGTCAATTGGAGTCCCGAAGCTCAAAATATGTAAGGTCAAACCTATGGTCAACCCTCAGAAAACAGGGTAGAAAAAGGGCAAAAATCAAAGTTGTCAAAATCAGCCAAAGTCAACACCATTGTGTAGTGCTCATCATCACGATTCCAGCAAAAGTTCGTTTCACAAAAAATGGAGTTCGTATGACGAAGTTACAGATGGTCAAAATCTAGGTCAACCTGATGATGTCAACACCCAGTCAGCACAACGGCCAATCAACCCTTGACACTTGTCATCTCCTCAATCTTCCATTTGGAAAATATTTTGGGAAAAAAATAATTCAAAATAAAATAAAATCAAAATAAAATAAAATAAAATAAAATACATAAAAAAATGTAATCTCCTAAAAAAGTGGGATAAACCCACCCATTAAGGGGGCCGCCCACATTTTGTGGGAAGCCACCCACCATATGGGGGGTGACCCACATAGTGTGGAATGCCACCCATGTAATGGGGGGCGACCCACATAAAGTGGGGCTCCACCTAAACATGGGGTGGCCCACACTTTGTGGGGAGCCTTCCATAAAGGTGGAATCCCCAAATTTAAGGAGATTTTTATTATTTTTTCCTAAAATTATTAAATTTGCCACCCCAACAAAATAAATCAAGATTTATTTTGTAACAAAAAATGCCCGGAAAGAATAAAATTAGGGGCTTGGAATTTTTAAAGGGGGATATTATTGTTAATTTATTTATGTAAAGGAGATTATTAAGATTTTATGTAAAAATGGAGAGATAAGGTGGATTTTGTAAATCATTTGGTTGTTAACCAAATTGAGTAAATTTTTTGTATAAAAAGGGGAGATTAGAGGCTTAGGGGGCAATTGAGAATTCCTCAATTGTTGGAGACTTAGAGCGTTTTGGGAGATAATTTGCTGTTCATGTACGTCAGGAGAATGCTGGAATTCTATCGTGCTTGAAGGGAAGAGCTTGCCAGCTATTGTAATGCTGAATTTTTGAAGATATCAATCGGATCGGTCTACTCTTTGGAGAGGGACTTGGAGATGTAGTCGTTTTACAATGAACTCCATTATCAAGCTGTTTGCATTTTCTCTTTCTTGTCTCCTTTTGAATTCTATCTTTTTCTCAATTCCATTAGTTTAATTATGTTATGGTGTTGATTTCATTTTAGTAATTTGGAGATTGGAATTGTAATTGTTATGCATTCTTTAAGCAATCGTCTTAGATCTTAAATCAGATCAGATGTGATGTCTTGAGGAAATGGTCTAGTGTTGAAAATGCCCCCTGGTCTAAACATGTCATCTTCTCCTTGTGAGGTTGTGGGGAGAGAAGTTTGGGGTGTTGCGCAAGGATGATGATGATGGATCATTGGGATCATGAAAAGTGAGAGAGACATATATATGTAATGGATTTTGGGGTACGGTTTTCCCCAAGATGATATTTGCATCCAAGTCTTGATTATTGATAAGGGGGTGTGTTTGTAATGCATTGAGAAATGCACTTCCCTTGTTAACAATGGGTTGAGTTAGAGCAATGGATGTTGTGATTTGGGGGATGTCTTGGGTGATGTTTTGGAATGGAGGTGTAGATAAAATGGGGATGGTGGATGAGATTGAGGGTGTAATCCCAAAAGATGGTTCCGCAATAGTACTCACATCAAAATCAGAAGGGAGTTTAGCCCCTTGGTTTACTAATTTGAGCATGTATAGTGAAGGGTTGAGTCTCATCATGATGTTGATAATCTTATGATTCTCTAGATTTTGAACCATTTTGGTGATTTCCTCATGTGACAAAGGGATTATTGATAAGATCCTCCACTTGGCCTTCCTCTTGTGGATTTTGTGATGATGAGGGAAAGTTAGTTAAAGGATTGCTTGATCCAATGAGATCCATTTCAGAGTTTGTTTAGCTTAGGTCACTTGAAGCGGGTGTTTCTTTGTTGGCTTCCATGTTCTTCTTGTGTTGATATCTAGTTTGAACCATAAAATAAGGATCAATTTTCAAGAATATGGGAGATGCATCTCTAATTCTTTGGGTTGATCTAATCTTAGGCACAAAAGAGAAATTTTAGGATATTTTGAGGATCAAAGGTGATATGATGGGGATGATGTAAAAGGATGGATGATGTGGATGTTTGAAATTTTGAGAAATCTTGAGTGATGCTAGAATTTTTTAGGACCTTTTGGATTTGTTTTTGAATTGACCTTGATTTGATTTTTTTGGGTTTGCTTTGATTTTGGATTATGAACAAATGGACCCTAAGATGTTGGATGATTATCTAGGGGGTAGATTTTTTCAAAGGATGATAATTTGAATATGTGTAGGGAGAAGGATGCATCTACCCACACCTATTCAAACAAGATGATAATTTAACCAAGCATATGAGGAAGGATGCATCTACATATACCTAGCTAAACAAGATGGTTTGATAATTTTACTAAGCATATGCAAAAGGATGCATCTACACATACCTAACCAAAGATGATTTTATGTTTTGATTCAATGATTTCGAGGATTGGATGATTTTTAATTTTTTTGCCAAAAAGCCTAGCATGGAGGATAATTTCAAAATTTTTCAAAAGATGATGGTGAGGTGATTTTGGTTTGATGTTCAAGGATGAAAATATTTGATTTTGATCCTAGGATGTATCTAAAAAGACACTTGTTTACTAGACCTCGATATTGAAGAACATGCATTACTTCTAAGGACCTTTTAACCAAGAAGTGGTTCAAACTGAGCATACATTTCCAGATTGTTCAAAGGAATGAGTCTATAGAACCTTGTGAAGTTTTTACTTATTTTGATATGTTGCTTTTGATTGCACTTCCTAATGTATTTCTTGATGACCTTTTGAGTGTGACTCCTAAATTTTGAACTTTTTCTCAAGGACTTTTGCTTTGGAATTTTGACTTTTTTGGAAATCATGAGGAACTAACACATGTGTGAGAGCCAATTTGTTATCTTTGTTGAGTGATTTTGTTTTACCACAAACACTTGTTGATTTATATTTTCAAACTAGATGTCTAATGTCCCAAATTCTTCGAGTCCCAAAAAGTATGTTATGTGGAATTTTGATGAAATCAAGGCAAGGGTTACCTATTGTTTAACTTTAGTAGACAAATTGAGATGTAAATCCAAGTGTTTAGAAACCTCTAAGGATAAATCCCAAGGGCAAGCAATAACACATGTATTTGGTCAATTGTATTTTCCTCCTAAAGGTTTTTAAATTTTGATGATGGTGTTAAATGTTTGTTTCCAAATGTTTTCGAACAAGCAAAGTGTTTTGTAACCAAGAACAAGCACAACCTTATGGATATGAAATACTATATTTGTTGAGTCCCCACTTGGACAAGTCCAACTATGCTTATCTTTAGTGAATGGTTAGATGCTTGACCCCACTGGCTCCCCTCCACGACACTCACTTATACGGGGCAGCCAAGCATCAACACCCATGAAACTCCCATGGCATGCTTTCCATTTCTACTAAAGACCGTAAAAGTTTGGGGCAGCTTCAGAATGACCGTTCTTGCACCAACAAATAGGTAGGGATTTTGGCCTTTCTAAAACAAGTGTTTTAATTTAGACTTTTCGTTCATAGGAGTTGACCCAACATAGCGAGAGACCATTTTTACCCTTCTTGTCAAAGCTAACCACATAATACTAGCCTTTGTTCCAATACCCACATTTATATCCCGACTGGAAATACTCTTGGCTTTAGAGTGTTACCGGTTGAGTCATTCCCTTGGGTGAGTACTTTTTCCCCAAGGTAGGCCCTCTAAGATAAACAATAGCGAGCAAACATATCCGTAACTCGATCGATCTTTGTTGAGAAACAAAGAGAGAATACACGCGATAGGTTTGACTTACACTCACACAATTTGTTCAATTTTATAGCCCAAAAAAAGTGTGGAGGTAATTACTTTGTCCCAACCTAAGATCACCAAAAAGGACTTTTGATTCTCAAGATCGCCATGAAGTGCGAGAGAAGCGCATACGTCCTTTTCAATGATGTTAGTTTGAGTAAGAAATCACAAAACAAAGTAGTACATGTTCTTTTTAAAACCCTCAAAGCAATAAATGACTTCTTTTTAAGCACCAAATCAAATGTGGAATTTTCCTTTTTCAATTATTACCCCAAAAAAAAATCTAGTGAGTTTGTGTCCTAAAGTTTATTTTAAGATCCTTTTGTAACAAGAATCTAAAGAGTTCTTTTTAGAGCCCAAAATGAAACTAGTAAGTCCTAAGCATGAAAGATAACAAATTTTTTCCTTAAGAGGAATAGTGAATCCTCTAAGAGTGTTGAACAAACACTAGAGTGTTTAAAAACACTTGGTATTATAAAATGAAGTCATCATGCTTCTTTACCTCTTTACCTTTGATCAATCCAACCTACAAGAAAATTAGTTAGGTTCTGCAAAAACAATGGTCAAGAAAGAAGAAAATAGACCAAATAACTAGAATTTGATAAAAAGCATGTGTTATAAATAAATTTTCACTTTCTACTTCCCTCCAGTAGTGTAATCCATGAAGGTGTCAGTTTGAAATTACCGCCAGTGCTGTATAGAACCGCTTACTAGTTAGTGTCGCTTTGTAGCCAAACTAGTGAGCATGAAGGCATCACTATTATGGTCAGCAATACAGTTTGGATTTTGAAAAGTTTCTAGCAGGCCAGAAAGATTCAGTGGGGTTGTTTGAAAATTTGAATTATGGGTGGGAAGTATAGAGTGTCACAGTTTGAAATTTGCATTGGTTTAGTATAGTGGCACTGAGTTCTCAGTGGTGCTAAATAGCGACGCTAAGCTTCTAGTGGTGGAGTTTTCTATAAACACACAAAAACATAAAAAAAAAAGAAATTTTCTCAAAAAATGTGATTTGATCTTCTGGTTTTCCCTCCTTCTAGCGCCAAAATGTGAACCAAGATTCCCAATCTACACAAACACAACACACAATCAATAGATTAGATCAAGTACAAGGTTAGAACCATGATTCCTCAAGAAATATATTTGAATGCAAAAAAAAAAAAGGAATGAAATGAAGAACACAACAAACTTAAAACAAAGATATCAAATCCTATTCTAACATAAAGCAAACTCTTAATCTCTTGAGGGAGTTGGTGCCAATTTGATGTGAAAATTGGCCCTTTCCCAACTCCAACGATGTGATGAAGATGATGGATGATGAAGAGTTATCCACTTGATGAAGACCTCCAATGTGCTCCAAGATAAAAATCTGCATAACCTAGCTAAGATTGGATGAAATTGGATAAAAATTGCTATGGATTTGAGTATAGTAAGTTTACTCAAGTTGTGGATGATGAAATGAGGAGATTAGCTTCTTATTTATAGAATATCAAGTTGAAGAGATGTCCAAAATGGAGCAATGTGGGACTAAGAATCAACAAATGGTAAGATGCCACTTGTCAATATGTGCATGGATGAAGGATGTGCAATTTTTGAAGAATGTGTCAATAAATGCATATATTTGAAATTTGAAATGCTTGAAATGACATGTAAGAGGGAAAGAAGATGCATTGAATGCCATTTGGCTCAAGGCAAAAGGAATTTTTAGGTGGAGTAAATGCCTTGTTGGAAGGAAAAAGTCCACTTGGATTTTGAATTCAAATTTGAGGAATATTCCTTTATTATGCCTTTTGAGGGAAAATAGAGATTTAATAAATGAATTAAATCTATTTTCATGTGCAAAATGAAAAAGCTAGAGTATGTGACATGAGAAGAGATTAAATTAATCAAGGTTAATTAATTTAATGAGAGATCAAAATGATGTGACATATTGATTTAGATTTATGGATTGATTTAAATCAAGTATGAGAAGAATATGATTTCAAGATTAATTAAATAAAGATTTTTGATTTATTTAACTAAAAGAGATGATGTTAGATTAAACTAAATAAGGTTTTGATTTATTTAATTTAATGGATGGAATTTTATAGATTTAATCAAATAAAATTGATTATTTAATTAAATAGGAATAATTAGATCAAACTGATTGATTTAATTAACAAGAAAGGATGACTTAATTAGATAAATGATCTATTTAATTAAGAGTGGAACATTGATGAATTTAATCAAATAAAGGTATTCGATCAAATGGTTAGACCGAGGGATGATTTAGGATGAAACGGTGTTAGTGGTCGAGATTAGATGTGTAATGTCAATCGGTACATTTTCTATGTCTACACACATGAAGTGGACGATGAAGAGGGTGTAATTTGAAATTATCTTACACCTCAAGAAGTGTTCCAAAGGAAAAGTAAATGGGAGATTCTAAGAAGATTTGAAGAAGAGAGAAAGATGAAGGATATTGAATTTCTAGGATTCAATATGGGGGAAGTGGATCCTCTTAAGAGGATGGATTTGATGATTAATAATTTTGAAAAATTATATATTGAACTAATGAAGGAACCTGAAGAGAAATCCGCAAAACCCACCAAGTTTCCCATTAAGAAGCCAAGTGGGATTGTGATTTCAAAGCTCCTTCTAGACATTGCTTCAGTATAATGTATCTCATCAGAATTACCTCTAGAACAATCAAGTCCCAAGAGGCAGAAGGTACATGAATCAACTCCCCTTGTGGCATATGAAATGAGTGAGGAGGTAGGGGATATAGAGGAAGTGGCTAGTGTGCTAAGGAACTTAAAAGATGATGTTGAAGTTGATCAATGAATCCTTGAGCCTACGATTGAGGCTCACCAACCTGAAGAAAGAATGGATGTGCACACACATGGTGAGTAGGAAATTCATGATGATGAAAGGGTGGTTGCTGCTATGAGGTTTATGGAAGATGATGAGTTCATCCAAACTCCCGAGTTTAAATATTTTTGGATTGAGATGAAAATTATAGAATTTGAGGACAAAATCTAGATCAATAAGATGGGTATTGAAGAGTCACAACATGATAAAATTATTTCCCAAACTTTTTGTAAGGAAGCTAAGGTAGCAGAACAACTTCCTACACTAATATTGAGAGGAGAATAATGCAAAACTTTTACAGATCTCTAAAATTTACAAAAAATTAAACATAAATAAACATAAATATCATGCATACCATGACATAGTGATTTATGTGGGGAAAACCCTTTCAGGAGAAAAAACCCTCACTCTAAAAGTCACCCAATATATTATTCAATAAATAAAAAAGATTACAATATACTTGCAGAGCAAGCTTCTCACAGGAGTATCACCACTTAAAGATCAAGAGACGACATGATCGCTATCAGAATCTTAGAATACATCGACATCTTCACTCTATACTGCAATCATAATACAACACCCTCATAAAATAGAGTTACATTCTAGGGCAAGATAGGACAACAAAATATTTGCCATTAGATCTAAAACCTAATAATGAATGGTCCAAATTTATAATACATCCTTTATTTAATGTATGTTGGCCATTCTATAAGTTTCCTAAAAAAAGTTAACACACTCACACTTTGCTCCGTGCTTCCATTGTATACATCTATTGGTGTAACTAGGATATATATATACATCCTATCAACAATAAAACACATAATTGCTATCAACAATAAAACACATAATTGCTATCAATAATAAAACACATAATTGCAATGTTGAGATAGATTTTTCCAACAAATCTCCCACTTTTCGAACACCTTGCAAGAGCAATGTGAGGATGTAAACATTGTCTCCTTTAATTGCTAGGGGCCAAAAGACCCATAGTCTCTAAACACCATCTAATTTTTTTTGTGCTCATAGGCTTAGTTAAAGAATCAACAATTTTGATTAAAGTATCTACCTTAACTAGCTTCACACTACCATCTTTGACCATATCTCTAACAAAATGATACTATACATCAATTTGCTTGGTCCTGGCATGAAATTTCAGGTTCTTGACAAGTCATATCTCACTCTGACTGTCACAATAAATTATCACTGCACCTTATTTTATTCCAATATTTGGACACAATATCTTAAGACAAATGGCTTCTTTACAACCATGAGTAGCTTCCATATACTTTGCTTCAGTAGTGGAAAAAGCAACCACAACCTGTCACTTACTCATCTAGCTAATTGCACCACCAAATAAAGTAAACACATAAGCACTAGTGGATTTTCTGCTATCAACATCACCTTCCCAGTCTAAATCCACATAACCATGAATATTAAGGGAAATTTCATCTTTAGTCATATTACTATGATAACATAAGGAATAATCTGAGGTACCCAACAAATATATGAAGACTCTTTTAAGTGCATCCCAATGAACTCTACTAGGATTAGACATATATCTAGAAAGAACTCCCACTGCTTGGGCAATATCTAGTCTAGTACAAACCATAACATACATAAAACTTCTAAATACACTTTTGTAAGGCACTCTACTCATGTATTCCCTCTCCAATGGGGATGTTGGATAGTTTGAAATAGATAACTTTGTTCCAATTGAAACAGGGACACACAATGGTCTACAATCCTGCATATCAAACCTCTGTAAAATTAAATTCACATACTTACTTTGGCCAAGCCATAGCTTTTTGTTCACTCCATAATTTCCATCCTAAGAATGTGATTAGTTGCACTAAGATCTTTCATTTCACATTTAACAAGTTGAGATTTCAGTTCTAAAATCATACCTTTCCCTTTGCTAATAAATAACATATCATCAACATATAATGCAATAAACAAGAAAAAATCACCATCAGTTTTATAATAAGTACAATGATATTATTTAGAAGGCTCAAATCCCAAACTCAACACATATGTATCAAATTTTTGGTACCACATCCTAGGACTCTATTTTAAGCCATACAAATATTTGTTCAATTTACAAACCAATTTACTTTTACCCTTCACCACGTAGTGCTCTGGCTATGTCATATAAATATCCTCCTCCAAATCACCATGAAGGAAAGCAGTTTTCACATCCATTTTCTCAACCTATAAATCAAAAGCAACGGTAATAGAAAAAAAATTCTAATGGATGTCATTTTTGCAGCAAGAAAAAATATCTCACCATAATCAACACCCTCAACTTGAGAGTAACCTTTCACAACCAACCTTGCTTTGTACTTCTCAATACCACCATTTGAACCAATCTTTTTCTTGAACACCCATTTGCAACCAATAGGTTTTCATCCTTCAAGCAATGGTACAGGATCCCATGTATCATTCTTTTTCAAAGATTTCATTTCTTCATTCATAGCAATCTTCCATGATTCTACATCATTCATACCTAACGCCTCTTCTACAGATCTAGGTTCATCCATGTTAGTATTCAAAGAAAAAATACATCTCCAATCATTAGGTGTATACCTTTTAGGTGGTTTTCTATGCCTTGTAGACCTATGAATAGATTGAGTTAGAGGTTCTTCCTCCTCTTCTAAAGATGTAGACCTAGATGAGCTCTCCTTAACTTCTTGTCTATCCTTGGGCCTCGATTCAACTTTCTTAGGTGTAGGAGGAAATTGAATCACACCTTCCTGTTTACTTTGTTCTGGCTATAATGTAATAGAAGAAGACTTAGTTTCTCTAAAAATAACACTTCTACTATGTATTACCTTCTATGCAACAGGATCTAAAAGCTTGTATCCTTTCACACCATGACTATATTTGATGAAGATACATTTGACAACCTTTTTCTCCACCTTTGTTTGCTTCTGCTTTGGCACATGTGCATATGTCTCGCAACCAAAAAATATAAGATTTCTCAATGAAGGCTTGTGACCTGACCATGCCTCTATAGGCATCTTATCAACAAGAGTTCATGTGGGAGACCTAATAATGAGGTAACAAGCAGTGGCAACAACTTTAGCCCAAAATATTTGTTCTAGACCAACACCACTCAACATACTCCTAGCCTTCTCCATATGTGTCTTGTTCATTCTTTCTACAACTGTATTATGTTGTGGAGAATACAAATTTGTCTTTTGTCTATGAATACCACAATCTTTATAGAATCTATCAAAATAATTAGAGCAAAATTCACCGTCATTATCAGTCCTCAAATATATTTTTTTTTTCCAGTCTGCAACTCAACCATTGCTTTAAATTCTTTAAATTGACTGAAAACTTCATATTTACTCTTTAGGAAATATACCCATGTCCTTCTACTATAATCATCAATAAATGAAACATAATATGTGGATTTACCAATCGAAGGAAACTCTATAGGACCAAACACATCAGAATGAATAAGATCCAATACACCACAAGATTTATGAGAACTTGAGTAAAACTAAATTTGGTTTGTTTTCCCATAAATGCAATGCTCACAGAAATAAAATTCAAGATTACAATCAGGCAGACCTTCAATAAGGTTTTTATTTTTTAGGGTACTTAGACCCTTTTCTCCAATGTGTCCAAGTCTCTGGTGCCATAACATAGTATTCTCTATAGGTAACTTTGTCTCAGAAGAAAGAGCACCGTTGGGTACCCAAAAACCATGACCATCTGCTGAAGGTGAAACCCACACTTCTTCCAAAAAATTGCTTTTCATAGAAGTACTATTGCACTAAATAGTGCATGCATCAAGCTTATACAATGTTCCATATCTAACACCTCTACAATCACCATATAACCTCTAACCATCTTGCATCCTGCATCAAAAAATACTACCTTCACACCCACATCTATTAGTTTTCTCACAAATAACAAATTTCGTGCTACTCCAGGGATATGCAACAAACCATTAATCCTTTTTATTCTACCATCAGGAAATCTAATTTTAACTTTACCACGAACAACAATTTCTAGATGAGAATCATCACCCAAGTAAACTTTACCTCCATCAAATTCTTCATATTCACAAAACCAATCTCTATTAAAAGTCATATGAAAAGATGCACCTGAGTCAGTTAACCATGCATCATTACCTACACAAGTTTCCAAAGTTACAATGAATGCATCACCATCTTCCTTCTCGGAATTAAAACCAGAATCAAATTTCTTATTTTTCTTCTTCTTTTCTTCTTTGCATTCCTCACGAACATGTCCAAGCTTACCACAGTTCCAATAAATAACTTTGTACTTTCCAGGAGATTTAGATCTCCCCCTGACTTGGATTCGTCACGCTTCTCATTCTTCTTTCCTTTTTCCTTATGTCTTCCATGAATATTTAGGGCCTCCTTGGTGGTGATGGATACCTTCCTCCTCATCTCTTCATAAAGAAAAGAACCCACCACATCTTCAATCTTCAAAATAATAGAAGTACTCCTATTAGCCATAACAAGAGAAAACCTTGAATTAGACAAAGATCAAAGCAGAATCTGATATTTCTCTTCTTCATCCATTTTGACACCAATCGATGCCAATTGAGCCACCTATTGAAATACCCCGAATAATTGAGAGGGGGGGTGAATCGGTTGTCACTAATTGATGCACCACAAATCTCAAACAATCCACTTTAATCTTTTATTAAGTATGAACATGAAATGCAAATAACATAAAGCAATATCAACACATGAAGCACCAAATTTACGTGGAAAACCCTAGAAGGGAAAAACCACGGTGAGGGTTAACTCACAATATAGAAGTAATAACAAAACTGATTACAAAAGGCTCACTACCTGAGGGCTCACTGCTCAAAATAGGACTCACTGTCTAGATAGGAGGCTCACTACCTACAGACAAAAAAGAATAGAATGAAGAATGTTACATAGAGAAAATTATCTCAATGCAATAGGGAATCCACCACATCAACTTCCACACATCTGTAGCCTTGATTAAAGAATTGCAGACACCATCAGCTCACTACCTTCAGGAGTCAAACACATGAAGTCCTTGTTGCCTCTACTTATTTTCACACACTCATTCACATCTATCTCACTTGTCGCACTTGTACCAAATCCATGCTTTTTTCTCAATCATCTCACCTTGAACATATACCATATTCAACCTTAAACCCTTTCTCCAAGGTCGGCTACACACACTTCATTTCATAAATTTAAATGAGGTCAACAACTCAACATTCCCACAATGGATAAGAATGAGAGCAGACCACTGCACTATTTATCTAGGACCCAAAACAAGATCTTGGATCACACACATGCTTCCTTAATTGATACTTATTCTCACATAATATGTAAACACCAAGTTGTCTAAACCTAATGAAAACACCAATGAAATTTGAAGTACACACTTCCCATCAAGAAGATAATCATGTGGATGACACAACATGCTTAATCATACAATAGAACACATTAGAGATACCTTTAGATATATCTACAACAACTACAACAACTTCCTTACTTAGAACTCTTTCCAATAGTCCATTCAGACTGCACAGATAAACCGGTCCACATACCGGTGAACACAACTATCACTCTCCAACAAAAAAAAGCCATAATCTTGTATACAACACCTCAAGGATGTCCTCAACCAACAATTAAGATCTTCACAAGCATAGGATTAACATAGAAGAAATGTGGAGCACATTATCAAGCCAAATTCAAAGCACACAGATAGCTTAGTCTTCTTTGTATTTTAATTCTCTCAAAAGCACTTGTAAATTCATCATATCAGCACACCTATAAAATCATAAGGATAATCCAACATCTCTAGAACATCTAAACTATATATGCACAACCTGAAATCACTTATTTCCTTTCGATAACAACCTATACAATGTTGACATCAATGACAATATTAATGACAACACCACAAAATTCACTCATACTTGCAACAATCTCCCCCTTTTTCATTGATGGCAACACATGATGTGAAAAACCACCAAAGACAACATACTGAACAACATACACAACATTCCTTTATCTTTTATGATTAGATAGTCTACACAACATTTCCTTCACTCAATGTTTTCTTTTAATGATGAGACAACCTGCACAACTCTTCTCTTATCTCTCCCATCACAATCAATTTTTCACATGAATCTTTCTCCCCTTTTGACATCAATGATAAAGAAAAAAAAGTTATATCATACATAGCTCTAATCACTCCCCCTTAGGAGTACACTCATCATATTGCAACAATGATACTTCCTACTCCCCCTGAGGAGTAGACCTCAAACATCAGTCCATACGAGTGATGAATCTTTAGATCCACTGGACTAATGCACCTCTATGTGCACCTAGCTCAAACAAGGAGGGGAAATAACCCCCAACTTCTCTCGAAGATAATCAAAAATATCCTTAGGAAGATCCTTACTGAATATATCCACAATCCGATCCTTTATAGACACATATTCAAGCTTGAATTCATTCTCCAATACCTTCTCTCTTAAGAAATGATATATGATAGATATATGCTTTGTCCTTGAATACATTACTAGATTCTTAGAAATGTTTATTGCACTTGTATTATCATAGAAAATAGAAATAGGTTCATCACACATCACTCCTATATCCTTCAATGTTTGCTTCATCCATAATACCTGTGTGCAATAGGATGTTGCAACAATATATTAAACTTCTACAGTGGATCAATAAACTAAATCTTGTTTCTTGCTTAGCCATGAAACCAATCTACATCCAAGAAAGAATGTACCATGACTTGTACTCTTCCAGTCATCTACACAACCAACCCAATCTACATCAGTGAAAGCACTCAAGGTGAAATTAGTATCCTTAGGATACCACAAACCATAATCTAGTGTCCCTTTCAAATATATGAATATTCTCTTCATAGCTATAACATGTATTTCTTAAGGTTTTTCTTGAAATATGGCAACTAAATAAACTACATGCATGATATCCAGTCTAGCAGTAGTAAGATATAATAGTCTACCAATCATAGATCTATACTTACTCTGATTAGCTTTAGGTGATTCATCATCCTTACTTAGCTTGCATCTAGTCACCATAGGAGTAAAGACCGGTTTAGAGTCACCCATTCCAAAATTCTTCAATAATTCCTTAACATACTTTGATTGTGAAATGAATATGCCCTTATCAGTTTGATTCACTTGAAGTCCAAGGAAGAAATTCAACTCACCAATCATAGACATTTCAAACTCTTTTTGCATCTCATCTACAAATTTCTTGCACATAACCCTCATTTCCACGAAAGATAATGTCATCAAATACACTAATACTATCAAAATCTTGTTTCCTTCAACCTTGAAATAAAGATTACTATATGTGGAGCCTTTTTTGAACCCTTGTTGAGTCAAATACTTGTCCAACCTTGCATACCATGCTCTGGGAGCTTGTTTAATTCCATATAATGCCTCTTTCAATTTACAAATCATATCCAATTGATCTAATAATTGAAATCCTTCTAGTTGTTCCATGTAGACTTCCTCTTCCAATTCTCTATTCAGAAATGTTGACTTAGCATCCATCTAGTATACCTTGAAACATTTGTGAGCAGAAAATGTCAAAAACATGTGAATAGATTCCATTCTTGCCACTGGGGAAAATATCTCCTCAAATTCTATTCCTTTAACCTGTGAATAACCTTTTCATACAAGTCTTGCTTTGTTCCTTACCACTTCACCATTCTCATCTAGCTTGTTCTATAATACCCATTTTGCACCAATTACATTCTTATTTGCGTGTCTAGGAACTAGTTCCCATGTCTGATTCTTCTTTATTTGCTGTAATTCTTCTTTCATTGCTCTAACCCAATTTTCATCTTTGCATGCCTCACTCACAATTTTAGGTTCTATTTTTTAAAATAGACACAAATTTACTTCTGTTGCTACCACTTTGCTTCTTGTCAGTACACTTTTACCTTTGTATCCAATTATCTATTCCTCTAGATGATTCTTCTAAACATATTTTGGAGTCTTAGGAGTAGGTACCAGATCTTCTTCTTCTTCATTCTTGTCTTGTAATTCTTTATCTTTCTTTGGTTCTTGTATGAAAATATGTTCCTCTAATTCATCTTCACTTATTTCAACTGAACTGTGCATATTTTTATCAACTTTTACATTTACACCTTAAAAAATCCTTCTCAATATTTTATTGTAGCACTTATATGCTTTTCTTTTGGTTGTCTATCCAAAATATACCTTCATCACATCTTGCATCAAACTTTCCTAGATTCTCATCATCTCTTTTAATATAACATTTGCTTCCAAACACCTTAAAGTACTTAACAATAGGAATCTTACCATGTTAGAGTTCAAAAGGATTCTTTGTACTATTGTTTCTAATCTGAAATATATTAGAATATAGACACTAGTGTGAATAGATTCTCTCTAGTATACATCAGGTACATTTGCTTCTTTCATCATAGTTCTTACAACTTCTTGAACTTCCTGTTCTTCCTCTCAAAAACTCCATTCTGCTAAGGAGTTCTAGGAGTAGAAAGATGTCTCTTTATACCATGCTCTTCAAAAAACACATTATACTCATTGAAGGTGAATTATCCACCTCTATTAGACCTTAAACATTTGATTTTTAGGTTCACTTCATTCTCTACCATAGCCTTGAACACTTTGAATCTATCTAGAAGTTTCCTAAAAAAGTTTACATGCTCACACTTTGCTCCGTCCTGCCATTGTATACACCTATTTTAATGATTGGAGTTTGTAGCTTTTATTATTAAGAAGAGAGGGCTCCACAATATACACAGTAGAAAATATAAATAGACTTTTCCTTTTATTCTTATATTTATAATAATAAGATTTTTTATTAATAAATTTATATCTTGTTTATAATATTTAGTAATTATAAAATATATAAATTATAATACAAAAGTAGTTAATTTTGATTTTATAATTGATATTAAAATTAATAAATTAAAATGGTTGAATAATATTTTATAGAAATAAAATAATGTTTTTTTTATAAGTCCAAATTAATAAATTAAAATAATTGAATAATATTTGATAGAAATAAAATAATTGAAATTTTATAAGTCCAATCAATTCCAATATTTTATGAGGCATCAAGGCTTTGCACTCAACAAGACTTGATCCCTAGTGGGCTCATTCTAAACATTTCAACTTCACCAATAAAGCAAAATCCCATTGACAATTCCAATATATTTTATTGTATATAACTTTCTTTTGTTTGGTCTTATAATTGATATTAAAATTAATAAATTAAAATAATTTAATTATATTTTATAAAAAATAAAGTATTTGAATTTTTATAAGTTCAAACAATTCCAATATATTTTATTTTATATAACTTTCTTTTGTTTGGTCTTATAATTGACATTATCTTTGATTAATTAAAATAATTGAAATATTTTATAGAAATAAAATAACTAAATTTTTATGAGTCCAATAAATTCCAATATTTTATTGTATACAAGTTTATTTTGTTTGATCTTATAATTGATATTAAAATTAATAAATTAAAATAGTTTAATTTATTTTATAGAAATAAAATAATTGAATTTTAATAAGTCCAATCATTTCCAATATATTTTATTGTATATATCTTTCTTTTGTTTGGTCTTGTAATTGATATTAAAAGTAAAAAATTAAAAAAAATTAATTATATTTTATAGAAATAAAATAATTGAATTTTTATAAGTCTAATCAATTCCAATATATTTTATTGTATATAACTTTCTTTTGTTTGGTCTTATAATCCATATTAAAATTAATAAATTAAAATAATTTAATTATATTTTATAGAAATAAAATAATTGAATTTTTATAAGTCCAATCAATTCCAATATATTTTGTTGTATATAAATTTCTTTTGTTTGGTCTTCTAATTTATATTAAAATTAAAAAATTAAAATAATTTAATTATATTTGATAGAAATAAAATAATTGAATTTTTATAAGTCCAATCAATTCCAATATATTTTATTCTATATAAATTTCTTTTGTTTGGTCTTATAATTGATTTTATTTATTTATTTAATATTTTGGTTTCAATCTTATATCATATCATCTTATATAAGAATGTGGATCATCATATCATCTTATTTCATTTTCCTCTTTCTCACCATCTAAACTCATATTCTTTGAGATATACAACATCTACACCCCATAATTATGTTGGAGAATTCCAAGATCAAAGAGAGAATGAAACAACTTCCACAAGTGAATAAAATATGCATAATAGTATGTCTATCAAATATGAAATGAAGAACGTACAATACAATGATCAAGCCTTGCATATTGTTGGAACCCCCAAAAATTGCATTAATTTACCACATTAGTAAACATTGAATCCAGTAGGTGGAGCCCTAATCCTTGTATTGTTAATTAAGATCCCCTTATTTTCTTGAACTTAGTCATTATAGAGGATAATAACCTTTTAGGTCTGACTGACACTGAAAAGACCAAAGATCTAAAAGGCTTCAAAAATTAGAAAACTGTTCAATCTTTCAAATAAAATGATATCTAAAATATTGCATCTATGATATACCCCCATATTCCCACTTGAAATGTATAGAAAATCCATTATCGTACTCCTGTGGGGCATCTGCTCAATTCTAAAGGTCCTTGGCAGGCCTGCAAGGCTAAGAAAGTAATGTAAACCCTTATCGCAATACCATGATGGTCAATAGGAGTATGTGCAGGTTAGAGGGACATAGAATGTAATGCAAAACATTTACCGCTATACCACGACAGTTAAATATAAGGAGTGTAGGAAAACGATAAGGAAACACTTAACAATGAAAGTAACCTACAACCCCGCAAGGAGTAAATAGTGACATTGCGGTATGGCGGTAAATGTTCACTTAGCCGCTAGAGGTAACCCACTATCTCGTGATGGTTCAAAGTAGGTGTACGGGGTAGCAGTATGAGATTGTTTAACTTGTCGTCCCACAACAAGAAAAATGAAGACATGGGGCATAGTGGGGAGAATAAAGAATGATAAAATTACACCTCCATCTTGCGGTAGTCTTGATATGATGGAGCGGTATTGCGGTACAAGTTGGCGAAGCATTTATATCAATAGTGGCAATGATTACACCTCAAATCTTGGACCGTTCAATTTTCCAATATCAAGGGCATACATTCAAAATCAAAATAGAGATAGATTATGAAATATTTTGCATGAATTGACATTAATAGTGAAGTGAATGAGCTCAGTAGAAAATATACTTTGAATTAGATTCCATTTTTAAAATCATTCATAAGAGTTTGGTGTGTTATAGGTGAAGGGATTTGAGGAGGAAGACTCTGCAACTACCATCTTGACAGGTAAGTGCACAAAACCCTTTATAGCAAGTGTATAAGTGTTTAATTTGTATAATTATGCAAGTAGAAGTTTAAAGATTCAAGTAGAGATAAAATTTGCACCATGCCACCCAAGAAGAGTGAATCTACAAGTAAAAATGAAGAACCCACAACCCTTAAAACAAAGAAGAGACCTCTGTAACAATCCATATTAGATGTGCTACCAATTCAACAGATAAGGGATTCAAAAAAGTATTTAGAGATGTAGCTCATGGGTGTAGAGATGCAATTATTCCTATCTCAAGGTGGTATTTGTTTTGGTATTTCTATGATAAGAGGGATGAAAAGATTCAAGTTTTGAATGCTTGGGCTTTAGATTTGGCCAAGCTAATAGCGTTAAACATATTTATAGATTTTGGGTTTATTAGATTATTGGCACAATATTACCACCCTACCACCAGAATTGTGAGAATGCCAGATGGTTCATTGTTAGTGGTTTTGACTAAATCAATAATTATTGAGTGCTTCATGTTGAATAAACAATCCATAACTAAGGTCGACCTCGACAGAAATGAGGAGGATTATTTGAGATTGAGAAAAACTTATAGGAGTGATGAGCTTCCTATGCACATGAAAAGGGGTGAAAATAATAAGAGGATACCTATCTACCCTTCCTACAATGAGCCATTTCTTAGAGAATATTTTAAAGTATATTTCAAAAGAACTTATTTTTCTTTGTGTCAAGTGCTTGGAATGGATGCTCAAGAAAAGATTCCAATCAGTCTCATGATGATGGTAATGAGAATTCAAAACCCTAAGGTGAACATTGAGTATAAATTTGATGCATTGATTGAGAAAGGGCTGCATGAGGGGTTCTTAAAAGTGAGAGAAAGCATGACCCCCATTTGTGTCACTTAATATTGTATCAAAAAAAAGATAAATGGACTAAAAGAATGTGCTTAGGAATGATTGATGAACAAGGAAATAGATTTCCCATGCAACACTAGTGTTACATCTGGGATAACAGGTGTAGAAATAATTATTATGTAAAATTCCATTATTTTTTTGTTGTAAGAGTCATGACTACTCTTGGTCATATTTCACCAAGACTGCCTACTAAGATTATAGAGTTACTTAGACCCCTAGCACTAAAACTAGAGCAGGGGGGTTCACACAATTTTGGTGATTGGTTCTTTCTTCCTGATAATATAGTGATCTAAATCTATGGGTGCTCATGGGCTCCACATGTTTTACCTAAGTTTTTGTCTCTTCAAATTGCATTCCTAGAGTTTATGTGGTAGATGATATGGATGGAATATGATGTCATGAAAGGGTAGAAGAAGGGTACATTCCTAGCTGATTTAATTGTATGTGGAGAACTCTCTGTGGGATTTGACACCCTTGAGGAATTGCAAGGTTATCTAAAAAATAAATATTCTTTGAAATCTAGGATGGAAAGGTTCTTTGACCCAGAAGGTCATATGAATTTTATAAAATCGACAATCCTCACAAAAGCTATGATTACACATGAAGTGGACTATGAGGAGGGTGTAATAATCTTGAAATTGTCTTACACCTCAAGAAGTGTTCCAAAGGAAAAGGAAATGGGAGATTTGAAGAAGAGAGAAAGAAGAAGGATCTTGAATTTCAAAGATTCTATGTGGAGGAAGTGGATCCTCTTAAGAGGATGGATTTGATGATTAATAATTTTGAAAAATTACATGTTGAAGAAATGAAGGAACTTGAAGAGAAGTCCCCAAAACCCACCAAGTTTCGAGGTTTATGGAAGATGATGAGTTCATCCAAACTCTTGAGTTTAAAGATTTTTGGATTGAGATGAAAATGAAAGAATTTCAGGAGAAAATCTAGATCAATAAGATGGGTACTGAAGAGTCATAACATGATAAAATTATTTCCTAAACTTTTTTGTAAGGAAGCTAAGGTTGTGGAACAACTTCCTACACTAATCTTGAGAGGAGAAGAATGCAAAAAATTTACAGATATTTAACAGTTACAAAAAATTAAATAGAAATAAACATAAATATCATGTATACCATGAGACAGTGATTTACATGGGGAAAACCCTTTTGGGAGAAAAACCCAACACTCCAAAAGCCGCCCAATATATTATTTAGTAAATCACAAGGATTACAATATACTTGTAGAGAAAGCTTCTTATAGGAGTATCACCACTCAAAGATCAAGAGATGACACGACCACTATCAGACTCTCAAAATACATCACCATCTTCTCTCTATACCACAATCATAATACAACACCCTCATAAAATAGAGTTACATTCTAGGGAAAGACATGCCAAAAAAATATCTGCCATTAGATCTAAAACCTAATAATGAATGGTCCAGATTTATAATATATCCTTTATTTAATGTATGTTGGCCATTCTAGAAGTTTCTTGAAAAAGTTAACATGCTCACACTTTGCTCCATGCTGCCATTCTATACATCTATTGATGTAACTAGGAAATATATATATAAATATATATACATCCTATCAATAATAAAACACATATAATTGCAAGGTTGAGACACATTTTCCCAACAAATATCCTACTTGTCGAACACCTTGCAAGATCACTGTGAGGATGTAAACATCATCTCTTTTAATTGCTAGGGGCCAAAAGGCCCATAGTCTCTGAACACCATCTAAACTTTTTTGTGTTCACATGCTTACTTAAAGAATCAACAACATTCATCAAAGTCTCTACCTTAACTAGCTTCACCCTACCATCTTTGACCATATCTCTAACAAAATGATGTTGTACATCAATGTGCTTAGTCCTGGCATGAAATGTCAGGTTCTTGGATAGACATATTGCACTTTGACTGCCACAATAAATTTTAATTGCATCTTATTTTACTCCAATATATGAACACAATATCTTAAGCCAAATGGCTTCTTTACAAGCATGAGTAGCTACCATATACTTTTCTTCACCAGTGGAAAAAGAAACCACAACCTATCACTTACTCATCCAGGTAATTGCACCACCAAATAAAGTAAATACATAAGCATTGGTGGATTTTCTGCTATCAACATCACCTTCCCAGTCTAAATCCACATAACCATGAATATTAAGGGAAATTTCATCTTTAGTCATATTACTATGATAACATAAGGAATAATCTGAGGTACCCAACAAATATATGAAGACTCTTTTAATTGCATCCCAATGAACTCTACTAGGATTAGACATATATCTATAAAGAACTCCCACTGCTTGGGCAATATCTAGTCTAGTACAAACCATAGCATACATAAAACTTCCAACTACACTTTGGTAAGGCAATCTACTCATGTCTTCCCTCTCCGATGGGGATGTTGGACAATTTGAAATAGATAAGTTTGTTCCAACTGAAATAGGGACACACAATGGTCTACAATCCTACATATCAAACCTCTATAAAATTAAATTCACATACTTACTTTGGCCAAGCCATAGATTTTTGCTCACTCTATCTCTTTTAATTTCCATCTTAAGAATGTGATTAGCTGCACCAAGATCTTTCATTTCAAATTTAGCAGCAAGTTGAGATTTCAGTTTTGAAATCATACCTTTCCCTTTATTAATAAATAACATATCATCAACATATAATGCAATAAACATGAAACAATCACCATCAACTTTATAATAAACACAATGATCTGATTTAGAACGCTCAAATCCCAAACTCAACACATATGTATCAAATTTATGGTACCACATCCTAGGACTCTATTTTAAGCCATACAAATATTTCTTCAATGTACAAACCAATTTACAAACCAATTTACTCTTACCCTTCACCACGTAGTGCTCTGGTTGTGTCATATAAATATCCTCCTCCAAATCACCATGAAGGAAAGCAGTTTTCACATCCATTTGCTCAAGCTCTAAATCAAAAGAGTAGCAATAGAAAGAAAAAATCTAATGGATGTCATTTTTGCAACAGGAGAAAATATCTCACCATAATAAACACCCTCAACTTGAGAGTAACCTTTTGCAACCAACCTTGCTTTGTAATTCTCAATACCACCATCTGAACCAATCTTTTTTGTAAACACCCATTTTCAACCAATAGGTTTTCGTCCTTCAAGCAATTGTACAAGATCCCATTTATCATTCTTTTTCAAAGATTTCATTTCTTCATTCATAGCAATCATCCAGGATTCTACATCATTCATACCTAATGCCTCTTCTATAGATCTAGGTTCATCCATGTTAGTATTCAAAGAAAAAATACATTTTCAATCATCAGGTGTATACCTTTCAAGTGGTTTTCTATTCCTTGTAGATGTACAAACAAGCTGAGTTGGAGGTTCTTCCTGCTCTTTTGAAGATCTAGAGCTAGATGAGCTCTCCTCAACTTCTTGTCTATCCTTGGGCCTTGATTCAACTTTCTCAAGTGTAGGAGGAAATTGAATCACATCTTCCTGTTTACTTTGTTCTGGCTGCAATGTAATAGAAGAAGACTTAGTTTCCCTAAAAATCTCACTTCTACTGTGTATTACCTTCTATGCAACATGATCCCAAAGCTTGTATCCTTTCAAACCATAACTATATCCGATGAAGACACAATTCATAGCCTTGTTCTCTAGCTTTGTTCGCTTCTCCTTTGAAACATGTGCATATGCTTCGCAACTAAAAAATATAAGATGTCTCAATGAAGTCTTGTGACCTAACCATGCCTCTATAGGCATCTTATCAACAAGAGATGATGTAGGAGACCTGTTAATTAGGTAACAAGTAGTGGCAACAATTTCAGCCCAAAACCTTTGTTCTAGACCAATACCACTCAACACACTCCTAGCCTTCTCCATTAGTGTCTTGTTCATTCTTTTTGCAACTCCATTCTGTTGTGGAGAATACAAAGTTGTCTTCTGTCTATGAATACCACAATATTTACAGAGTTGATCAAAATCATTAGAGCAAAATTCTCCACCATTATTAGATCTCAAACATTTTATTTTCTTTCCAATTTTTAACTCAACCATTGCTTTAAATTCTTTAAATCGATTAAAAACTTTAGATTTTATCTTTAGGAAATATACCTATGTCCTACTATAATCATCAATAAATGAAACATAATTTGTGGATTTAGCAATTTAAAGAAAATCTATAGGACCAAACACATCAGAATGAATAAGGCCCAATACACCACAAGATTTATGAGAAATTGAGTAAAACTGAATGCAGTTTTGTTTTCCATAAATGAAATGCTCACATAAATCAAATTCAAGATTACAATTAGATAGACCTTCAACAAGGTTTTTATTTTTCAAGGTCCTTAGACCCTTTTATCCGATGTGGCCAAGTCTCTGGTGCCATAACATAGTTTTATCTGTAGGTATCTTTGTCTTAGAAGAAAGAGCACCCTTGGGTACCCAAAAACCATGACCATTTGCTAAAGGTGAAATCCACACTTCTTTCATAGATTTTCTTTTCATAGAAGTACTATTGCACTCAATAGTACATGCATGAAGCTTATACAATGTGCCATATTTGACACCTCTAGAAATCACCATAGAACCTCTAACCATCTTTCATCTTGCATAAAAAAATACTACCTGCACACCCACATCTATTAGTTTGCTCACAGATAACAATTTTTTTGCTAATCCATGTATATGCCACACACCATTAATTCTTTTAATTCTACCATCAGAAAAAATAATTTTAACTTTACCATGACCAACAATGTCTAAATGAGAACCATCACCCAAGTAAACTTTACCTCCATCAAATTCTTCATATTCACAAAACCAATCTCTATTAAAGGTCATATGAAAAGAAGCACCTGATTCAATTAACCATGCATCATTACCTGCATGAGTATCCAAAGATGCAATGAATATGTCACCATCTTCCTTCTCATACTTAGAATCAGAATCAAATTTCTTCTTTGTCTTCTTATTTTCTTCTTTGCATTCCTTATGAACATGTCCATGCTTACCACAGTTCCAACAAATAACTTTGGACTTTCTAGGAGATTTAGATCTCCCTTTGGACTTGTATATGTCACACTTCTCATTCTTCTTTCCTTAGGTCTTCTATGAACATTTAGGGCCTCCTTGGCAGTGATGGATACCTTAATCATCTCTTCATAAAGCAAAGAACCCACCACATCTCCAGTCTTCAAAATAAAAAAAGTACTCGCAATATCCATAACAAGAGAATCCCATGAATCATGCAAAGATCAAAGCAAGATCTGATATTTCTCTTCTTCATCCATTTTGACACCAACTGATGCCAATTGAGCCACTTGTTCAAATACCTCAAACAAGTTAGAGGGGGGTGAATTAGTAGTCACTAATTTATGCACCAAAAATCTCAAACAATCCACTTTAATCTGTTATTAAGTATGAACATGAAATGCAAATAACATAAAGCAATATCAACACATGAAACAATAGTTTTACGTGGAAAAACCTAGAAGGGAAAAACCACGGCGAGGGTTAACTCCCAATAGAGAAGCAATAAAAAAATGGATTACAAAAGGCTCACTACCTGAGGGCTCATTACCAAAGAGCTCATTGCTCAAAATATGACTCACTATCCAGATAAGAGGCTCACTGCCTAAAGACACAAAAGAATAGAATGAAGAATGTTACATAGAGAACATTATATCAATGCAATAGGGAATCCACCACATCAACTTCTATACATCTAGAGGCTTTATAAAATAATTAGAGACACCATCAACTCATTGCCTTTAGGAGTCTAACACATGAAGTCCTCACTACCTTTGCTTATTTTCACACACTTATTCACATCTATCTTGCTTGTGACACTTGTGTCACATCCATAATTCATTCTCAATAATCTTTCCTTGTATATATACCATCTTCAACCTTACACCCTTCCTCCAAGGTTAGCTACACATGCTTCATTTCATAAATTCAAATTAGGTCGATAATTCAACATTCTCAGGATGGATGAGAATGAGAACGGACCACTCCACTACTTGGCTAGGACCCAAAACAAGATCTTGGATCACACACATGCTTCCTTAATTGATACTTATTCTCCACATAACTTGTAAACACCAAGTTAGCCAAACCTAATGAAAACACCAATGAACTTTGAAGTACACACTTCCCATCAAGAAGATAATCATGCAAACAATACAACATGCTTCATCATGCACTAGAACACATTAGAGATACCTTCAGATACATCTGCAACAACTACAACAACTTCCTTACTCAAAACTCTTTCCATTAGTCCATTCAGATTGCACAAAAAAATAGTCCAAATACTGGTGAACACAACTATCACTCTCCAACAAACTAGAAGCCATAATCCTATATATAACACCTCAAGGATGTCCTCAACCAAAAATTTTGATCTGCACAAGCATAGGATCAACATAGAAGAAATGTGGAGCACATTACCATACCTCATTTAGAGTACACAGGTAGCTTTGTCTTCTCTATTTATTAATTTTCTAAAAAGAACTTGTCAATTCATCATATTAACACACTTGTAACATCATAAAGATAGCCCCAACATCTCTACAACATCTCAGCTATACATGCACAACCTGCATTCACTTTTTCCTTTCTGCAACAACTTGTATAGTGTTGACATCAATGATAGTATTAATGAAAACACCACCAAACTCACCCATACTTACAAAAATCTCCCCCTTTTTCATTAATGATTACACATGATGTGAGAAACCACCAAAGAAAACATACTCAACAACATACACAATATTCCTTTATCTTTTATGATTAGACAGTCTACACAACATTTCCTTCACTTAATGTTTTCTTTTAATGATGAGACAACCTGCACAACTCTTCTCTTATCTCTCCCATCACAGTTAGTTTTTCACATGAATCTCTCTCCCCCTTAGACATCAATGGAAATGAATTTTTTTTAATATCAATCATACATAGCTTTGATCACTCCCCCTTAGGAGTACACTCATCATACTACAACAATGATACTTCCTACTCCCCCCCGAGGAGTAGACCTCAAACATCAATCCAGATGAGTGATGAATCTATAGATCTATTGGACTAATGCACCTCTAGGTGCACCTAGTTCAAACAAGGAGGGGAAATAACCCCCAACTTCTCCCAAAGATACTCAAAAGTATCCTTAGGAAGAGCCTTACTAATATATCAACAATCTAATCCTTTGCAGACACATATTCAAGCTTGAATTCATTCTCCAATACCTCCTCTCTTAAGAAATGCTATCTGAAAGATATATGCTTTGTCCTTGAATGCATTACCAGATTCTTAGAAATTTTTATTGCACTTGTATTATCATATAAAATAGAAATAGGTTCATCACATATCACTCCTATATCCTTCAATGTTTACTTCATCCATAATACCTGTGTGCAATAGGATGCTGCAATAATATATTCAACTTTTGTAGTGGATAAAGAAACTAAACCTTGTTTCTTGACATCCAAGAAACAATGCACCACTACTTGTAGTCTTCTGGTCATCTACATAACCAACCCAATCTGCATCAATGAAAGCACTCACCATGAAATTAGTATCCCTAGGATACCACAAACCATAATCTAGTGTGCCTTTCAAATATCTGAATAATCTCTTCACAACTGTAACATGTGTTTCTTAAGGTTCTTCTTGAAATTTGTAAACTAAACATACTGCATGCATGATATCCGGTCTAGTAGTAGTAAGATATAATTGTCCACCAATCATAGATCTATACTTTCTTTTATCAACTTTAGGTGATTTATCATCCTTACTTAGCTTGCATCCAGTTACCATATGAGTACAGACCGGTTTGGAGTCATTCATTCCAAACTTCTTCAACAATTCCTTAACATACTTTTATTGTGAAATGAATATGCCCTTATCAATTTGATTCACTTGAAGTCCAAGGAAGAAATTCAACTCACCAATCATAAACATTTTAAAATCTTTTTGCATCTCCTCTAGAAATTTCTTGCACATACCCTCATTTCCACCAAAGATAATGTCATCAACATACACTACTACTATCAAAATATTTTTTCCTTCAACCTTGAAATAAAGATTACTATTTGCAGAGCCTTTGTTGAACCCTTGCTGAGTCAAATACTTGTCCAACCTTGTATACCATGCTTTGGGAACCTGTTTAAGTCTATATAATTCCTTTTTCAACTTATAGACCATATCTAGTTGATATGTTAATTGAATTCCTTCCAGTTGTTCCATGTAGACTTCCTCTTCCAATTCTCCAATCAGAAATGTTGATTTAACATCCATCTAGTATACCTTGAAATATTTGTGAGTAGAGAATGCTAAGAACATGTGAATAACTTCCATTCTTTCAACTAGGGAAAATTTATCCTCAAAGTCTATTCCTTCTACCTGTGAATAACCTTTGCATACAAGTCTTGCTTTGTTCCTTACCACTTCACCATTCTCATCCAGCTTGTTCCAGAATAACCATTTTGCACCAATTACATTCTTATTTGTTGGTTTAGGAACCAGTTCCCATTTATGATTCTTCTCTATCTGTTGTAATTCTTCTTTCATTGCTCTAACCCAATTTTCATCTTTGCATGCCTCATTCATAGTTTTAGGTTCTATTTTTGAAAATAGACACAAATTTACTTCAGCTGCTACCACTTTGCTTCTTTTCAATACACTTTTTCCTTTGTCTCTAATTATCTGTTCCCCCAAATGATTCTTCCACACATATTTTGGAGTCTCAGGAGTAGATACCAGATCTTCTTCTTCAGTCTACTCTTCTACTTCTTTATCTTTCTTTGGTTCTTGTATGAAAATAGGTTCCTATGATTCATCTTCACTTATTTCAACTAAATTGTGCACATTTTTATCAACTTTTATATTTTCACTTTCAACAATCCTTCTCAATATTTTATTGTATCACTTATATGCTTTTATTTTGGTTGAATATCCAAGAAAAATACCTTCATCACATCTTGCATAAAATTTTCCTAGATTCTCATCATCTCTTTTAATACAACATTTGCTTCCAAATACCTTAAAGTACTTAATAGTAGGAATCTTACCATGCTAGAGTTCAAAAGGAGTCTTTGTACTATTGTTTCTGATCTAAACTCTATAAAGAATATAGATAGTAGTGTGAATAGCTTCTCTCTAGTATACATTAGGTTCATTTTCCTCTTTCATCATAGTTCTTATAGCTTCTTGAATTGTCTGGTTCTTCCTCTCAATAACTCCATTCTGCTAAGGAGTTCTAGGAGTAGAAAAATGTCTCTTTATACCATGATCTTCACAAAACACATTAAAATCATCGAAGGTGAATTCTCCACCTCTATTAGACATTAAACATTTGATTTTTAGGTTCACTTCATTCTCTACCATAGTCTTGAACACTTTGAATCTATCTAGAGCTTGATATTTTTCTTTAAGAAAAGTAACCCATGTCATTCTAGAGTAATCATCAATTAAAAGCATGAAATAGGTGTCACCACTGAGACTTCTTTTTCTTGTAGGACCATAGAGGTCTGTATGAACCAATTCAAACATTCTGGTAGTTGATTGTTCTTTTCTTCTAAAACTACAACTTATTTGTTTTCCCAACTGACAACTTTTGCAAAAAACATTTGCAGGATTTGTGATTCTAGGTAGATCTCTAACAACTTCTCTTGAACTAATCTTCATTAGACTGTCAAAATTCACATGTCCCATCCTTTATTTCCATAACTAGCTTTCATTAATTTGTGACACAAAACACTAACCATTATAACCCTTAAGCTAATAATGTTTCCATATGTTCTTTTACCTACAACTACCATAGTTCTAGACCCTTTTTTGATTTTACAAGTATTATATTAAAACACAAGCTTAAATCCTTTGCTACACATTTTCCAACACTCAAAAGATTATGCCTTAATCCCTTAACATAATAGAAATCATCAGTATTATGTTTTCCATGAAAACTAATTGTTCCTTTTCCAACAATATTTGGACCAAAATCATCTCCAAACGTGACTATTCCTCCATCATACATTTCAAGTTTAGTAAAATTACTTTTTTCTCCAGTCATATGATTTGAACATCCACTGTCAATTACCTAGTAGTCCTTGTCTTGTCTAGCGTGAAATGCAGAAACTAGAGTATGTTCAATTTCTTCCTTCTTTCTTTTTAGACCGCATTCCTTTTCGTAACTTCCATTGTTAGTAGTCACTAGTTTATTTTCTAAGGCTAGAAACATACATTCAATCTTATCATCCTCAAAATCAGATTCATCATCAAAAATTCCAGCATCTTCTCTAACATAATATAATTGCTTGAACCTTTTCTCTTTACTTTCTCTGTTGTTCTTATGTATCGATCTATTCAGACATATTGAAGCATAGTGACCAATATTTCCACAACTGAAACATTTAAAGGGTAACATACCTTTGTACTTACCGATACCTTTATTCAGCTTCCTTGTAAAATTAGCTTCCAATTCATTTGAACTATCATCATCTTCTATCTTTGTGGCCTTGAAGGCCACTTCTGCTTTCTCCTTTTCCTTTTTCTTTCCAAGCTTTGTCATCTCAAATGAAGTTAGGGTGTTATATAACTATTCTTTGGTGAAGGTCTTTGGATCATAAATCTCTTCACTGACTGAGACGTTGTCACTATAACTCTTAGGTAGGGTCATCAGAATCTTCTCTATTACATCCTCATCTATTATTGTACCATCTTGATTTCTAACCTAATTTACTGCTTCTTCAATCTTCTAGAAATAACTTGCTATGTCCTCTCCTTCCATTTTCAAGTTCTCATATCTACGTTTAGCTATTAAATTCTTTGATAATTTAATTCTATCATTTCCTTCATAGATATGTTTCAACCTTTCCCAAACTTCATAAGCAGTCTCTAATGATGAAACTCTGTTAAGCTCAGTCTTAGATAAAGCACTATATATTGCATACCTTGCTTTTTCATTTTATTCAAAGGAAAAGATCTCATTTGTAGTAGTAAGACCATTTGTAGGCCCAACATACTTTGTCCCAAAAAATTTCCTAGTTTTGTATCCAAGTGATATTAGGTAACCTTTCATCTGCACCTTCCAGGTATTGTAGTTAGATCCATCAAAATAAGGGATTGACAATTTGTGTGCCATCAGATCTACCTTAAGCGGTTAAGCTCTTCTACAAGGAACCAAAGCTATGATACCAATTTTTGAAATACCTTGGACAACTAAGAGGGGGGGAGGTGAATTAGTTATCACTAATTTATGCACCAAAAATCTCAAACAATCCACTTTAATATGTTATTAAGTATGAACATGTAATGCAAATAATAGAAAGCAATATCAATACATGAAACACCAGATTTACGTGGAAAACCCTAGAAGGGAAATACCAAGATGAGGGTTAACTCACAATATAGAAGTAATAACAAAACTGATTACAAAAGGCTCACTACTTGAGGGCTCATTACCCAAAATATCACTACTAAAAATAGGACTCACTATTTAGATAGGAGGCTCACTGCCTACAAACTCAAAAGAATAGAATGAAGAATGTTACATAGAGAAAATTATCTCAATGTAACAAGGAATCCACAACATCAACTTCCACACATCTGTAGCCTTGTTCAAAGAATTGCAGACACCATCAATTCACTGCCTTTAGGAGTCTAACATGAAGTCCTCGCTGCTTTTGCTTATTTTCACACACTTATTCACATCTATCTCACTTGTCACACTTGTGTCGCATCCATGCTTCTTTCTCAATCATCTTTCCTTGTATATATACCATATTCAACCTTAAACCCTTCCTCCAAGGTCGGCTACACATGCTTCATTTCATAAATTCAAATTAGGTCAGAAACTCAACATTCCTGTAGTGGATAAGAATTTGAGTGGACCACTCCACTACATAGCTAGGACCCAAAACAAGATATTGGATCACACACACACTTCCTTAATTGATACTTATTCTCCACATAATGTGTAAACACCAGGTCGTCTAAACCTAATGAAAACACCAATTAGATTTGAATTACATACCTCCCATCAAGAAGATAATCATGCATATGACACAAAACGCTTCATAATACACTAGAACACATTAGAGATACCTTCATATACATCCAAAACAACTGCAACAACTTCCTTACTCAAAACTCTTTCCATTAACCCATTCATACTGCATAGACAAACTAGCCCACATACTAGTGAACACAACTATCACTCTCCAACAAACCAGAAGTCATAATCCTATATATAACACCTCAAGGATGTCCTCAACGAATAATTCAGATTTGTAAAAAATATAGGATCAACATAGAAGAAATTTGGAGCACATTACCAAACCTCAGTCAGAGCACATAGTTAGCTCTGTCCTCTCTATTTATTAATTTTATCAAAAGAACTTGTCAATTCATCATATCAACACACCTGTAACATCATAAGGATAACTCCAACATCTCTATAACATCTCAACTATACATGCACAACCTGCAATCACTTATTTCCTTTCTGCAACAACCTGTATAGTGTTGACATCAATGACAATATTAATGACAATGCCACCAAATTCACTCATACTTGCAACACCACCAACATATTGAATGCTTCCAGGTGGTCTGTGATTCATCCACCCTCTTCCATTATGAAGGAATATAACTTCCTCAAGAAAATATTGTTCACTAAAGATTTGGCCTGATACATCTCACCAAGCTTCTTCCATAGTTTCTGTGTAGAGGTATCCTCATGGATATTAATTAAAATAGAGTCTTCCAAATACAATCTAATTAGACCCTTGGCTTTATGGTCCATAACATCATATTGAGCAGCCTGAGTAGGATTTGCAGGCCTTGAAAAATTCTCATTAACAACATCCCACAGATCTCGATCTATCAATAGATCCTCCATATTTAGCTTCCAAATTTCAAAATTATTTCTAGAAAATTTCTCCACCTCTATTCTCGTAGATGAACTTTCCATCTAAAAATTCTTGCAACAAGATAATAAAGTTTCTTTTGCACAAGACCCCACTCAAACCTAGATTATTGTAGAAAACCCAACAACCCACAACTGAAACCAAAGGTGATCAAGCTTTGATACCACTTGTAAGGAAGTTAAGGTAGTACAACAACTTGCTACATTAATCTTGAGAGAATAATGCAAAAAAATTATAGATATTTAACAGTTACAAAAACTTAAACAAAAATAAACATAAATATCATGCATACCACAATAAAATGATTTACATGGGGAAAACCCTTTCAAGAGAAAAAAACCCACACTCAAAAAGTTTCCCAATATATTATTTAGTAAATTACAAAGACTACAATATACTTGTAGAGAAATCTTCTCACAGGAGTATCACTACTCAGAGATCAAGAGACAACACAACCACTATAAAAATCTCAGTATACATCACCCTCTTCTCTCTATATTGCAGTCATAATACAACACCCTCATAAAATAGAGTTACATTCTAGGGCAAGACATGCCAACAAAATATCTGCCATTAGATCTAAAACCTAATAATGAACAATCTAGATTTATAATATATTCTTTAAATAATGTATGTTGTTCATTCTAGAAGTTTCCTAAAAAAGTTAACACACTCACAATTTTCTCCTTGTTGCCATTGTATACACCTATCAAAATAAGGGATTGTTAATTTGTGCGCCATCAAATCTACCTTAAGCAATTAAGCTCTTTTGCAAGGAACCAAAGCTCTAATACCAATTGTTGAAATACCTCAAACAACTGAGAGGGGGGGTGAATCAGTTGTCACTAATTTATGCACCAAAAATCTCAAACAATCCACTTTAATCTATTATTAAGTATGAACATGAAATGTAAATAACAAAAAGAAATATCAACAAATGAAACACTAGATTTATATGGAAAACCCTAGAAGGGAAAAACAATGATGAGGGTTAACTCACAATATAGAAGTAATAACAAAACTGATTACAAAAAGCTCACTGCCCAAGAGCTCACTGCTCAAAATAGGACTCATTGTCCATATAGGAGGCTCACTACCTACAAAAAAAAAAGAATAGAATGAAGAATATTACATAGAGAACATTATCTCAATGCAATAGGGAATCCACCACATCAACTTCCACACATTCGTAGCCTTGATCAAAGAATTGTATACACCATTAGCTCGCTACCTTCAGGAGTCTAACACATGAAGTCCTCACCATCTCTGCTTATTTTTGCACACTTATTCACATGTATCTCTCTTGTCACACTTGTGTCACATCCATGATTCATTCTCAATCATCTCACCTTGTATATATACCATCTTCAACCTTAAACCATTCCTCCAAGGTCGACTACACATGCTTCATTTCATAAATTCAAATTAGGTTGGAAACTCAACATTCCCGTAGTGGATAAGAATGAGAGAGGACCACTCCACTACTTAGCTAGGACCCAAAACAAGATCTTGGATCACTCACACACTTCCTTAATTGATATTTATTCTCCATATAACATGTAAACACTAGGTCAACCAAACCCAATGAAAACACCAATGAAATTTGAAGTAAAAGCTTCCTATTAGGAAGATAATCATGTAGATGATGCAACACGCTTCACAATACATTAGAACACATCAAAGATACCTTCAAATACATCTGAACAACTACAACAACTTCCTTACTCAGAACTCTTTCCATTAGTCCATTCAGACTACATAGACACAGTCCACATACCAGTGAACACAACTATCACTCTCCAACAAACCGAATGCCATAATCTTGTATGTAACACCTCAAGGATGTCCTAAACCAGTAATTAATATTTTCACAAGCATAGGATCAACATAGAAGAAATGTGGAGCACATTATTAGACCTCATTTAGAGTGCACAGATAGCTCTTTCTTCTCTATTTATTAATTTTCTCAAAAGCACTTGTCAATTCATCATATCAGCACACCTATAACATCATTAGGATAGCTCCAACATCTCTAAAATGTATCAACTATGCAAGCACAACTTGCAATCAATTATTTCCTTTCTATGATGACCTGTATAATGTTGACATCAATGGCAATATTAATGACAACACCACCAACATATTGAATGCTTCTAGGTGGTATGTGATTCATCCACCCTCTTCTATTCTCAAGGAATAGAAATTCTTCCTCAAGAAAATAGTGTTCACTAAATATTTGTCCTGATACATCTCACCAAGCTTCTTCCATAGTTTTTATGCAGAGGTCTCCTCATGGATATTAATTAAAACAAATTCTGCCAAACACAATCTAATTAGACCCTTAGATTTACAGACCATAACATCATATTGATCAACCTGACTAGGATTTATAGGCCTTGAAACATTCTCATTAATAGAATCCCATAGATCTTGATCTATCAATAGATCCTCCATCTTTAGCTTACATATTTCAAAATTATTTCCAGAAAATTTCTCCACCTCTATTCTCCCAGATGAACTTTCCATTTGAAAATTCCTACAACAGGATCATAAAGTGTCTTCTGCACAAGCTCCCACTCAAACCTATATTAGTCCAAAAAACCCAACAACCCAAAACTGAAACCAAAGGTGATCAAGCTCTGATACCACTTGTAAGGAAGCTAAGGTAGCATAACAACCTCCTACACTAATTTTGAGAGGAGAATAATGTCAAATTTTTACAGATGTTTAACAGTTACAAAAACTTAAATAGAAATAAATATAAATATCATGCATACCACAACACAGTGATTTACACGGGGAAAAATATTTCAAGTAAAAAACCTCACACTCCAAAAGCCGCCAAATATATTATTTAGTAAATCACAATGGTTACAATATACTTGCAAATTGAGATTCTCATAGGAGTATCACCACTCAAAGATCAAGAGACAACATGACTGCTATTAGAATCTCAAAATACATCACCCTCTTCTCTTTATACCACAGTCATAATACAACACCCTCATAAAATATAGTTACATTCTAGGGAAAGACACGCCAACAAAATATCTGCTATTAGATCTAAAACCTAAGATTGAACGGTCTAGATTTATAATATATCCTTTATTTAATGTATGTTGGCCATTATAGAAGTTCCTTACAAAGTTAACATGCTCACACTTTGCTCTGTGTTGCCATTGTATACACCTATCGGTGTAACTAGGAAATATATATAAATATATATACATCCTATCAACAATAAAACACATCTAATTGCAAGGTTGAGACACATTTTTCCAACACTTTTGATGAGTTGAGGATCATTGAAATAAATATCAGTCCACAAGAGGCTAGACAAATGGTTTTGGAAAGCAACATATTAATCATTCCTAGGATGGAGTTGAAAAAGATGTTCTTACTAGATCAAATAAGAAATCAAGAGGATCCCATGATAATTGCTGAATTCAATTCATATGAGGGAATGATTTGTATAGGTTACAATCCAAGGATAGAAATCCCAACCTTCTATACAAAACAAAAAAGGATAGAAAAACCAAGATTAGTTGATGTCATGCAAGAGATGAGAGGAATTACCACAATTAAAACTATAATCTAGGGTAAAATTCTAGGTTCAAATAAAATAGCATAAAAACTAACCCTAAACCAACAATAGAACACAAATAAGCATAAAACATGAAATATAAAGCAATATCACCATAAAGTCTTAATGCCATCATTGATTGGCCTCCATTTCTCTTCTCCATCTTGCTTAAATGTACTTAATTCCCTCACATTTGAGTGTGCAATAATAGCCTTATAACAATGACTTAGCAAAATATTGAAGATTGTTGTCTCACACTAGCAACATGTACTTGCATAATATGTGTAGATGTCAAAATGACAAGGACACAAGTCTTTTATAGAAAAAGAAAATTTTGAATGAGAGGCTGAGATTGAATGTTAATAAGATGTGTGAATCAATAGCCAAGAATGAAAGTTGTAGTATGAAATAGGGTTAGGGAAAAAATAAGAAATGAATGGCTAAGATTAAATTATAATCTAATTCAATCAAGGGATGAAAATGGATGAGACAAGAGGAGATAAGACTTGATGTGGAAGATATGATTGGCACGAACAAAGAGGTTGTAGGAGAAATTTAAATGAATAATTAAATAATAAAAGTACTATTTAATTATAGAGAACATGTGATAGGTTGACTTTTAAATTAAATTACAATTTAACTCAAAAGTGGGACATGTGACAAGCTAATTTTTGAATTAAATACTGATTTAATCCAAAAATAGTAAAAAGATGACAAGTTAGTAAATAATTAAATAATCAAAATTTATTTAATTTAATGACAAAAAAGGGTATTGAGTAATTAAATAATTGAAATAATTATTTAATTATATTTGAAAGATGGATAAATAATTAAATAAATAAAATTTATTTAATTGTAGTAGAAAGGGACATTAGTAACGTAATTAAATAAATAAAATTCATTTAATTAATTAAAAAAGGAATAAAGATAGGAATGAATTAATTAAATAATTAAAATTGTTTAATTAATAGAAAACTTATGACATTAGGAAATAATTAAATAACAAAAAATATTTAATTATCAAAGATGATAAAGGGGAAGATGATGAAGAATTAAAGTTTGCAAGCCTAGGACAAGTTTTATGGTCTATATTTTGCCCCTCTTTGATATAATGCAATTTATCATGTTGTGTCAAAGAAATTAAGTTAAAAAATATGCCGCAATGTGAATAGGATGAGGAAGGATGACAAGGAGGTAGTAGTATGCTTCCTCAAGAGGACATGTAGGTTCAAAGGACATGAGTGTGCTCTCAAAATGGGTAAGAGGAAAATAGATAAGGGGAATGGAAGAATTGTTAGCATGGGAGTAATGGATGTTAGCAAGGTGTTAGTGGAGACAACTTAAGAGATGTATATTTTTCTATGCAAGGCTTTGCATTAATCATTATTAGGCAGTAAAATGTGACAAATGGAAAAAAACCACCAAGGTATGAGATAGACCAAAGTGTGTAAGGTCATCCACTTGCAAAACAATTAGTCATATACAAGGAATGCCCTAACTTATACAAAGGGAAAAGTTTCCCCAGTCTTTATGCCAAGGCATTCCATAAACAAAAATCAGAGAAAAGAGTCATGATACATCATCGCTCCTCTAAATCCTTCATGGGACATCCTTGAGGGAGCTAGTAATGTGATTCACAAACAAATTCCAAAAGATAAGACAAAATAGCCCACAAAGTCAACAACCATTTAGAGTGTTTTCCAAATATTGTTTGTTGATGTTTAATTGACTAGGTGATTGATGAGTTGATTGTTTGATGAAGCTTGGTTTTAGGAGGGAAACATGTTGTATAAGACGTCAAGTCTAGTTTCAATCATGTGACCACCTGTATAAGGAAAATAATGAAGTTTGACTATTGACAATGTCTGGTTTTAGGAAGGACACATCCTGTATAAGACATAAGTTTGACTAATTTGATGTTTTAATGCTTAAACATTTTGACAATTGTCTGATTTGATTGGGTGACTTTGTTGACTTGTTTGTCTTGTTGATACATGACTTGTTTAATACCTTGATGACTGTTTATGTTCAAATTGACAATGTTTGATTTATTATGACTGACGCAACAAACCCTAAAGGAATGATCTAAGTAGCCTTGGGGGCTCATCAATAGATGACCTTGCCTACGTTACAATGCATAGAGACCTCATAGTTCGACATGACTTGAATTTTTTTTATTTGACAAAGGATTGAGTCATGATTTTTATTTGAAAAAACCTATAAGGATTGACCTAATGCCTCAAAATATCATCAACAAATGACCTTGCCTACATTAATTCGCAAAGGCAATGTAGTTCAACTAGACTTGGATTGACATGATTGACTTTTAACTCTGTTTTTGGGATTTTTGCTAGTTATTTAGATGTTTTTGTGTTTTCGAAATGTTTTGATTTTTTTGTCTTTTTTGAAGTTTTATTATTATTTTTCTTTTTGGGAATATGTGATTTTTTATTTATTTTTTAATAAAAAGGGGTAAAAACTTTATTGAACCACAAAAAAGAGCATTACATCAAAGCAAAGGCTTAATGCATGAAGAAACCCAAAAGACCAAGCCAAATAGATAAAGAGATAAAGTCAACCAACACCGACATCACCTCCATCCTTAGCAAGAACCCGCTCCAAGTCTAGACATAGTTCCTGGGGGACCTGTGCCCATTATTCAATCTTCCAACCATCCAAATGCTCAAAAGCCCATTTAGCTAAGAAATCAGCTATCCTATTCCACTCCCTTGGAATAGGGATAAAATACACCATGTCCATCAAGGAACCAATCTACAAAATCTATTGCACCGTCACCGCCAAATGCTAACTAACATCAGACACCTTTTGTTCATTGATCAAGTTGATCAAAACCTAAGAATCTAACTCACAAATAACCATGTGCCAACCCAAAGCGTAAGCCCTTTCTAAAGCGTAAAGAATCACAAAACCTTCCATAAGGTTGATATTCTATGGACCTTTATGGTTAAAGAAGAAGAAAACCATTGAACCAAAGGAGTCCCTACCAAACCCACCAACTCCAATAGGTCCTAGATTACCCCTGGAAGAACCATCAGTATTAACCTTCAAAGTGCCAATCGGAGGGGGCGGTCAGCTCCCCACTCTTTGAAATTGCTACCTCACTTGCCTTCCTCTCTTGTAACAAGAAAAGTTTGAGGATAACCCATGGATACCCAACTTCTCCACCATCTCAACATCCCTTTTCTCCAGCGGAAAGACCACCTCCCCTTAGCTTTAATTGTCTCATTAATCATACCTAAAATTTTGTGCCACACCTGTTGGACCTGCAAGTTTTCACTTGTGAAAAATCGTCCTATTCCTTTCCATCCAAACTTGCCACAATAAGAAAATAGGCCCAACATACCATACATCCTACAAAAAGGAATCCAATGAGGGCGGTCTTCCTAAGATAGTTAAAAAATCCACCAAGGAGGAGGCATGAACACAGGGGTTGTTCCAAACCCCCACCACAAATTCCAAACCTAAAAAGTAAAGCAACACCGAAAAAACAAATGAGAAGAGTGTTCCTCAACACATCAACAAAGAACACACATAGAGGGGCCATGAAAACCCCATTTGTGATTATTATCCCATGTCAGACACTTATTCCAAGCCAAATTGCAAATAAAGTGGTTACACTTCAGCAAGGAAAACTTATTCCATACCTTCTTCCACCAAGGAAATTCCACCCCCTCAATCCTCTAAGAAAGCAACATTTGGTATCTAGAAGCAACATAAAAGTACTCTTTGGGTTAGGAGACCAAGAAAGAAAATCCTCTTCCATGAGGGAACTACATCATCTGCCAGACAAAATATTATGAAGCACCACACATTCCTCCTTTATACCCACCACTGACCACTCATTGGGATTCTTCCACCTTGCTCTCACCAACTTCCCTTGAAAATAAAGCACTTTAATGTCACTCACTCTTGACTAGACAACATGATAGAATCTTTGGCACAAGTTCTACAAATTAGGAAATTGAGAGACAATGGGGGGGTAGCCATCCCAAGAGTCATACCAAAACTGAGCCTCTATCCCACATTTGCATATCCAAAACAAGCCATCTTTGACAAGCACACCTCCTTTCTTGAGAGTAGTCCAAATTTCTAAGCCCTTTCCCACAAGAGGGTAGCGAAGGATATCTTTTTGACGAACACCTTGGACGTACCTGTGGGATAGAATCCTAGCCCAGATCCAATCCTGCTGAATACACCACCTCTAATATAATTTAGCTACCAAATCCATACTAGCTAGTGATGACAGTCTTAACCCGAAACCACCATACTAATTTGGGAAACACACAATATCCCATTTAACAAGGCTCCATTTAGAAGACAACAAGCTACCAGTCCATAAGAACTATCTTGCCAAGGAGTCTTGCTCCCTAACAAAACCCGTCGGGTCCACCTGAATCATACACTGATAGATGGGGAGAGCCTGAACCACAAAATTAAGCAACTAAACACGACCCACAAAGGATATCCAACGATTGGTCCAATGAGTAACTTTCAAATGAAATTTATCTAGAATAGGTTACCACGAATCCCTTGGTAACCTACCAATTGTGATAGGAATCCCAAGATAAGACAAAGGAAGAGCCCCAATTTGAAATTGAAGAATATGAGAGATTCTCCTTTGTATGGAATCTGGAGTGTTGAAGAAAAATATGGAAGACTTGTCTTCATTAATTAATTGTCCTAAAGCTGCAAGATAAATATCTAGAACCTGGCATAGATTCATGAATTCTCGAATAGTGGCCACACCCATCAAAGTTGTGTCATCCACAAACTTCAAATG
>VDFB02026320.1:35770832-35818440 GCA_007258455.2 Sequoia sempervirens | reverse complement strand
TCTAGGTAACCTACTGAGATGTTTGGTAGGAGATAAACCCAAGGGATGGGACTTGATCTTACCCTAGGCAGAATTTTCTTACAACAATTCTATCAACAGAAGCACTGGTAAATCACCGTTCTAGATTGTGTATGGAGGTAGCCCTAGAACAGCTCCAGAATTGAGGAAGATGGACCAAGAGAAGAAAATACGTGCTGAAGCCAAAGATTTTGTAGAGCACATCAAAAATATACATGAGAAGGTATGAGAACAGATTAATAAGATGAATATGCAATATAAGGCTAAGGCAGATCAGAAAAGGAGGAATAAGGAGTTTCAGACTGGTGATGAAGTAATGGTCCACTTGAGGAAAGAAAGGTTTCTCGTGGGAACCTATAACAAATTGAAGATGAAGAAATTCGGTCCCTATAAGATTTTGAAGAAGCATGATTCAGGGAATGCATATGAGATAGAGTTGCCTGATGGAATCAACATTTCCCCTGTGTTTAACATTTCAGATTTGACAGAGTATCATGAAAGTGGAATGAGGAAGCACCAGCAATGGGGTAGTATGGCATTCCAACACCTACTTCAGAAAGGGAGGAGATTGAAGCAATCTTGGATAGTCGTGTGGGAAGGAGTACCAAAAATAGGCAATATGAGGAATATCTGCTGAAATGGAGATGAAGGCCTGTGGAAGATTCATCCTGCTATCTAAGGTTGACCGGTTGATTTTCCTCAACCATCTGAGACGTGATGGGTCACTTCTCAAATTACCCTGGGTGTCTGATGCAGGAGCATCCAGTGGTGTAAGGGCAATCTTGCATCACCCAAAAATAGTTAAATTTCAAGTTTCTCAGTTTTTAGATGTTTTTACATTTTTGGATACCCTTTTCATCATAATGAAATTCCCAATTTACGGTTTTTATTTTCTATTCCTGTGTTGAAAGATATTGCAGTTTTAGTTTCCCAGATTTACACCTGAAAATCTTCTGAGTTAGATTTGAGGCACTTAGAGTTCCCAGAACGGCCCCAAAACTTTCCGAAATTGGCATAGGGTATTTCAAGTATTTTATTGACTTTGAGACCTTTCCAATGGTTCAAACGGTTTGTGAATCGGAGTCCCAAATCAAAAGTTATGGCCCTGAGAAGTTGGCGCACTTTCTAGAAGATACGATTGCAAATGTTCTTTTAAAATTTGAACATCAAGTTGTAATTTTCAGCGCCAAACCACCTAAAATCAAATTTGAATGTTGTTTTGGCTCCAAACTAAAGAGGAGCTCTATTTATGGGTGGGTTTCTATTTTTTGGGTAACTTTTTGGGGGACAAGCTCGCATATTGCAAAAGGGTGATTCTGTAGCTTTTTGTAACTTGCATGTGTTGTAGAACTTGGGGATTTGAGATCCTCTACATGTAAGAAGCTCCATTTTTTTAATAATAAAATTATTCTCTTGTTTGTGGGTTATTTTCTAAGTCTCGGGCTGCGCCCTCATCAAATACTTAGAATAATATTCATCATTCGGAGAACTAGCTCACTCTGGATACTCCTTCTTCGTTCAGATCACCCACATCTGAAGAAGGTTTCCATGTTTCGGTAGATTGTTGAATCTTGTATTCAGAAGGGTGCAAATCTAATTGAAAAGAATTAGCTTGGAAATAATCTTAGAAACAACATTGCAAAGAGATATGGGACAAAAGCGGCTTAACCTATCCACCCATTTAAACTTGGGCATTAGTGTAAGGAAAGTGGAATTTAGGGCCTTTAACATCTACTTATTCCTCTGAGATTATTGGACCACTGCCAATAAGTTTAACTTGATAATCTCCCAAAACACTTGAAATAATTCAATTGGGAAACCATCAGGGCATGGGGATTTCCCTTTCTTCATTTGAAACATAGTCCCCTCCAACTCCAACAAATCTCTCCCATGTGGTGATCCATCATTTCCCTAGACACCAAGGGATACAACAAAGGACCTGAGATTCCTCCACAGAACTACCCTGTGACTCCTCTTTGAATAGGGAAGTAAAATACTGAACAACTTCATTTGAAATATCATAAAATGAAGAAAGAGTCTCTCTCCTATCATTGACCAAAATAGGAATAGAGTTACCATGATGCCTAGCCTTTATAGTATTGAAGAAGAAAGAAAAATTTGTATCTCCATCTTGGAGCCACTCAACCTAGGCCTTTTGTTTCCAAAAGACCTCCTCCAACAAGTCCCACTCTTCCAAAGATTTCAAGGCCCTTAAATCCTCCCAAGTTAGATTTTCAGTCACCCCATTCTCCCTAATTATCCTCATAATACCATCCAACTCAGCCTGTGCAACAAACTTTGCATGGAAAATATTTTTGAAGCATTGTCGATTCCAATGCTTAAGCTAATACTTAACAAACTAAATAAGCTTAGAAAAGAAATACATTAAAGTACCATAGGAAGGTCTACCATCCTGCCACCAGTGAGCAACATAGCCATGTAGATCAGGATCAAGCAACCACATAAGTTGAAACTTGGAGGGAGTTTGAGGCAATTGAGTAGAGAGGATAGAAAGCTTTATAGGCCAATGGTCTGAACTCCTCCAGTACAAAATATTAGAGCTAGAAGATCACATACCACCAACCCAAAAGCAAGAGACCATGAATCGATCTAGGCATTCTGCAATGCAATTGTCACCAACCTTCTGATTTTTATAGATAAATTTTCCATTGATGGGCTTGATATCAACAAGATTCAAAGTAGAGATATTGTCTTGGAACAACAACACAGAGGCCTCCAACCTCATAGTACCAGCCCACTTCTCAGCAAGCTTAGTAATAGCATTAAATTTTCCCCCAATAATCCAAGGATAGTAAGGATCCATGCTATGGATAGATTGAATATTGGAACACAAGAGTTGCTTGCCCTATAGCTCCATAGGTGCATACACATTGGAAAAATGAACAAATTCCCTTGTCTCACAACAAGAAGCCACCATGGAGAGAGAGGAATTAAAGGACACCCACCACTGGGGACAAATATTCTGAGGGTTACATAAGCAAGCCAATCCCCTAGAAGACCCTTGAGCACCAATGCACTAGAATTCACTATTCTTCCATAGCTTAGGCACTAAGCCCATCATACACTCAACAAAAATCTTGGTTTCCTACAAAAAGAAGGACATCAAGAGAATGACATCTAACTAATTCCCGAACAAATTTTTGTCAAGGGCCACTTTTCAAGCACCTAACATTCCATGAAAGAAAAATCATTTGAAGGGGCTCAAGAAATGAGAATCTAGAGTCTTGACTGACCCTGACTCCACCAAAGTCTCCCCTATCATTTTAATCTTCTCCAAATATTTCTTCCTACCAAGCTTAAAAAATTTCTCCACCCCCCTTTTCTTAAGATCTTTTTGCATAATATCCAATTGAGGAGATGACTTACTATTCTTACCCACCTCCATGCCCATTCTCTACAAGGGATGAGACAAAACCTTTCCACCCTTCACAGCTTTAGCAACATGACCTGACTCCTCTTGAGCCACCATCTATAGATCTATTTCCAAATTCAAAGTCCCATCAACCTACGGAGTAAGAGGGACCCTTGAACTGAGCCCCTCCTACCCTGAACCTCCCCCATCCTTCTTTAAGCATGCTAAGACCAAACTCACCTCCCGCTGGTTAACATACAAAGCCTCGAAAGGAGGCTCATGCTATTTAGTAACCAACATCCCCTAATCCAAATTTAATAGTCCCAGATTCACTTCCTGCTGGCTAAGATCATCCAACACCTTGAATCTATTAAAAGTATCATCATCATACGTTTCCTTTGAAGTCCTTTTCTGCCCCTTATTTTTGTTCTGAGCTCTGATAGGAATAAAACCATCATCCCCGACACCACCACCTGGAATAGGATCCTCACCCTTATCCACCCTAGGCAGATTACGAGAAGGTTGAGAATATTGAGCCTCCACAAGCTTGGCCTTGGGACATCTACACTGTAAGTGGCCATACTCATGGCAATGACGAAATCAAAAAGGTAAGGTCTCATAGTCTAGCTACTGCACCCATGAATAAGATCCTACACATATTTCTATAGAATCTGGCAGTGGTTTTCTTAAGTCAATTTCCACACAAAATCGGGCATATTTCATTACATTTTTGAACTTTGTATACTATGAAGCACCAACAGGTCTACCAAGCATTGCAGACAGTAAATGCAAAACATCATGGCACCAGTGTTTGACCAGGAGCCTCGACAGTTGAACCCAAATTGGAACATGACTTAGAAGCTCCTCATTTAGATTGAAGCCCACATGCCATGGTTTAATAAACAAGCCCACCTAGTTGTAAAAGTAAGGCCCCCCTTCAAAAAACTTGATCCTATCTACCATGCAATCAAATGTAACCATAAAATAGTTATTCTCCAAGAGCCGAATCTACAACTCCCCCACTAGCATCCATGTCCTTTGAGCCCAGGATTCCAAAAATTGCAATGAGATTCTCAATTCCAAGAACTTGAAGTATAGGGAATGTCTTGAGTAGTAATCAATATCCTCCACAACATCTCCATCGAAAACACTAAATTTGGCCTCTCTTTGCATCTTTCTAGGCACCCATTAATCTTTGAAATCCGTGACCCCCCTGACAAGCCCATCTCAATCTTCTCCAGATCGAAAGAAAATATATTATTATAAAAAAATTTAGTACCCTATGGTGAAGGTTTCAAGCCACACATTGAACATAAATGCATCTTGGGGCAAGCCCCAGTTGATTCCCCTTGCAACATTGAAGAAGATAAAACCCTAGACGGGCATGCAAGCCCCCAGGTTGCTTAAAAACTATGGCTTCAGCCCACCGAATACATCAAAATCCCCAATCTCTACCCACATCCAAGAGTGCCCCTTTTGGAGCAGTGAGCACTTCACAGTATCTAGCAAACATCACACACCCACCCCACTCCCTAGCTCATAGATCTATAAACCACATGCCAAAGAAACCCCAACAAAAACAAACAAACACCACTCCAGACAGCTTGTCAACAAGCTAAAGCCAAGAGATACCCCCACGCTCACCACACAGGCCAAAAAAAAGTCCAAAAAACCACCCATGTGCTAAAATAGAGGATAATAGTAGCTTAAAATGTGCCTACAAGATTATGGAAAGAAAAGAGCCTACTGACAATAAGAACCCAACCCCCCGAATGTGCAAACAAAACCTTCCCCCTAGCAGAAAACTTCATCGAGTAAATGATCTTGGACTCCAAATGGACATGCATGCTCTAGATTCAACATGCAGCCCGAGTCGAAATGGCCACAAGCATAGAAACTAGAGTCGATGCCATCCACCAAGATACTTAGCATGTACCTCATTATTCAAAGTTAATTCCATGGACATGTTGTAAAAGAAACCTCTTAACCCTCCAATACCGGGAATATGTGATTTTTGTCTTTTTGGGAATATTTGATTTTTTTTCTTTTTAATAAAAGTGACCGCTAATAGTAAGCATAAGATCGAATGAAGTAGGTCAAGTATTTTCCCCTAGTTGAGTATAAGAATGATTTATTAGGGGTAAAATGGAATGGGACACAAAAAGGAAAAAGGATGCATGATGTCAATCATTTTGAGTTATGAAAAAGATAACCATGCATTATTATGGATGATGTGGGAAAGGCAGATGATGGGAAAGTCGGATTGGAATGATGGTAGATGATGAAAAAAATTCAACTACACATAGCACATGATTTCCAAGTTTTCACCATGGTACTTATCCAAAGCGCCACCAAAGTGGTTTTCACTATTGAACAAATTACTTCTCTTTGCTATTTTCTTGATCTTTTGATTTTTTTGTTGTTACTAAGATGCCTGTTTTCCAAGTTTGCATCAAGGTAAAATTATTTATTTATTTATTTATTTGTATTTTTATGGTTATGACAAGAATTTTGGAAGCTATGTGTAGATTCAATAAGTCGTGACGATGCATTGATTTTGTTTGGATGACCGTGCTAGACGAAAGGATCTGATTTGGATGCAGAGCGCAAGTGACAAATATGAAGAGTGATAGATATGATGAATGAAAGGGTCTATGGTATGAACCCTAATATGCACACTATGTGGGCCATCAAGATTTAGATGAAAAGGAGCTTAGGCGACCAATGAGCTAGAGTACATGAAGGGGTTGTTGTTAAAGGTACATTGAAAAAATTGCCAATGGAGGTGGAATGATATGACAAATGTGTGAATATGGACAAACAAGATGGAGTGTATGGAATGAGTGAAAGAGATAAGGATGAAGACCTTAGATCAAGAAGCTCTTTGTTTACCTTTTTTTCTTGATAGCTGCCCCTAGTGATTTTTGATGGACGGTCATGATTGGAGATCGCCTTTTGCTCATTTTTTATTTGTATTTTTGTTTGGCCCAATAGCTTTTTATTTTAGCTAGAGGACTTGTCTTGATATTCTTTTCTTTTCATCATGTCTTTTGATTCTTGATCTCCTTTTAAAGAGGGAATTTTTATTTTTGATTCTTGAACTTTTCCCTTGTCTTTTCTTTGAGATATGTCTTGTTGATCCATGTCTATGATGCAAATGGACATGAGTGAGATTGATTGATGATGCCATCAATGGAGTCTTTGGGACTATCCTTTTTATTACTACTAACATTAAATGAGGCTTGCACATCCTTAATAACTTGGAAAGATGACTTAGTAGAGGTGATAGTAGGGGGTACATACCCTAATCCAAGATGGTGAGAATGATTGAATAGGGATTTAGAGGATGGAATGATAGAGCGAGATTCATGAGATGGAAATGGATGATTGTGAATGGCTAAGATAGAGGTGTCATTAGGATCCCAAAATGTGTTGATCTAAGCATGGTCATCTATTTGTGTACCTTCTAAAATGGTCTTGACATGATCGTTGGAAGTTGGAACCTTTTCAACAACATTAGGATTGTCGTTTGTCTGTAACTTGTCCATACGATACTCACCACATCCCATGTCATGTACTTGGACCTTGGGTTTTGATGGTGCTAAAAATGAAGTGGATGCCTTAGCTAATGAAAATGAATCAATGGTGGAGGATGAAGCTTCATTATTGACATGAATTTGGAATTGGGTAGTCCCTCTCAAATTACTACAATATTGGAAAGGATTGGGGTCACTCGAGATTGTAATTTCAATGACTTCATGTGGAAATTTGAGACATTGATGGTATGCGGATGGTACAAATTTCATGGTGTGAATTCATGGTCAGCCCAGGAGGAGTTTGTATGGAAGGTCAAGGTCCAAGATTTGAAAAGTAGTGTCCATAACTGTGGGTCCAACTCTAATGAGTAATGTGAAAACTTTTTTAGAAGAGCATTCTTCATCATCATATGCTTTGATAACAATGCTTATTTTGGTGTCTACACACACTTCCAAAAAGCCTAATACCTTAACCAGTTTGAGGGTACAAATGTTTAACCTTGCTCATCTATCTATCAAGACTCATCTAAATTTGTGTTTATGGATGAGGACTTCAAGATGCAAAGGGTAATTATGATTTGTCTTCTAAGTTGAATAGTCTTGGTTGGAAAAGGTGAGTGATGAGAATTAGAAAAGTAACCCACCATATTCTGGAAGTGATTGACATCAAGGTTAGTGGGAATGGTAGTGTCTTATAAGTCCTTGTCAAGAATGGCTCGATGGTTAGGTGATATACACAATAACTCAAGGATAAAGATCTACATGGGTGTCTTCCCCAAATGCTCAAGTAAATTGTATTGGGATTTTGGTGGCTATTGTTGTTTTGGAGAAGGACCTTAGATAGTCACCTTGGTTTGACGGGTATTGACAACACATTTTGGCAGTTTCTTGATAGTAATGGTATTGATGTAATCATCAACAACGCGAATATGATTTAATATGGTGGTATAGTCAAATTTGGCATTTGTGTAATTACAATTATTGTTGGTCTTATTACTAAATCATAGGCCTTTCCTTTTCCATGGTCATATAAAGGATATGTGAAGAATTTATGATCATTATTAGATGATGGTTGTTATCCATTGACTTTGATAGTGCCATTTTCAACAAGGTCTTGGATTATATTCTTGAGTTGTCAGTATTGTGACAAGTTGTGCCCTTTAGCTTAGTGATAGTCACAAAAGGTGTTATTGTCCCACTAAGATGGTTTGAACTATCTTGGATCATATTTTTGTGGATCAAGAAGTTTTATGAAATTGTGTTGCAAAAGTTGTTTAAAGACGAATTCAATTGGCTCCCCTAAAGGAGTGTATTGATGTCTTGTGGGAAACTTTCTTTGGACTCTTTGTTGTTGTGTGTTTTGTACAACATTTGCTAATTGATTGAGAGTTCTTGGTATGTTTTTGGATGCATTGGGTCCTCTAAGTGTAATGGTAGGGCCTATATGTGTATTGCCTTGGCATCAACGACTCCATCATTGGTCACATTTTTGTTATGAGCCCAATTTGTGTTAACACATAGGATTGCACCCTAATGCTAAGCTTGGAGGCTCAACAATCTGATGTAACATGGAAACTCCTTCGAGCCTGTGGGTTTCTCATAGAGAAATTGAATCCCTAGATTATGGGCTGGTTCCCCTCTTGACCTCCTAAAAACTATTGACTTTTTGGGAAAAGGGAAGAAGGATAACTGATGAAATGAAAAGATAACTCTAGGAGGTGATGCACTAAAATATAATTAATCTGTAGCTTGATTCACAATTACTTCTTAAAAGAATCTATTTACACAACTTAGTTTGGGAAATTTGATCACATAAATATTTCATAAATAGGCTTTGATTTACTTATGTTTTTTGAAGGAAAATAGTATTTCACCACTTGGAAGATAAGATAAATCACTAGAACAACCTATGAACTGTGATTATTAACTTCTTTTTCATACATGCAACCATGACTAAGAAAAAAATTTAGAGGTTTTAGTATTAAAAAAAAAAAAATTATCGATATTATTCATGAGACACACAACACCTAAAAATAAGAAGGTAAACACGTGATTCTATTTAGTAATGAAAGGAATCTCTACAAATACTGATAGAATGAGCTAAAATAACTGCTGCTACTATATATAAAAGTGAAAATAAATGTTGAGTTACAAGTCAAATTTCCTCTCTGTAGAATGCAAAGGAAAATAAGCCAAAACTTAAGGAAGAATCCTAATCCTTTTTCCTTTAATACAAAACTAGTCCCAAAGTGCCAAGAGGTGACACTTGCAGTTAACTCCACTAAAAAATATTCATCTCAATATGCCTCATGAGAAAAAGAGGTAAGCCTAAAAATGAGGAACCATAACTAATCCAAATTGAGCTAAAATAGATCCAAACTCTCCCTCTCAATCTGCCTGGTCAAAGAGAAGTCCAAGAACACTCCAGTTTTACTAAAATTCAAAGAAAAATCACTTTGAGTATGTCCAAATGAATGCATAAAGCTTCAGTTTCACTCCTCTTCTAATTTTTCATATTTTTTGGGACAAGGATAAACTATTTAAAAAAATATTAAAGACAACCACTTGTGATTTACTTTAATATTTGTTATAATATTGTTAATTTATGCATTCAAATGACAAGTATTAAGGTAATTTATAAAACATTACCTATAATATTTGTTTAAATATTTATCTTTTCCTTTATCTTCATGCAAAATTACAAGGGGCAGATTTAATCCACCTATCTCCTTATGACTCCCATGAACTCCAAAGTAATATTTATCATGCCATTTTTTGAAATAAAAGTGAAATAAATCACCTTGGTTGGTCAATGTAATAACCATTATGTAATATTTATGAAATAAAGTGAAAAAATTCCCTCCAAGTCGGCTAAAGATTAGGGTTTTAATGAGAAAGCTAAAATAAGTTTGTAACCTACTCTTGGGCTCATTTGTACTTTCACCTCTATTTCATGTTGCTACCTACCACCAAGGGTTTTGAAGATCTAGGTATTTGTATGGTGAAATCCATTCTTTGCAAGTAAGCTCCTTTCTTGAATGAAAAATGCTAATATTCTTTATGTTTTAAAATGAAGCATGGTTTCTCTATCTAGACTGTGAATTTATCTTTCTCTGCATAATGACCTTCATTTTCTGAAATAGTGTGGATTGACTCTATAATCCAATCTTTTCTATAATGACCTTTTCACTGAGTCATTTTTGGTTTATAAAAAACCCTTTCATTCTTATGAAAATTTGTAATACTACCTTGAACTCTATAAAACTCTGGCAGCTCCAAATTTTTATTGAGATCTTTAGAGCCATCGTTATTGTCAATCATAGAATTGGGAAAACAAAAGAAAACCTTGATACATTTGGTGCAGTTGACTTGTCGTGACTTTTAGAATACATGAGATTTTCTAGTTTTCTTATTATGGCCTACAAAACAATGGGCCATTCTTCTATAGTTTGAAAATATTGGAATAACTCTTTCTTATTACAGTTTTTAGGTATATCTTTATCATGCAAAGAGAAATGTCTTCAAGCTTCCTTTCTACTTAGCATGCTTATTGTGGGAATGGCTTGATGCCTCTATAAACAATGATTAGAGAGATTAATATTTAAAGTTTTGGGGGATAAACTCCATATTTGAGCATGAAAGTCACAACAGTATAAGCATTGATTCTTCTTAAAAAAATATTTTGCATTGAATTCAATCTCTCTGTACTTTACTTTTTCCAACATCAACTATTCAAAAAGTCCATGACTTTTGTTCTGCATTTGTCTTGAATTCTCGACCCTTCTATGCATCCATTGACTTCCTTTAGTTTCTTTATATGTGATCAACAACTATGTGTGAACCATTATCTTGAAGTTGAGCATCCAAGGTATCTCAAAAATTCCTGTTAATCTATGTTCACAGTTGCTTAATGATTGTTTTATTGTACAATCCATAATTGCTTGCAATAATTCTTTGTAATCAGCTCTCAACATCACAGTAATACTTTTGTTTGTAATCTTCTTTCTCAATACTTCTATTTTCTTATTTCATGCAATTCCTTTATCCTCCAAGCATATTTCTTTTCATGTTAAGAAATGATCCAACCAATGATTTTTCCTTTATGTTCCACTTTTTGACTGCTGTGATCTATCTCCATTTGATTTTGTTTCTTTCTTTCTTTTTGATTGTGATGAATGAATTTGACTATCTTCTATCTTCCATTAATATCCATGAAGTATGACTATCTTTTATTGATGCTCGAGCTCTCTTTTTTTGATGACCGTCCTTATCCATGTTCTCTTTGATAAGTCCATAACTTGCACACTTTGCAAAGATTTTACTACCTTTGATGATAGCCATAAGGAATTTTGACAAGCTTTTAGCTCTCCTTGTTTAGTGACCCCTTCAATTGCTAAAAGGTGACTGTGAAAGGCCTACTAAAGTGACTATCTCTAGTCATTCATCTACATAGTCCATAAGACATTTTGTTGTGACTCTATATGAGACTGCACTTACTTTCAAAAGCTCATCATTCATCCTTGATTTTAATGTCCTAATTCAAAACCTTTGAATAATAGAACTACACAACATATTACTTGCTATTTTATTTGTTGATGCTTCAATTGAAGCTTGTAGAGTTACATTAAATTTCTCTTGAATAGATATGTGTGATCTCTCTATCTCTGTAGGTGACTATTTATCTTTTGCATCCATTTTAATTTATGAAATTTACACTTTATTCCTCTTTTGTGACTAAGAGGATAGTATGATGGGATCAACCCTTGTGGGATCCACATTTTTCTCTAGATACTGTGATGTTGAACAAAGTAATCCTACAATTGAAAATGTAGTTATACTTGCACAGTGAACAACCAAGTTAATAAAAATAACAAAGCTCAAAGCCTTATGATGATTGATGATCCTTTGTTTTTCTTGGATACTTGTGATAATTGCTCAACTAATTTAATGCTTCATAAAAGTAGGTTGTATATCTGTTGATATTACATATGAGTAGAATTGGAATCCCGAGCTCTAACATCATCTCCTCTATTTCTTGTAGGCATTTTTGGAGCTTACCAACGAAGGGAGTTGAAGATGCAACATATCAAATCTAGACGTTCTTCATTCAGGAAATGACAAATCCCTTTTACTTTCATTTGTTCATCATTTTTTTTCTTTAGATGTATAATTTACTTTTATCTTGCATCATTTGAGTTATTCCCATGGCTTGTGTGGGAAACTTATTAGCATACTTTTGTAAAATGAATAAAAGACAACTACTTTATGCAATGTTTGTGTAATCTTTTCTCTTTCTATAAAAAAATTGCATAATGAAAACTATAATACTTCATTTTATGGCATATTTGTGTATGATAATGAAAATATAGCAATTTTTTTTTGTACCTTTCACTCTTAAGTACTTACTATTGTTCTAGCACTGCTTGATTGGGTTGAAAACATAATTAAGTAACATTTTGGTGACCTATGATATATGCTTTCTTGCTAAGTATTTTAGACCAGTAGCATAAACTTATCCATTGGGCATAGGAGACAATTCTTGCTCTTTGGTTCTCAGAAAACTCTATGTAAATCAGCTATTAGAAAAAAATAGCAGCAAAACAAAACTTGAAAGCAAAATACAATGGATTTGAACAATTCCAACAAACTATGCATGAGTACTTATTGGAAAATGAAAAAATAAACTAAAATAGATGTGCAATCAACACTTATTAACTGGAAACTCTACTCTAATATGTACATTTGCAAACTTTTGCTCTTCAGAAACAATGTTTGAGGTGAATCCCATTGATTTGGATAGGTAACACCTTTCCATCTAGCTTTGAAAGTTGAAAAGCATTATGCTGTTTGCATTTAGTAATCACATAAGGGCCATCCCACATGGAATCAAACTTGGTATGCTTTCTATGTTTAATTTTAAGCTTATCCCACTTGAAAACAAGATCACCCTCATTGAACACTCTTGGTACTGATTTTCTATCAAAATTCCTTTTCATTTGAGCTTGATGGATTTCTAAATTCTCGAATGCTTCCTTATTTCTTCTAACTCCATCAGCTATGCAAGCCTAATTTCCATAGGCTCTTCCTCTAACATTTCCAGCTTTTTTATCAAATTCAAGGTTGTCAACTCAACAAAGATTAGAAGTCTTTCCTCTTTTCCATAAGTGAGAACATATGGTGAATTACTTTTAGCTCTTTTAAGAGTAATCCTAACAACCCATAGGGCTAGCTTCAATTTATCATGCTAGGTCCTTTGATTATCCTGAATTATCTTTTTGATTATCCTAATCAAGTTCTTATTGGTTGATTCATCTTGTCCATTACCTTGAGGGTAATAATTGGATGAAGTATTCACATATATATTATTCTTAACATACCAATTAGAAACTCTCAAACCAACCAAGGCCAATGCATTATAAAAAATGATTGGATTGGGAGTACCAAACCTTGCTACTAGATCTTGATATAAATTTAAAATAATGGTCTCATTTTCCTCCTTCAAAGCCACAACTTTGGACCATTTAGTAAAATAATATGTTGTCAATATCCATTTATGACCTACACTTTAAGGTGGGTTAATAGGCCCATTAAAATCAAGATCTCACTTGTGAAAGGGTTGTTCTACATGAATTAGGTGTAATGGTAAGGCTACAAGCCTTTGATTTCCTACAAATAAAGAGCACATGGTACTTTTCCTAACCCATGCATGTGAATATTTAAACAAATTAGGTCAATAATAATTAGCACTCATAATATTACGAGTTGTAGTTCTAGGTGCAAAATGACCTCTAGAAGGTCCATCATGAAATTCCTCCAGAACCTTATCAGTTTGATCTGGTTCAACACATCTTAGAAAAACTCCATGAAAGTACTTCCTATATAAAACTCAATCTATAACAACATAAGGGATGGATTGAAGTCTGAAATACCTTCTTTTTGCTCTATCCAAACCTTTTGGATAATCACTAGTATGTAGATAGTGAATCATTTGCTAGATCTAGTTTGTAGAAAAAGCTATAATAGTAGTTTGTTCCTCATTATTGAGCACTGTCACAACTTTCTCATCAAGTTATTTGCTATCCTCCTCATTTCTAGCAAGCTAATCACATAAAATCTTTCCTCTAACCAACTTAGTAACCTTGATATTGACATCATATTCCATTACCTTAGTTATCCAACCTGCTCTCTTATCATTGATATATTTGGTAAGCAAGAAATCCTTAACTATAGGATGGGCAACCAACAATTGAATTTTATTGTTAGAAAGCATATGCCTAAAATTTTTAAGGCTTCTAACTACAACTAGGACATGCTTTTCAACAAAAGAGTATCTCACCTCATAATCTTGAAAAACTTGGCTAAAGAAAGCCACAAGCTACTCTAATCCTTCTTCATTATGTTGAAAAATCATAGCTGAAAGTATAAAAACTCCCAAATGTGTATAATATAAAATCTTTAGCAAAATTTGAGTTTATGAGTGTTGGGGCTGCTGCAAGGGCCTCCTTTATCTCTTCAAAACTCCTCTTAATTTCCTTATTCTAGCTAAAGCGAATATTAGTTTTAAGCATTGAAGTAAGAGGATTTAAGAGAGCTACGATGTTTGGAATGAATCTTCTTACAAAATTGATCTTACCTAGAAAGCTTTGCAAGATTTTCTTGTGTGCTGGTAGGGGTAAAGCTAGAATAGCAATGATCCTTTCTAGATCTATTGAAATACCATGCTTGGAAACTACATGTCCAAGAAGCTTACCCTCGTGGACAAAAAAATGCACTTTTTTGGGTGAAGTGAAACCCCATATTCTCTGTATCTCTCAAATATTTGCCTTAAATGATCAAAATGTTTGTTAGCATTTTTTGAAAAATAGTAATGTCATCTAAATAAAAAAGTACAAACTTGTTTATGAGGCCTTGGAAATCCATGTCCGCAACTCTTTGAAAGGTTTCCCTTGCATTAGACAATCAAAAGGGCATCTTTCTATAAGCCATGGTACCCCATTGGGTAGTAAGGCAATTTTGAACTGATCTTCTTATTTTACTAAAATTTGGTTGTACCCTGAATAACCATCTAACAATGAAAACCTGTCAGAACCTAAAACAATTTGTAAAATCTACTCGATTGAGGGTAGCGGATAATGATCCTTGAGAGAGGCTCTATTTAGATCACAAAAATCAACACATAGCCTAATCTCACCATTCTTTTTCCTAATAGGTACCAAGTTAGAAACCCAAGATGTATGCTTAATTGGAAAGATAATATTACCTTCGATCAACTTGTTTAACTCTGTTTTCATAAGATGTTCCAACTTGGGATTTAAAGGCCTCTACTTTTGTCTCACTAGTTTTGCTTTGGGTTCCAACTCAATAGTGTGTTGAGCTAATTCAGGGTTAAAACCATTCAAATCTCCATACTCCCAAGAAAAAATATCATTAAACTCTTGAAAAAGTAAAATAAAAGCATGTTGCTCTCCCTTAGCACATACCTTACTAAGTTTCAGAAGCTTGTCTCTAAAAATATCTATGGGCTCATAGTGCTCTTGTTTCACTGACATGCATGATTTATCCTTTCTAACTTAATCATCAGTATTAAAAATTAATTCTAAGGTTACCAAACCTTTAGGAAACTTATTTGATTTTAGTTGTAAAATCTAGTTATCATATTGTTGCTACTATTTTTGTTGGTTTCTAGCTACAAACTCAACTTCTTCCATCAAAAATTTTATAATATGCTCATCACTTTCAAAAACCTACCAATTTGTGTTGTTATCTAGCACTGATGGCCTCACTATGACCTTCACATATTTTTTGTACCCCAACAATATGCACATCAGTTGGAATATCAAACTGGGAACCTAAGGAATCCAACTTATTTGTTTCTTTATTTTGGTTTCTAGAAATGGACAATAGATTGAAAGCATCAAATTCCTCAATTAAATCCCAAACTCTATGCTTATAAAGTTTATGCAAATCATTGTTTGTCACATTTATATTTCTTACTTGATTTTCTAAAAATTCTATATCACTAAAAACTTGCAAGCATCTAATACATTTCTTTATAGCCCATTCTAGGCCATGAATGAGTGTCTTATACTCAATAGTGTTATTTGAACAACTAAAAGCAAATCTTAAGACTGAATAATACCTTTCTCCATTAGGAGAAATCAACATAGCTCCTCCACCAACACCCACCTTGCTTCTCAAGCCATCAAAATACAACTTCTAAAGTTGATTGTCTTGTTGTTTAGTCTCTTTTATTTCCTCTTTAACTAGATTTGGGACAGCTGCATCATGCTCATGAATCATATAAATTCCAAGACCTACCTCATCCATGTGATTGAAAGGATCAAATTTGCGATTTCCAGCTGCACACTCATCTAAATTTATATCAGGTATGCCTTAAATACATGTGCTAGGGTCTAGGGTCATGGATTGATCCTCCTGCTCATGGATGGCTAGGTTTGCATTTATGATACTAGGCACATATGGCTCTATGTGATCCTTAGCTTGGGGTTTTGATTTTATGGTCACTTTCATGCCATATCTTGTTCTAAAAAACATATGAGACCAATATTATGATAAATACCCTCCCAACTTTGCAATACAATCCCTAGAGAGGCATATGCCAAAGAAAGGTGGCAGATCTATAACATATAATATCTTGTGTGATTGAAAATTTTGGACAAGCATGTAAGGTAAGAGGAAAATTTTTAATCACCACAACTGATTGTATAGCTATACTATCTAATTCAATCACTCCCTTTGTCAGAGGCTCATATTTCAATCCTAGTTTATCCACCACAACTGATTGTATAGCTATACCATCTAATTGAATCACTCCCTTTGTCAGAGGCTCATATGTCAATCCTAGTTTATCCACTAATTGTTTTGGCATAACAAAGCTACTTGCACCTAAGTCAATCATAAAATTATGTACTAAGTGTTGGCCTATAATCAGATTGACATAAAATGGGGGTGGTTTAGCCTCTTGAGGTCCTACTCACTCTTCGTTTGAGGGATTTTGCTAGCACAACTTTGGGCTACTTTTTACTAGACTCATCAAAAACTGAAATCTTATCTAAATCATCTTGCAATAAATATTTTTGCATAGGAATATGTAAAACATCCAACATTGACAGACTAACAATGGCTTTCTTCATGTGATCCACAAAATTAAACGCAATAGTACTAACCTTTTGCTGTCCCTTTGAAACAACAACATCAGTTTGGGATTGAATAGGCTGTGGTTGAGCTTTTTGCTGATCTTTAACTAGCATAGCCTATTGCCTTGGTACAATTTGAACAAGATGTAAAGGTACATGTCTAATACTTGGATGCTAACTTGTATAGGCATGATTTTGAATTTTATTAGGCTGATGTCCTATATCCACAACCCTCTTTTTGGATCTCACATTCACTACTATGGAAGTATAGGATTGGTTTTGACCTTGTACTTGAGTCTAAATGACACCACAAAACTCTTCACCTTGCCAATTCATCAATGTCATCTCATTTTGACCATGTTCTAAGTAAGAAACCTATTGTTCACTACTTTCTTATGCTACTTTCTGCTGGATATCAACATGATTTTGCACCATAAGTTCTTGATACATCATTCCATTGAGAAAAGTAGACTGATTATATGGTTGATTGCATGGAAAACACCAATAAGAATCCTGAACTAAGTTGTTCTGGACAGGTACTAGCTCTTTTGAACCACTAAGAACATTGGGAGTTATATGGCTGAAAAGGTCTAGGATTATAAGGCTTTCTCTATGCCTAAGAATCAACTTGATAAGGTTGCCTATTAGGCTGATATGGTGCTTGATATGGTCTAGTATTTTGGCGTACCTGATTATTGATATTCACTAAATCATTACCAACAGTTTTTAATATGTTTCTTATCTATTGAAGCTCTTGAGATTGGGCTGGAGCAACACTATTTGAGCAGATGCTTGATAACCTAAGGCTCAAATAGTAGGTAATGGAGCAATGGTAGGCATTTGAATAGGCATTAGAGGCTGAGTATTAGGAAATATAAGCATTGGAGGCCTAGGTGCAATTTTTCTAGCTTGAATAAGGCTATTCTCAACTCTAATGACAACATCAAATGCTCTAGGTAAAGACACACCACCCATTGATTGAATCATTATTGCAATGTCACTATTGAGTATTTTTAGAGAATATAAGAAAGAATGATCAACAAAAGGCCTTATTGCAGTAGGAATTCTATTCCAAGTATTTTTGAATTAGAAATTAAAATCTATCATTTGTTCTCGTGGAGCTCTCTTAATAGTTGTCATCTATTCAACTAGAGATAAATGATCATATTTATCATGAAACTGCCTATTCAAAGCATCTCCTAATCCATCCCATGTTGAAATAGAGTTAACAGGTAAACATTTGAACCATTGTAGTGCCTTTCCTTTGAATGATGTTGCCAGAAGTTTGATTGCAACGTTCTCTTAAGTAATGTGATGAACCCCACAAAGTGAAGCCACTTCTCTTATGTGCTCTACAGGTGTCGTTTGATCTTCACTAGTGAAAATGGGTAAAATATTGAATGCAACTACTAGAATATCATTATTCTAAGCCAAGTTCAATGGGTTTCCCCCATTAAATGGCACAGATACATAAGCTCTCGCCATTGGAGCTACTGGTATTTGCATATTTGGTATTGGAATTGTTGGAATAAGAATTATATGCCTGTAGTTGGGAGGTGTTGAACATGATCTTGGTGTACTAGGTCTCCTTCTTGCTGTCCTAGCTCTTTTTCTTGGTGGTGACAACTACAAATAGTCAAAGGGATCTGCACTTTTCCTTGTTTGTATCTTTTCCATGTACTGTCTAGTACTAAAGCTGCACAAAAATGAAAGAACATAGTCACCAAATATGAAATTTTCTTATCAGTTCGTGTCCCACTAGGTGTGGAAAAAACTATTAACACATAGGATTGCACCCTAATGCTAACCTTGGAGGCTCAACAATCGTGTCTAACATGGAAACTCATTCGAGCTTGTGGGTTGCTCATAGCGAAGGTGAATCTCTAGATTATGGGATGGTTCCCCTCTTGATCTCCTAGAAACTAATTACTTTTTGGGAAAAGGGAAGAAGGATAACTAATGAAATGAAAATCTAACTCTAGGAGGTGATGCACTAAAATATAATTGTGAATTCTCTTCCTAGATCTGCTCAAACAAGTGATCATTAGTCAAGAAACAAGTGGGAATTAAACATTCCCTATGAAATTCATCTAAGCATAAGAACATGAAAAAAAAGTAAAATATCAAATACAATACTAATGAAATACTATTCTAATGCTCAAACTAGCATCCCATAGGGGGATTAGTGCTCCTTTGATGTGGAAAGAAGCCCTTTCCTAACCCCTTGATAAGCTTGATAATGGATATGTGATGAAAAAAGTATGAAATTGGCTATAATCTAGCTAAAATGGATGAAGAAGATGAAATTCTATGAAGTCAAATGGCTATAGTGATAATGCTCTTGGTTGTGGATCCATATTGTGCAAATGATGCCTCTATTTATAGAAGCCAAGGATTGAAGAGTGAAGAATGGGGAGAATGTGGGATTAAAATTTGAACCAATGACATGATGCCACTTGTCCACATGCTAATGAATCTTAGAGGAGATGTGATCACACATGTGTGAGCACATCTTAGGAGATGGGATATGTAGGAAGAGTAAATGTCAAGGTGGCTTGTGTAAGAGAATGTGTAAGATTCCATTTAAAGCCAAGGTGGCTTGTGTAAGAGGAGGTGTAAGAGCTATTTAAAGCCAAGGTGGCTTGAGAAAGAGGACAAAAGTCCTTTGTGAGGGAAAAGTCAAATGGGTGGAATATTCTAGGAATATGCCATTTTGAAAGAAAATAGGGTAATTAGTAAATCAAATAAATTGATTTATATGTGCAACTTGGTTAGTTGACCAAGGTTGATTTACCCTAAGGTGGAGTTAAAAGCTAGAGGAATGGGGGATTAGTGTTAGGATTTAATTAATTTAGGATTAATTAACTTAGGTGGAATTAGTTTGATTTATGACATTTGATTTAAATGTTTGGGTTTATTTAAATCAAATGAGAGGATATTAAAACTTTAGGATTTTAATTAAATAAAATTGATTTATTGAATTAAAGGAAGAACATTAGGATTTTAATTAAATAAAATTGATTTATTTAATTAAAGGAAGAACATTGGGATATGATGAAATAATTTGATAAAGTGTATTATTTGATTTTAGGAGGAAATTCAATTAAGTAAATAAAGATTATTTAATTAATCGGTTAGTGTGGAAATGATTAGGGAAGAATAGGTGTTAGTTAATTAGGATTAAGTGCATGATATAGATTAGGATATTTTGAGTGTCTACATTTTGCCCCTCTTTGAAACAATGTACTTGTTGTGTTGGTTCAAAGAATAACACTGGCGAGATCGAAATTCATTTTTTTTGTAATTTTTTGAATGCCCTACTACTACCCCAATGAGAAGAATTATGCTGGTATACTGCCCCCTTGAGAGATCGGACAAAAATTTAGATTTTTGGGGGATTTCTTGAAAAAAGATGACAAGTTCCCTAAAGGGTTCATAAAGGCTCTAGGATGCTGAAAATATGCAAAAACTTGAAAAAAAAGATGCAAAACGATCCTCAATTGGGAAAAAATGGTGCTAGGGGTGCAAAACCCTAATTTGATGGCTAAATTGGGGCAAAAAACCCTAATTTTCATGCTTAAATAGGCTTGGAGGGGTCACTTTCCATTCATTTGTGCATTCCCACTTTAGAAATTCTAGTCATTTGAGCTCTGACCCTTCTGTGAAATGGCACAATGAGTGCTTCCCTGACACATTTCTGAGTGAGTTCATGTGTTCTAGAGACCTCCAGGCGCAGGACCAACGGTATGTGACCTAAACCAAACTTTGAATTTTGATTTTTTAGTGCATTTATTACGTGTCAAAGAGTCAAAGTCCCTAATGTTGCTATATAGCGATGCACCAAAAGTTAGTCGGCTACGCTAGAAGGTCAAACAACACTACTAGTGCAAATGGTGACGCTGATCACAATTTGATTTTAGGGTTTGCATTTTCAAATGGTGACACAACTACAAATAGTGACACTTGACCCAATTTTTAATTAGGGTTTGTTAGTGTCAAAAGTTCAAAGGGAAACGCCTATGTAAATGGAAACACTATAGGAGATTTAGCATTTCCAAATAGTCCAATGTCTTTATTTGGAGTTTTACAAATGGTGACACTTTTATAAACAGTTACACATTTGTTGTTCTAAGGTAAAAAACTCCAAACAGGGTCAGATCTTTTTATGAATTTTGACGTTGTGTGCTTCCTGGGTGTAGGAGGTGATCTGGTACATAGCCTATGCGCCCATTGTCCAGACTCACCTAGCGATGATGACCACGTTGTGTGAGAGATGGAGCAATGAGACCTCATCCTTTCACCTTCTGACTAGTGAGGCGAGTGTGACATTAGAGGACGTATGGCGGATCATGCGATTGCTGATACATGAGGATCATGTGATCTATGATGTAGATGTCGGTGCTGATGCATGTCATGATGTCATAGGGTTTGAGGACCTTGTATTGACTAAGAGCCAGATTGATTTGAAGTTTTACAGGGGTCAAGTGCCACTTTTTAGGCAAATCATGCTGGCATGGGAGATGATGCTGAGGGAGAGGACCCTTTTTGCCTAGGGGCCAATGATGCTGGCCTCATTGTACCATGACCTACATGATTTTATATACTGTGATGATCAGGCGATCAGTACTGGAATGACACTATTGCACATTTGGGCCTGGGAGCATATTTTCATGCTTCGATCGATTGTTACCTTAATTGATATAGAGCCTAATGATCACATGGTTTGGAGATATGGCAGTAGGATTACCTTGTGACATACTGAATAGCTTGGTCTTCCCTACTGGTGCCACATCTTAGTTGATCTGTTAGCATTCACTTGGCAACCATTGTTATAGATACCGGCTTGGTACAATGATGTACAATAGTTGTTCTATGCTTGACAGACCCGACTAATGTAGGGGAGAGAGCATACGATCATAGAGCGATATCTTCTAGATAGGGTGGCCCATCAGTTTGGAGAGGTTCAAGACAAGCCTGATGATGGATATATTGCATTTTTTTGTAGATCAGCCTAAGAGACTGCATGGGGGAAAATGATCCCAATGTCTGATACATTTGATTCTTTCTAATAGTTGGTTGCTAGGCCATGGGCCCATGGTTAGGGGCCAACAGATCCAAGGGTTACAAGAGCCTATCCTAAGTGGTTCAAACCTCCACTACAGGTGATAGATCTATCAATAGTACTTCCATGGGAGAGGCCTCGGGGGAGGAGTGCTTAGGGAGCACAAGTACGACCAAATGGTTAGGATCCAGGGGCACCACCTAGAGGTGAGAAACCTCCATAGTAGCTAGATTAGTTTCCACACTAGCCACATCAAGCACAATACCCACATTAGGCACAATAACTATATCATCCATAGGATCCACATATACAATAGTTGTAGGCACAGGTATAGGGATTATAGGCACAAATACAGGCAGTTATAGGTGAGCGGGACCAAGCCTACCAGTAGGTTCAGGCTGTCACATTAGAGAGGGATCAAGCCAGATAGTAGGTCTAGGCCCTCACTATTGAGAGATCATGACCAGAAATAGAGATAGGTTATAGAGCTACAGTTAGCTTAGGAGGTTTGATGTAGATAATAGTTAGAGAGTATGGTCACTTGGTCCCTAGGGAGGACCGTATCAACACAAATGTACCATGAGGCTGTCATGGAGGTAGAGTTTTACATATTTCACTATTGTCAGGTTGTGCTTACAGCTCTTCAACAACTAGACTATTATCAGCAGACAGTGGTTTGATAGGAAAAGGATCAACTAGAGAGGTAGGCAGGTGAGGGGAGTAGCCATCAGGGCTAGCATTTTTTTTATATGCACTCACGGGCTCTGTTTTTGATATCCGTGCAGGCTTTGTATTGTGATTGATGTACATACACTTGAGTAAGATTTTGTATCATGATAGTTATGATTTTTTGATATAGATATGATATGGGTTCGATTGACTTATGATGTGATGCGTTTACTTTATTCATGCTTTATGTATGAATGCATTTGATGTTTAATGTTTATGCAATGTGATTCTATATGGATGTGATCTAGTTTATTTTCATGAGATATTATGTGATGGATGATTATGACATGTAGATGTTTATGGATGCATTTTTTTCCATATATTTTCTATTCACTTTTATGATGATGTATGCAGTATGGATGTATGGTATGTAAACGATTTCTAAGATGCTTAGAATAAAAAATCTCTATTATGTCCTAAATGATAATACAAAATGGATGATGTGATATGTTATGATTATGAGATGCATGTGATGTTATGATATGCAAAAGCCATGGATGCATTTCCTTTTTGTAAATGATGTGGATGAGATGTTTTTATATATTTTTTATGCATGTTTTATGATGATGATGTATGGATATATGGATGTGAGTGCTTATGATATGCAATGATTTAAGATACTCAGAATAAAAAATCAGTATTATTCTTCATAACTTAAATGATAATGTAAAATGTATGATGTGATATGCAGTGACTATGTGAATGGATGCGTTATGCTTTGAATATGAGATGTATGTATGCCGATGATTTTTGGATTCAAGATGAATGTATTGGTGATGTTTTGGTTGATTGTCATGATACTATTTTAGCACAGAGAGAAGAAAGAAGAAATAAGATGATGAAAAGAGGATCCAACAAGTCCATGATTTTTTGAGACTTTATTAGAGATAATGATGAGAGATGATGATGTTTCACTTAGCATAGATTAGGGACATAAAGAGCTTACTTTCCTTATGTTTGATAACACACATAGATATGATACATCAGGGTATAAAGCACCAGGATGGCTTTGTACCTAGTGTGATGAACTTTGACTTGACAATTAGACAGGAGTAATCTCGTTCACACTTGATAGACAAAAACCTTACTAGGATGTACTTTAGACATTTTGAATCATCTTGGACCAAACATAGAGAGGATTTTTGGTATGATTTGGATGTTTTTGGATGATTTGGATGTTTTTGGATTTTTGGTATTATTTGGATGTTTTTGGATTTTTTGAATTTTAGGAAGATTTAAAGAATATACATGAATTTGATCCAATGTAGGTATAAGAACATTCCCCTAGTGTAATGTGATAGACTACTTCAATATAGGTAGAACAAACTAACCTTAGGAATGTGCCAAGTAGTTCTAGGGTAAAACATGATGCAAACATAGGATCAAGCTATGGTGTAGACATGGATGGGTGAATGGAAGGATGTGATGGAATGCAATGGGTAATGCAGAACCACTCAAAGAATTGATGGTGGATGGAAAGTGATTATTTACACAAGGTGCCTGTTTGCTAGGTTTTCACCAAGGTACTTTCCCAAAGCGCCATCGAAGTGGTTTTCACTAGAGGACAATTTTTTTCTCTACTATTTTCAATCATTTTTTTGGTTTTTTTTTTATATATATTTTTATATATTTTTGATATTTTTGATATTTTGGATTTATACCTTGAAACTTAGGCATAAAACTTTTTTGAGATGAGAGATGTTGATAGGCTCCTGCAGAGGCTCGCCCTCGAGTGTTGAAACTTGATATGCCCCAAATTTAAAGCTTGTGGTGCTGACAAATGGTCCCAACCAATTGGGTTCAAACTTTCCTTTGCTATCTGGATTCAACATGTTTTTCTGATTTTCTTTCATCACAAGCTCACCAACCTAAAAGGACTAGTTCTGAATCTTTTTGTTGTGGCTCCTCCTCAGATAGTTCTAGTAGATGTGCAAGTGGTTCAGAGCATCCATGCACTGCTCATCTAATAGCTCTAGTTCATTCAACCGTGATACTCGATACTCTTCATTTGTGATGAGATTTTGTAGTGATATTATTAGGGATGGGAGCTCAATCTCGATAGGGAGGATAGCTTTTGATTCATAGACTAGGGAGAATGGGGTTCCAATTGTTGGTGTGTGGATACTTGTTCGGTAGGCCCATAGGGTGGGGTTCAATTGCAAGTGCTAATCAAGACTAGCTTCATTGATTATGTTTTCGAGGATTCTTAGGATAGTTTTTTTTGTAACCTTAGCTTGGTCGTTCTCCTGGGGGTAGTATGGAGTAGAAAAGTGATGTTGGATATTGAAATTTTGGCATAGGTCTTGAACATCCTAGTTTTTGAAAGGTGTCCCATTATCTAAGATTATGGCTTTTGGAACATCATAGCAACATATGAGGTAATTCAAGATGAACTTAGCAATCTGCTTTCCAGTGATATAGGTCACATCAATGGCCTCTACCCACTTTTTGAAGGACTCTGTTATGTGATAATGAAATTATGTCCATTAGATGAGGTGGGGATGATTTTTTTGATGAGATTGAACCCCCACTGTGAGAAGGGCCAAGGTGTTACAGTTGGGTGAAGCTCTTGAGCTGGTGCATGGATGAGGTCCCCATGCTATTGACATTGTAGGCACTTTTTGACATAATCGTGAGCTTCCTTCTCCATTTTCAACCAGTAGTACCTTGTTCTCTGTAGCTTCTTGGCCAAGGTCATACCACTTGAATGTGAAACAAAAGCACCATCGTGTACCTTAGTTAAAGTAGTCAAAGCTTTCTCAATGTTTAGGCATCGTAAAAGGGTTCCTTCAATACTCCTATGGTAGAGGGTGTCGCCTAAGATAACAAAGTGGGATGACTTCTTAAAAAAGGATATTTTAAGGTTCAGAGTGATATCGGTTGGGAGGAATCCTATTCTTAGGTAGGTGTATATGTCATGATACCATAGGTTACTGGGACCAACGATTTCACACACAAATTCAGACTTTGGTATCTTGAAAGCCAGTATGAGAAGATTCTCTACCAGGAATTCATGTTTAAGGACATTGTGTGGGATATCCAATAGTGATCTGATTGTTTCCATGGCATCCGTTGCTCTATTTTTTTCCCTTAGTATTTGCTCAAATGTGATTTCAATGAATAATTCCTTGAGGTCTTCCACCAGTTTTTTGTATGGGGTTATTTTGTCATCTTTTGTATGGTACTCATTATTGACTTGGTTGATGATTAGTCGAGAGTCTCTATAAAATTTAAGATCCATGATCTTCCATTGTACCACAATTTTGAGTCCAATCACAAGGGCTTCATATTCGGCAATGTTGTTAGTGTAGGGAAAAGATAACCTGTAGAATTTAGGAATACAATCCCCTTGTGGTGTTATAAAGAAAACAACTGCTCCTGATCCATGTTGTGTATATGACCCATCAAAATAAACTTTCCAATGATTTGCGACACTAAGGTTGAACACAAACTCACCTGGGAATTCTGATATAAGTGGGTTCTTTGAATAGATAGGTGCTTATGCTAATTGATCTGCAATCACTTGTCCCTTGATAGCTTTTATTTCCACATATTCAATGTCATATTCTGAGAGAATCATGACCCACTTAGCCATCCACCCTGTGAGTGTTTCCTTGGAAAATAAATACTTGAGGGGGTCTATTTTGGTGATGAGTTTAATTTGATGGGATAACATGTAGTGTCTAAATTTTTGTGCCACAAACACTATTGCTAGGAAAGTTTTTTCAATGAATGTATAATTTAACTCATGCCCTGCCATGGTTCAGATGATATAGTATATGGCTCTTTCCTTTCCCATCTCATCTTGTTGTGCTAATAGAGCTCCAAGTGCTACTACTGTTGTCGATATATGTACAAGATTAGTGGCTTATTTGGGATTGCTGGCATGAGTACTAGTGGTGTCAGTAGGTATTATTTGATTTTGTTGAATGCTTGATCACGCTTGTCATCCCACTTGTATGCTACTCCGTTGTGGAGTAGATGAGAATAGGGGGTAGCTTTTTCTGCTAATTGCACAATGAACCTACATATGGATTGGAGTCTTCCTTGTAAACCCCTTAACTGTTTCAATGTTCTTAGTGCTTCCATCTTAACAATTGATTTTACTTTGGCAGGGTCTATCTCGATCAATCTCATTGATACTATATACCCTAGAAGCTTTCCTGATTGCACACCAAAGACACATTTCTTAGGGTTGAGTCTCACCTTGTATTCCTCCAATCTGTGAAAGATGGAGATTAGGGCCACTATGTGATCTTGTTGCTTTCTCGACTTGGCTAGTATGTCATCCACATAGTCTTCTACGGACTTGTGGATCATGTCATAAAAAATGAGAGTCGTGACCCTTTGATAGGTGGCTCCAATGTTCTTCAACCCAAATGATATCATGTTCCAGTAGTATGTACCCCATGGATAGGTAAAGGCAATCTTATGTTGATCATCTTTCACTATCATTATCTGATTCTACCCTAAGAACCCATCCATGAGTGACAACATTTCATGCACTACTATTTGATCCACAATCATGTTGATGTTTGGAAGGGGAAAACCATCCTTAGGGCATGCTTTGTTTAGGTCCCTAAAGTAAGTGTAGATCCAAATGCCCCTAGTGGGTTTAGTGACTGGTACCAAGTTTGAAACCCATTCAGGATAGTCGATGGGTCTTATGAAGCCAACATCCAAGAGTTTTTGTAACTCTAATTTGACTAACAGTGTGATCTGTGGATGCATCTTAGTTTCTGTTTCACTGCTTTTTCCTCTAGATAGACATCTAGATGATGAACCACAACCTCTGGATCAATACTTGGCATGTTAGTGTAGGTCCATGCAAAGTTTACCTTTCTTTCTCTTTGTTAAGTTTTTGTGGATCATTTTAAGTCATAGGTTTTACATTCAAGTTATCTTTCTATCCCTTTCCTTAGAAATATTTAGAATAGGATCGATCATTTGGAGAACCAGCTCACTCTGGAGATTCCTTCTTCGTTCAGATCACCCATGTCTGAAGAAGGTTTCCATGTTTCAGTAGATTGCTGAATCTTGCATTCAACAGGGTGCAAATCTAATTGACAACATGTACAAAGTTATCTTTTGAGGTGAAAATATGCAATTAAAAAACATAATTTCCAAAATTTCTTGACATGAAAACGTCAATGTCAGAAAGATCATTTTAATAACTATTCACACTTCAAATTTTGACACTTCATTTGCATTTTATGACAAAACTGACAACATAAAAATTATCCCTTTTTCTTTTTCCTGCTTGTCTTGGCCCTCCTCATTAATTAGGTCCTAAAAAGTTGCCTTGATTTAGTGTTGTAGTGCATTTCGACACAATCACACCAGGTCTTGGGCCCTTGTAAGTTAAATAAAATGCATTTATCAATGTCTTGTAAAGGTGTTGTAAAGTGTTGTAAATCACTTTCACACTTTTCTAGGATTTTATTAAGTATTTAAGTCTAATGGACCCTATTTCCCCTTAATTTAATGCTATAAAATGTATTTAATTGCATTTTCACATTAATCTATAAGGCTTGTAAATTAAATCTAGCTTTAATCTAGTGTTACAATGTATTTTACACATTCACATTAGATCTTGTGCCTTTCTAAGTGAAGTGGACCATTTTTTAATATTGTAGAGTGTATTTAATCACACTTTCGCATTGAACTTTGTGTCCCTAGCCTTAATCACCATTTAAATCATCATTAATAGGCCCCCTAGGACCCTTATTTTCAGATCTCAAGGCTTAATTCATCTAAAATCCCAATAAAAACACTTAAAAAACCCGAAATCCCAAAAACCCACTTCAAAAACTTGAGGTGGGACCCATTCGCCAAGATTGGTAAATGAGTCTCTTTTGAGGGATTTTTCAAATTTGAGCAAGAATTTCACAATTTTAATTGAAATAATTGTTGGATGTCGGCCTTTGAGATCCAAATAATGGTCAATTAGGTGTTATTTCCTATGTAAACAAGTTTCTAAGTCATTTTTTCACCTAAGCATCAAGAAGCAAGCATTTTCAAGAGCAAATTCAAGATCCAATCCTTTAAGTTTTCTTCACAAGAGCATTCTAAAGCCAAGTTGAAGCTTAGGAGTAGAATTAAAGTGTTTTTTCATGTCTTCATGCTCACTTGCATTCAAGATCTATCATTGTCAAGGGTTGATTGTGGTTTCCTATGGTGAATTATGAAGAATTCTAGGTTGGGGAGATGCAACTAACCATCAAGAAAAGCCTAAGGACTTGTTTTTTGAGTAATTCCATCCTCCATTGTCAATCTAATTTCATCCTAAGAGAGGTTTATGCATCATTTTGATTCATTTTAGATGATTAAAGATCTCCTAGGGTGAATCTTGCATCATTCAAGTTTCATTTAGGCATCTTGCTCTTGGACATTAGAATAGGATTGCATTACATTTCAAATTTCCTAGTCTTAGATCCATTTAAGATTATGATTTATAGTCTGATTAGTGGAAAATTGGTGCACTAGGGTTTAGGACCTAGGATATTAATTTTTCTCTACCAATCATTCAAGGATAACCCTAGAGATCTCAGTGCAAAGGAGAAAGAAATTTGACTAAGGGTTGTCCTAGGAGATTGATTAGGATCAAATGGGGGGTTCACCACCAAGTTTAGACTTGGAAAGATAATGCAATGAAAGATGGAATGCAAGATGTAACAAAAAACCCTAATTGAATGAGATGCTTCAATTAATGATCTAGAAATGCAAATGAAATGAAATAAAACACTAAGAAACTAAAAGTGTGCACCTAGAAATTGAAGGGGGATGCATTGAAGTTCTAGAATTTTGAAATTGATAATTTTCAATCCTGGAAGGACTAATTCACCATTCTAGGTGACCTAGTCCAAGTTGGGAAAACTATACCGAAGTAGGTTTTAGCCAAAACGTTACTCAGATCTACAAAAATCTCTAACAAACATGTATAGTAGGACTAATTTTCCAATTGTCGTGACATAGTCCACTTCTTATTTTTCAAAAAATTAAATCTAGATCTACTCCTCTCGATCAAATCTACTATTTCTGATTGAAATCTAGGTTCAAATCTGCAAATTTTGGCCTGTAGGCCTTCTCCAAGCTTCTCCAAGGTTTGATTGACAACTTTGACAACTTTGACAACATTCTCCAATCTTTCTCCTTGATAAATTTGCAACCTAGACTTGCAAATCACATTCAAAGGAGAAGGAAAAATGTTCGGGGGTTAGTAGATAGGGGCTTTCCTTGGTCAAGCCCCTTTTTGGTAATTAAACATTAGATGAAATCAAATAAGGAAAGATAATGATGAATGCAGAATAGTAGATGCTGCAACTCACCAAACCCTTGAGATTGAATGTTGTAATTATGCTTGAAAGGGTTGCAATGGATGTGGATCTTGAATCTTTCTTGAAGAAGATAGATCTTGAATGCAATGCTAGCTTGAGTTATGAAACCTACACCATAATTGTTAGCTCCAAAACAAAAATGATTCATAAAACCATTGACATGATGAATGATGTTTGAAGAATGCTACAAATGGCTTGAAAATATGCTCTTGAAGACTCTTGAATGCTCTTGTGAATGCTTAAATTCTCTTGTGAACTCAAATTTTCTATAGTGAATTCTCTCACAAAATTCTTAGTTTTGCTAGGCTTAAAATGAGTGAATGAACTTTGTATTTATACTCAATTATGCAATAAATCCCAAAATTACAACACTACAAGCCGACCTCAGATCTAGGAGGTTAAAATCCCACCAAAATTTAAATAAAATTTGAAATCTGGTCCAAATGGGACTAGGTTGCCATTATGGGTGACCTAGTCCACTTGGAATTTCAAAGTGGGCTTCAGGATTTAGGAGCATTATATGCTTTGTGTCGGGAATCACCTCAATTTTATAAAAAATACAACTTGTGGATGCAATTTGGGTCCAATTAAAGCATAATACAACCTAAATATTTAATAAAAACCTTAGGAGAGTGTGAAAGTGTGTTCCAAAACTTTACAACACTCAAGAAAAGGCATTAATTAGGCACAATTTGGTTAAAAATATGTTCAAATGCTTAATAGAGTCCTAGAAAAGAGTGAAAATGACTTACAACACTTTACAACATCCGTGCTAGGCCTAAATTAAAGCATGAAAAGAGGTCCATTAGCTTTATTTAATTGGAAATGTCTTACAAAAGTGTGAAAGTGAGTTACAACATTTCACAACACCTTTACAAGATATCAATAAATGTATTTTATTTCATTTTGAAGGACCCTTGACCTAGTGTGAATGTGTTAAATCACATTGGAACACTAAATCAAGGTATTTTTCAAGTATTAACCAACAAGGAGAGCCTTGGAAAAGTAGGGAAAAAAGTATACTCTTTCTATTATCACATTTAACCCCCACTTCATTGAGAGGAGGAACTTGCTTCAAACTCACACTAAGGTAGACCAACACACTTCAAGAGGGGTCCAATTATGCCAATGTTGATAAGATGGGATGACAATGATTGAGAGGGATGATCAAGCTCCTAGGATTAAAATCCCATAACAAATACACATAGATATAAATGAAAACACATGAGAAAGATATAAGAGCATCATAAAAACACTATCATACACTACCAATGATGAAAAGAGAATGAAATAGAAACAAAAAAGAAAAATGGCAGATCAAGCTTTGATCATTTTTCCAACACATTGTGGATTAGATCTAGGCTGTTTGTCCAAAAAATGTACACTGACTTTGGGGCAATAGAACTTCAGGTTGTCCAGTAGGTGAGAGATCCACAGAGGTGAGACACATAAACTCATGGCTTGTATTCACTCACATTCACACATAGGTGGCTATGGGGAAATTCATTCCATTGTTCGACTTCCTGCTCAAACCATACCAAAGTTATACCTCTTGATAACTTTAATAAGATTCCACAAAAATGACATTCGAGCTTTATGAGACAAGAAAAATTTGATATGTTTAGAACTCATGAACAAGAAAGATGGAACCACAAGCATGAAAGTTATGTTATGCAAGGTGTCCATAATGCAAATGCAAAATGCAAAGAATATTCAAAGGAGTCTTGTTTTGTTCATGCGAGGTCTTTAACTTAGGGGACATTGTGCCTAATGTCTCCAAGAGAGGGCCAATCAAAGAATAACAAATTCAAAACTTAGGGGATGCAATGTATCATATGAAGCCACTAAGAGGAATGTAATATGCTAAGATAGATCATGCTCTCGAGGGACATCACATCCAATGTCACCACAAAGTGAAAACACATCAAATGAAGTAAAAATACTGCACCATGAATGCTAAAAAATGAAAAATGCAAAAGAATAATGTTAATGTATGCCCCCACTTTAAATAAATTTCTAAACACCATGTTGTGAGAAATTAATTTAAAGTAGCAAATGATAAAGACATGTGAGCTAACTTGGAAAGACCTATTCCAAGTCATATGTTTCCAAATGAAGCTATGACATGCAAAAGGAAAAATAGGTGTTGCCCCCAAAATGAAAACACCAAACACATAAGGCATTTATGGATTTGGGGTTGGTATGTTCCTGCTACAATGTTTTTAGAGAGCCAAAAACTTTCATCATCCCCTAGATACTCATAGAACTGGAAGAATGACATAAAGAGAGAGAAAAAAAAGAAAAATACTTTTGGGTCAACATGAAAGATGTACCTAAATGTCTCAATTCCTTATCTCTACAACATAGAGAAGAATGAAGGTAATATAGAATAATGTCACAAAGAGAGAGAGACACCAAACATAACATCATAGGGAGATCGCATTACACTCATGAAATCATACAAAAGAAACATGAAAAAGAAAAGAAAAGAAAAGATAGTAAGGCACATGCAAATCAACCTATGAGAAAGTCATCCACATCCCAATCTTGTTCATCATATGCGAAAGGCGAAAAACTAGCCAAAGGGATAATGACAAGTGTCAAACTAGGGTCGTCACCAATTCCAATACTCTTCTTAGAAGAATTATCAACTAAGCTCATAGAAGAGGAAAACAATGTGTTCAATTCATTATGCACTTCGTCATCAATTTTAGAAATTTCTTCATCATCATCCAAATTTATCATAACTGGAGGGCGAAGAATAATTTCCATAGAGGCTTCTTGTTCATGATTTGCTATTGCTTTAGTCAAGTTCAAATTTAGATTTTCTTTGTTTGTTTCTTCATTGAACTTTCGAGCAAGGGAATGACATCTACACCTACACTCTCTAGCACCTTGGTTTCTTTTGGTTTGATTTTCTAATTGAGTTTTTGTAGGAGTGGGTTTATCAATCATGGGTTTCTTTCTTTTCTTTAGGCTTGTAAACTTGTTTTATTTTAGGTGCAGAAGTACTAGTTTCATTGTGTCTTGGTCTTTTGGAAGATATCAGAGTGGATTTAGGTTGGTCTTGGTCTTTTGGGATCTCTTTAGGTTCAATCATGGTTTTTTCAAGGATGGTTGGCTCGGCTGAAGGTACATGCATGTTTCTGAGGGATAATTATGCTATCTTTGCTACCTTGAACTTTTGGTAATGCTTGAAAAAGAAGTCTTGACAGGGTTTAATGGGTTCCATAGGCTTGGGCCAAAAGAAATCTAAGGAGAAGCTCCCTTTTTCTGATGCAGGATTAAATCTACTGTGATGCACAATAGATATGTCATTGTCAAATGGAAACTTTAACCATTGATGTATAGCTGAAGAGACTTCTTTCATGGAGCGAAGCCATGGATAGCCTAGCTTCACAAAAAATTGGTCTAACTATGGGATGATGGAGAAAGTGACATCTAATTACTTCGGTCCTATTTTTAAAGGTAGGGTGATCGATCCCATTATAGGGAAAGAAAAACCATTATGTGTCTTGATCAATGCTCTTGATTTATCATATGTTTCTTGGTAAATTTAATGCATAACCAAGAATTATTTTGTGATCATATTCTCTCCATAGATGCGATCTATTAATATCCCATTAGTGGGCTTATCATAGATGTGGCTAGCTATGTAAAGAGGACCGTCAGGTGCATTTTTAAGTATATCTTATGAGGAAGAAGTGATATCAAGAGGATTCTTAGTTCAACCCTTATGAGTAATAACGTCTATCTCTCCTATCATGGTATCCATAGGACTATCATTTATAGAATTAGGTTGGATAGTATCATTGTTATCATCATTTGTATTAACATTCATCACATCATTCTTTATAGTTTCACTAGCTTTGACAAATGAAATGTTGTGATTTGGTAAAGGGATAGTAAAGATTTGGAATTTCTAGTTGGGGGAAGCTACAAATTTATTTCCTTGATCATTGGCCCCTTTAACAGAAAGACGATTGAAATCAATGAGGTCTTCCACAAGATGTTTAAGACGCTTGCAATGTTTTGTGTCATGGCCATTTTGTCAGTGAAAATGACAATAAAATTTTTACCTAAAGCTCAGAGGTAAAGGCTTATTAGGATCAGGTGTTTTGACGGGAGGCAAGGTGATCATTTTCTATTCTAAAATTTGTGTCATTGTGTTATGGAGGGTATCAAGTAAGGGAGTAAACTGCCTTTTTTGATGACCATAGCTAAAGGGTATCGAGGCTTTAGCGGAAACAACTTGGTTGTTGCTATTTTTGGTTTTCTGTTGAGGAGGGTTGAATTGAAGGAAGCCTTTACTCTGTTTCATAAAGGGTTGGGAATTTTTTTGGTGTACAGTCTTAGAATTTTTATGTCAGTTAGAAGTGGATTTTACATCACGACTAATAATTGAATTTTGATAATCACGAAGAGTAGTACACAAGTGCAGGAAGGTTGGAAATTTCATCATGGTTAGCCTATCTTGTATATTGATTTGCAAGTTCTCTATGAACATCTTTTGAAGGTAAGGATCAGGGATCTCAACATCAATTTGGGAATAAAGCGATTGGTATCGTGAGATAAATTCATTTACCTTTTCATTTGTTTCTTACTTACATCTCATAAAATCGGCCAAGGTCATTTTAGGTGTCATATGAACTTGGAAATGGTTGAAAAATTCTTGGACAAGTTCATTGAATGAACGAATTGAATTGTTTGGTAATGAAGAGAACCATTCCAAAGTGGTATCCTTGAAGGACCTAGGGAAATGCTTAGCCAAGAGCTTATCATCAAGGTTGAAGTCATTACATATGGTTGTATATGCATTAATATAGTTAGAAGGATCTCCCTTCCCTTTGTATTTCTCAAATCTAGACACTTCTATACCTTGTGGCAATGGTGTTTGCAATATCTCCAAGGACAATGGGATACTTTTGGCATAGTATGTAGGTGGGCCATTTTGGTTTTGGTTGATGGTGGAAATTTTCTTTTGAAGGGATGAAACGGTTTAGAAGAGTTGATTTATAAGAGGGTCATTTCTTGTGTTATGAGATGGAGGTGAAAAAGGTGGAGGGGTGTATTTTTTTGAGGGACAAGTGAATGGAATGCTTATAGGTGGTAGAATAGTAGGAGATATGATGTGGGATGCCACAAAGGTATTAGGAATGCTAGTGGAAATACCTAAGGAAGGTGTCACATTACTAGTTGGTTGCATTGTTGTTGTCATGTGAGCACTTGTATATGTAGGAATAGAGGTAATGGTTATGAGAGGAATACTAGTTCCTCCTTGGCTTGTAACATTGTTTACAGTTTGAGAACCACTAGATGTTGAGGGAAGGTGTTTTCCAAAGATTTACACTATGTTTTTCACAAGTTCAATCCCATCATCTCTCTCAAGCATGTGGTGAATGTTATCTATGGTAGGAATTGCAGTAGTTGAAATGTTTTCAATGCTTATTTGATGTTGCAAGTTTGCTAGGTCTTCATGAATTTGGATGATGTTTTCTTACAGAATGTCATCAACTCTTGTTACAAGATGAGGCACACTACTTGAAGGAACATAATTGTTCAGGGCGTGGTTTGTACCTAGTGTACTAGTGTCAACACTAGTAGTGAAAGAGTTTGATAACCCAAGATCCATGACAATTATACTATCATGGGATGCTATGAGTCTTGAACTTTGTATCACTATGGTATCAACAATAGGACACCAAATACTCATGCAAGGGCTTCTAAATGCAAAATGAATGTAAATGCAATATAAAATAAGAAAAATGAACTACTTATAAAAGAAATTTTGTAAACTGAAATAGAAAGGAAGTAATAGAAAATAAAAACTCAGAAACAAGAAATACAACCCAGAAAAATGATGATCAAAATCTACAAATTCACCCAAGATGGAGAATGAGTCCCAGTGGAGACTTTTTTCAAAATTTTCAAAAAATTTTAATTGATTTTGATGTTTTCTATGCTGTAAAACTTGAAACTTGAATGCAAATGCAATTTTTTCTTGATTTTCAATGATTTAAGATGTAAAAAATACAAGCTATATGAGCTTTCACCAATGCAAAATTTGAAACCCTAGAATGCCAATTAACTAATGCAAATCCTAATGCAAAGCTTGTTGCAAGTATGAGTGAGTTTGGTGGTGTTGTCATTAATGTTTTCATTGATGTCAACACTGTGCAAGTTGTTGTAGAGAAAGGAATTAAGTGATTTTAGGTTGTACATGTATAGTTGAGATGTTGGAGCTATCCTTATGATGTTGTAGATGTGCTGATATGATAAGTTGCCAAGTGCTTTTGAGAAAATTAAATAAATAGTGAAGAAAAAGTTATCTGTGTACTTTGAGTGAGGTCCAGTAATGTGCTCTACATTTCTTCTATATTGATCCTATGCTTGTGCTAATCTGATGGGTCATTCAAGGATATCCTTGAGGTGTTATATACAGGTTTATAGCTTCTAGTTTGATGGATAATGAAAGTTGTGTTAACCGGTGTGTGGACTGGTTTGTCTGTGCAGTCTGAATAGAATCATGGAAAGAGTTCTGAGTAAGGAAGTTGTTGTAGTATCTATGAATGTATCTAAAGCTATCTGTGATGTGTTCCAGTGTATGGTGAAGTGTGATGTGTCATCCATGTGATAATATTCTTGATGGGAAGCATGTACTTCAAAGTTCATTGGTGTTTTCATTAGGTTTGGCCAACTTGGTGTCTACACATTACATGAAGGATAAGTATGAAGTGGGGAAGCATGTGTGTGATCCAAGATCTTGATTTGGGTCCTAGTTAAGTAGTTAAGTGGTCTACTCTCATTCCTATCCACTGTAGGAATGTTGAGTTGCTGACCTAATTTGAATTTATGAAATGAAGCATGTGTAGTCAACCTTGGAGAAAGAGTTTAAGGTTGAAGATGATATATATACAAGGTGAGATGATTCAGAATGAGGCATAGATGTGACACAAGTACAAAAAGAAAGATAGATGTGAATAAGTAAGAAAAATGAAGCAAAGGAAGTGAGTACTTCATGTGTTAGACTACTGAAGGTAGTGAGTTAATGGTGCCTACAATTCTTTGATCAGGGTTGTAGATGTGTGGAAGTTGATGTGGTGGATTCCCTATTGTATTAAGATAATTATCTCTGTGTAACACTCTTTATTCTATCTTTTTGTGTTGGTAGGCAGCGAGCCTCCTATTTGGAAAATGAGTCCTAATTGGACAGTGAGTCCTATTTTGAGCAGTGAGCTTTTGGGCAATGAGCCCTTTGGAAATGAGCCTTTTGTAATTGGTTTTGTTATTAATTATATATTGTGAGTTAACCCTCACCGTGGTTTTTCCCTTCTAGGGTTTTCCATGTAAATCTGGTGTTTCATGTGTTGATGTTACTTTCTGTTATTTGCATTTCATGTTCATACTTAATAACAGATTAAATTGGATTGTTTGATATTTTTGGTGCTTAAATTTAGTGGCAACTGATTCAAAAACTCTCTTAGTTGTCTAGGGTATTTCAACAATTTCTATCAGACCTTTGTTTCCTTGCAAAAGAGTTTAATTGCTTAAGGTAGATCCAAATGGTGCACAAATTAACAATCCTTTATTTTGATGGATCTAACTATAATACCTGGAAGGTGTAGATGAAAGGGTACATGATCTCCCTTGGATACAAAACTTGGAAAGATATTGGGAAAAAGTATGTTGAGCCTACAAATGGTGTTACTACTACAAATGAGATCTCTACCTTTGAAGAAAATGAAAAAGCAAGGTATGAAATCTATAGAGCTTTATCTAAGATTGAGCTAAACAAAGTTTCATCATTAGAGACTACTTATAAAGTTTGGGGAAGACTAAAAGACATATATGAAGGAAATGCTAGAGTTAAATTATCAAAGAAGTTAAAAAGTAAGCATATATATGAGAGCTTGAAAATGGAAGAAGGAGAGGACATTGCAAGTTGTTTTCAGAAGGTTGTGTTATGCCTTGCATAACCAGCACACTTTGATATGGATCAAAATGGGTCCCCCTTCTCTTTTGGTTTCTTTGCCTCTGTTATTTGCTTTGCTTTTGGGAGTTATTTTGTTTCTTTGTGTTTTATCTTTTGTTCTGTTTGATCTAATTTTGGTTCTGCCTCAGTTGGAATTCTGGTTTTCTCTTGAGTTTGGGATTTTCCACCTCATCTGGATTTTCCCGGATCTCGCTCGAACTTTGGCTGAGCGTTGTGGGTTCGCGGATTTTCATTCTTTGCAGAAATCAGCGTGGACTGGATTTTTGCGGATTTCTTTCTCCTCCTGATTCCCCCGAAATCCATTGTTCCTTGTTTGTTCTCTCTTTGCTGGAAGGTCTTCTCCTTCATGGAATTCCTTCCCGCAAGGAATTTCCCCAGAATCTAGTGGAATGTGAAGAAGTATGGAATAACAGGAAGTTAATAAATGATGATCTTGACTATTTAGCTTATGTTTGTATGATCTTCTCTATTGAATGTAGGATTAAATCACATACAAGATGATATTTGCTAGAAGAGCTCAGTTGGGGTGCATGCTTCAGTCTAGTTGGTCATGAAGATCTGCTAAGGAAGAGGTTGGCAAGAATTTTCTAGGCTCTTACTGACTGGTGGCTCAGCTCTGACTATTTAAAAGCTAAAGAATCAGAATACTCCCCATGGTGCATCTTCATTGGTATAGGGTTATCACGGTCTCCTTGACCCATGGTTCGTTTGGTTCAAATTTGCATTTATATTGCCTATCGACAAGACCCCAGAGATGTCACAGCGATCAAAAATCATATGCAGGATCTATCGGCAAGACAAGGGTCATCACCATGGCGACATGAATTTCCTATCGGGATGAGGGGTTTCCTTTAGTATGAAGTCTCGGCGAGATCTTTGGGTCTCATTGACCGGCGACAAAAGGCATGCACTATCGGTAGATGTTCTCTCTTCACTGGGATGTTTCGGTGAGTTTATGAAGTCTCACCAACTAAGAAAAAATGGGTCTAACACTTCGGCGTGAATTGTTCCCTTAGCTATGTGCTCTCATTGAACGCTAGGAGTCTTGCTGATAGGAAAGGGTCCACATATCAGCAAAGCAGGATAGCCTCGCCAAGAAGTCTCGGTGAATGAGAAAGGTCTCAGTGACACAAGGGGACCCCACCAAGAGAGAAATGAAGCTCGGCAAAGGATCACGCCTTCACCAAAAGGTCTTAGCAAGGAAGGAAAGTCACACCAACACAATGAGGGGGAGTCTATTGGTGGTCTTCGGCAAGAAAATAGAGATGTTACCGTGACAAAAGGGTGAACTAGTAAAGCTTTTGCCGAGACATGAGATGTCTGCAGGACATCTCCCCGACCAGAGAATGCTACGGTGATGCATGGGAAGCAAAAGAGCCCATGTCAGCACGACTACGGAAGGGTGTCATTGAAATTAAAAGATCGCCAAAGGTGATCCCTTTGGAATAATTTCTGGCCAAAGAGGTGAGGTCACAGCGACAAGGGTGGCATCGGCGTAGTGATCTGGGCTCGCTATGAGGTCTCGGTGACCAAGAACTGTCCCACCAAAGGAAATGGAGCTCGCTAGGAGGAAAGAAGTTGGTGGAAGGTCTCGCCGAATGGTGGATGTCTCACCAAAACATGAAGTGCATGCAATGTAGGAATTCATCTTGGCAGGACTACATCAAAGGTTTGCTCGAAATGAAAGGTCTTACCGAAAGATCAATCTTCGGTATGACATAAGGAGCTCGCTAAGAAGTCTTAGCGAAGAAATTAGATCTCACCAATGTAGAATGAAGTGGCATCAGAAAAGGGTCATCCTTTCACCATAGGGTCTTGGTGAAGAGTAAAGGTCACATCGAAACATAAGGGCTTTGGCTCGAGAAGAACAACAAGAGGTCAGGAGGACTATGAGAGAATGAAAAACTTCGCTGTAAGGTCACAGTGATGAATGATGGTCTCACCGATGGCAAGGAGGGCTTGGTAAGAGAAGAGAGATTGGGGTAATGTCTCCTTGATTCTAATAGGTTTCAACGACATAGAGTGAGTTCACAGAGAGGAAAGGTGTGCACCCAGAGGTCTCAATGAAATGACGTAGTCTTGCCAATTGGTTTTGTGAGCTCGGTAAGACTTCTTCTACTTGCTGAGGTGTCTTGTCGACTGTCCAACATATTTTTGATAGCCATTTGGGGATGAAATCACATTGAGGAGACACCAGGCGTGTCTTGCCAACATGCAATGCTAAGAAAACCACTTTTGATAGCCGAAGAATCCTGCATGGCCCGTGATTGTCTAATCAAAGAGAACTATGATTGAGCCATTTCTCGATTGACCACCCCGATGGAAAGACTAACTAAGTGCGAACAAATGGATTCTTTATGAGAGCAGTTGATGGTGAAAAGTCTAAGGAGGCTTGATGGTGTTTTCAGAAGACAATCAACAAGCAAAAAAGTCCACAATAGACAGGGAGGCCGAAGAATGAAGAAGCCATGACTCAGAGGGACACTTGTGGCGACCACTGACAAAGGTAGATCAATATTAATGTAGATATCCTGGAGCATTCAAGGTGACTCCGCGAGGGATTTGAAGGGTGGACACGAAAATGCTAGAGTTAATGCTACAATTTTCAAAAAATATAAAAGGTACTTCTCCTGCGAGTGGAAATCCTTCATCAGCATGGACAACAAGGATTCACATTGAATGCACTACCGATTTTGTTTAAAAGATCTGAGAGCCGACTTTCCTACAGGATGCAGATATTTTGTAAACCCTAGTGCAAGTGACAGTGCATCCTTTCTTGTACATTTTGTATATAAGGAATTCTTGCCTCTTTGTAAAGGGGAGAACTTTTATTGTTAGCATCACTAGATGAGAACTTCTAGATTTAGAGAACGTTTTAGAATGAGAACCATTTTAGAGTTAGAACTATTAGGAGTTAGTGAGTTAAAAGAAGGAGAGAGTTGCATCTTGATTTTGAGTAATAAGAGCTTCTCTTTGTCTTCTTGGTTAGCAGTAAGATTTTAGTACAGACTGTAATGCATTTGCGAAGTTCTTTTAGTGTAGTTGGAAATAATCTGGAGATTCAGATTCTCTGTACACTCATGATTGTGCCAGCTTTGTAAATATTGTTTATCTGTTTTGATAATAGTAGAAACAATTAGAGTTTAATCTACTTCATGTTGTGTTCCTGAATGATATTTGTCTTAATTTGATCATTTGATTTGTGAAGTCTTTAAGGAATGAAAGGTTATTTGTGTTTTATTGAAATGGTAATTAAAATCTGTTATGTGAATTAGCACTCTGAATGAAAGAGGTTGTGTGTTAATCACAAGTTTATCTTGTTCTGCAGTTTTAGTTTATAATTCCTTGAAGTTAACAAGTCTGGTTAATATTAGATGAACTATTGTTCTTTTTTCTATTTCAAACCCCAATCTATCTTTTGTTGTTTCTTTAAAACCCCTATTAAATTAGGTTTTATTTCATGCTTGATCTTAGAACAATCCAGAAACCCAATACCAGCAGGCCCCTTGAATATTACTGTTGAATTGACCACTAAGTAACATCAGCACAGTTGAGACCCAACTACAAAGACCTTGGGAGCTAAGGCATCCATGTGTTGGCTTTCTCTTTCAGGAGAAATAGAGTAACAATATTCTGCTTGCATTGTTGTGGCGCAAAAATTGCCATCAACAAGAACTGGTGCAAGGAGGGTCAAGAAGGGAAAGCTAGATAAATCTGGGCTTTCATCCCCAGAGAAGTCCCATAGAGTTCTTCGATTGGCTAAAAATCCACCACCCCTGATAGAACTCAAGACCCCTATAAGAGACAAGAGTCATAAGACTGAGGCAACCATCACACCCCCCTTGTCAGCTCTGCTCACTCCACCAGGATTTTCACCAATACGTCAGTGGATACCTATCAATCCACCATCACATCCATCTCTATTGTCATCACAACTGGTTCAACCCATAGAACAACTAGCTTAAGCACCACCATTGCCATTCTTTTAGAATAATCCCTCTCCCTTGGGGACTATTCCTAGAGGTTTTCATGACCTGCCTAAGAACCCTGAGAAATTATACCCCAAGTATATTCATGGCGAGTCAAGGAGTGCTGAAGAGAACATACAGGCTTTCAAGGATGCTTGTACTAGAGCTCAGATAGCTCACTAGGATGTAGTCTGCTGGTTGTTCCCTTATTCTTTAGGGGACATGGCATACAATTAGTACCTGAATCTTCCTCAAGGTTCCATTCTGACCTGGACACATTTGGAAAATTCTTTTATTGATCAGTTTAGAATCTATGTGGATCTAGCTCTTTTATATCATGAATTCACTACCATCAGAAAGGAACTAGGTGAACCTTTGCCTTTATTCAATACCAGGTTCCAACGAATGTATAGAAGATTGCAAGATCCTTATTTAGTCACTGAGGATAGTGCCATTCAGGCTTATTTTAGGGTTATAGACCCCTTGCTGGGCTTGTTCTTGCAAAGGACCTATCAACCAGGTGATATTGACTCTCTATCCAAAGTCTATCACCTAGCTATCAAGCTGCAGCAACAAATCAGTTTTCAACAAGGAGGCCTAGGAGGAGGTTTCCCTTCAATAGGCTATCAGATGCATAGCCAAACCCCTCCATTCAATACTATCCTAGGAATGTCTCCTTCCCATTATGGACCTATATCTGAATTGCAAACCCAACCACCTATTCCATTCTTTGCTATGGGGACTTATGATTTTTTTCAACAGTCACAACTTTCTCAAAGTTCCCATGGTCATAAGAACCAAATTGGAACACCAAGTCATGTTGACTAGCACTTTTTGCTAAGAGTGTGGAAAGCGAGAAGATAGTTCAACTTACGAACAAGGTAGAGACCTTGAAGAAAATGCTGTCTCAAGTTACCAATGATATGGCCCAACTTCAGTTGAACCCCTCTCAAAACCAAGGCAACTACCCTAATCAAAATAGTAACAACCAAGGTACTTATCAGAATAACAACAACTGCAACCAAAGAGGTTACCAAAACCAAAATAGAGGGTATAATCAAAGGCTAAACAACAATAGAAATTGGAATACAGGGCCTAATAATGGTGGAGTTCCTCACAACTATCAAGCGAATGAGGAGAGAGCACATACTGCAAACGTGGCTGACCTCAACTTCATGACCAATTGGTGCAGGTTGCATGATACTGCAACCCATTCTAAGGTAAATTGCCCTCAAATGGAGAAATTTGTTAAGATGGCACATGAAGATGCTCACACATTCTAGGGGAATTCAAACAAAGGAGGTGACTCAATGGATACTACAATGACTTATGAGCTCTTTGAGGAGGAGCCTTCATTCCCAAGGCAAGAAGAAAATGAACCAAAGGGAGAATCATATGATGCCTAGGCTTTTCAAACAAAAGGGGGAAACTTCCTGAGAAATCAAATCAAGGGTCCATTCACCACATCAGCACCTCCCAATCACATGGTACCTCCGAATCAAGGTGCTGATAATAATCCTCCTCCACCAAAGAGCCCGCCTGACCTCCATAACAAGGGTAATTCCTCTGCTGTTTTCAAAAGTAATTCAAGTTATAATACATAATTTGACATTGTTTTTGAGATGCAGAAACATAAAACTTCTTTGTCATATTTTTACATTTTAAAGTGGTGCCTTGCTCAAAGGGAGATAGTGCTGAAGGATTTAGAGAAAGCTAACAAATTAAAAGGGAAGAACAAGGTGGCACCTGCTGGGGACATGAATGCAGCATTGTACAGAAACAAGGTAGGTACTCCACCTTTCCTTTTAAGTTTAAGAATTTTTGAAAAGAACCTTCACAACTGTCTACTAGATTCAGGGGCTTCAGGAAATGTCATGCCATTTTCCATATGCAAGAAGTTGGGATTGGACCCTATTCATACAAATAAGAAGGTCATTCATCTTGAAAAAACAAAGGTCAATGTGGTAGGAAAATTAAGAAACATACACATTCAAGTAGGATAAGATCCTAGGATCCTAACAAATATAGACATCCAAGTGGCAGACATTCCTGAGACCTATAGTATGCTGCTAAGTCAAGATTTGATGAAAAAATTAGGGGGATATCTTTCCCTTGACTTTTCACATATGTGGCTACCATGGAAAGGGATTCCTAATCAGATCAGGATTAAGAGTGAGCCTCACCTCAAGCATGTCATTACTGAATATGATTTCCACAATGAGGTAGTCTATTTCAAAACTGGAATAGGTGTGTATAAAAGAGATGAAATTTTAACCTTCTCTATTCTTGATCCTAAAGATCTGCCAATACCAGGGTTCCCTGTTCCTACAATTAATGAAAACCAACAAGCGTTGGTCAGAAAACTGCAGCAAGACCAGCTGGTCTTGGGAGAAGGGGTAGATTTGCAAAGTATCCTTCTCCCTAATTGGTGCAAGGTACATTACCAAAGCCACTCAGAATTGACTTACCAACCCTGCATTGACATTTTAAATCATATTTCCCAAGCTAAGGAGGCTAGCTCAAGTCACCCTGAGACTATTGCAAACCACTTTTCATTTGAAGCCCAAGAAGCAATAATGCTAACTAGGGATAGGATGCCTTCAAAGGGAGTTCTTCCTCAAATAGAGCCCACCCCAAATATACTTCTAAATTGGCATATTGACGAAGAGCAACCACAAGGTCTGTCAGGCACCCCTGCACTCACAAATGAAACAAGACCCAAGGAATCAACCGAAGGGACAAGTGACGGCCAGGAAGATAACCACAGGTTACATAATACAACTAAGTAGGAATTGGAGAAAGTACCTAGAGAACCTTTAGACAATCCTTTTCCTATGTCTAGTCCAAGAGATCAAGAAGTCCCACCTTTGGTTAGTCCTATTCAAATATCTATAAAAAATTCAAAAGGATTAACCCCTGCTTGTGATCAGTTGTGGACCCTTACCTTTGATGGATCCAAGTCTAAGATAGGCAGTGGTGTTGGAATTGTACTAACCAGCCCTCAAGGGAGAACCTTATTTACTTCTTACAGGTTGCAATTTGGATGTACAAACAATGTGGCAGAATATGAAGCTCTGGCATGAGGACTGATGTTTTCCCACAAGAAGGTCATTGCCTTGATAGTCAACAGAGATTCAGAAATAGTTATCAGAAAAGTGCACAACCAATATACATGTCACAACAAGAGGCTAGCAGCATATAGGAATAGGGTATGGAACCTAATCAAGGACTTTGATGCTTTTGGGATTAGCTTAATCCCTAGAGAAGAAAATTAGGTAGCTGATTCACTGGCTATTGTTGCAAGCACCTTGGAACCTATGCAGGGCTCCAAATTCAAAAGATTCTCAGTGGAACTGATCTCCACCCCAGCTGTTTCTGATAATATCAAGAATTTCTAGGTCTTTGATGATGATCGACATATTCTTGCTTTCTTAGCAAGCTCAGATGTTTTTGAGGGGCAAATTATTAATGAGTCTAACAGAGATCAATGGGATTGGAACCCTGAAGAATGTGATACAGAAGGGGTCCTTAATTTGAGAAGTAATAGTATTCCCAAGGGAGTGGTGGCTTTGGAGAGACTTTTTGACTCAGATCCAAGGGCTTGAGAGAAGGCATCCTTTGAAGAAAAGGGAGGAGAATATGAAACAATTAACCTGGCCGATTCTGGCCTTGAAAGAAATGTTTATATAGGGAAGGCCTGCCCTGAAGCAATTAGAGAAGACATAATGAGGGTGCTTAAAAAGGATATCGCTGCAATTGCTTGGGGGTATGAAGACCTCCAGACATTTGATGCTTTTGTTATGACTCACACTATTCCCTTGAAGCCCGAGGCTAAACCCTTCCGACAAAAGCAACATCTTGTCAATGCTCTGATTGAGCCATTGATCTATAAAGAAGTTCAAAAATTGCTTTCTACAAGGATAATCTTCCCTATGTGCCATTCAACGTGGGTGGCTAACTTAGTCCCAGTCCATAAGAAGGATGGGGAGATTAGGCTATGTGCTGACTTTCAGAACCTGAATAGGGCTTCAGAGAAGGATAATTACCCGCTCCCTTCCTTGGATGAGGTACTACAGACTGTCAATGGAGCACAGATGATGTCATTCTTGGAAAGTTACTCTGGATACAATCAGGTAATGGTTGAATTTGAGGACAAGATGAAGAAGGCTTTCACCACCAAGTGGGGGACAGTTGCATACAGAAGAATGCCATTTGGTTTGATAAATGCTGGAGCAACTTTCCAGCGCGCCATGGACATAGCTTTCAAGGATCTGAATTGAAAATGCATTATTGTTTACATTGATGACCTGACAGTGTTCTCCAAGGATTGACTCAATCATGCTGCTGATTTGGCTAAGGTTCTCCAGAGGTGTATTCAATATGGTGTCTCCTTGAATCCCAACAAGTGCATGTTTGGAGTTTATGAGGGAAAGCTATTGGGACATATAATTTCAGAAAGGGGAATCTCAATCAACCCAGACCGAGTTGAATCTATTTTGAAGATCACCCAGCTAGGAAGCAAGAAAGAAATGAAGTATTTCTTTGGGAAAATCAACTTCATGAGGAAGTTCATCACAGGCTTTGCTGAAATCGTGAAACCCCTGAATGAAATGATGAAGAAGGATGCCAAAATAGAATGGACTGAGGAGGAAAAGGCCGCATTCATGCAAATCAAGTGATCCATCTCAGAAGCGCCAGTCCTCACCATCCCTGATTACATTAGACCATTCTACATTTACTCTTTTGCCTTTGAGTATTCCTGTGCAGCTGTTTTAACTCAATGCAAAGAGGAGGTAGAGGAGAGACCGATTGCTTTTATGAGCTCTCTGTTCAAAAACACAGAAGTTAGATATCCACCTCTAGAGAAGCAAGATTTTGCACTGGTTTGGGTTGTTAAGAAATTTTGTCATTACATTCTTCGAAGTCAAGTCGTTGCTATAGTTCTTGATGCGGCTGTAAAATCTCTACTGATGCAGAGTGAGCTAGGAGAAAGGAGAGGCAAATGGATGGATATTTTACAAGAATTTGATCTCGAGATACATCCCATGAAACTAGTTAGGGGCATGGGTCTATCCCAGTCCATGGAAAATGCTAGCGATAACACCATCTGTCAGCAATACAAGACCCAGTCTTTCTCTGATGACCCCTAGTATGTTGATACCATTTTCTTTATGCTCAACAATCGATGTCCAGAAGGAATGAATGCCACTGAAAGGAGAGGCCTAAGAATGAAGAGTTCTTATTACATGCTCAAAGGAGGTTTGCTGTACAGAAGGAATTTTGAATACCTAAGATGCCTTGATCATCAAGAGGCCAAGCAGGTGATTTTTGAGTTTAATGGGAAGCATGGCACAGGTCATGGTTCTGCAGATGCTCTGGCACACCAGATCCTCAGGTCTGGTTATTACTGGCCTTGTGTATTCAAGGATGCCTAT
>VDFB02026320.1:35622360-35763913 GCA_007258455.2 Sequoia sempervirens | reverse complement strand
ATTTAACTAAAGGAAGACATAATGCGAGCGCGTTATTTGTTGCTAGTAATGCTCCTTGAAGAGGGAAAATGTCAAAAGCAAAATATAACGTGCTCGCATTATAACGCGCTCGTGTTATATTTTGCATTGGGAATCCCCAAGCCTTAGCTTTGGTATTTGCCTTGGAATACCAACCCAAAGGCTTGGAGGGCATTTCCAAAGACCAGAGACGTGTTTTTTTCCAAATTCAACAAATTTTCACATAATCGGGTTCGTGCTCACCATCAAGATTGCATCTAGTTCAATATCAAGAAAATCGAAGACATGGGTAATGTTAGGTTCTTTATTAACTTTCTCCAACGATGTAATTTTTTTTACTTTCTAACAATGTTAAAATTTTCATCCATAATTTCTTTTGATTGTATGTCCGTTTTTCTTCAAAAAGTAGTGTTTGGTATTTTTTTTTCTATAAATTAACTGTTCATCGAAATTTGAAATAAATTATATTTTCAGAAACTAGACTCCATTCTACAAATTTAAAAAAAAATAAAAAATAAAAATCTATTACTTTCAAAAAAATTTAGTGGGAGCACAGCCAAAATTCTGCTTTTTAGGAAGTGCCCACTTAGAAAATTAATAAAAAATGAAATATTCATTAAAAAATTATCAGAAAAAATCCAATCCTTAGTACATACTATTATCTAACTTCTGACCAGAGCAATTTTAAAAATACTACAAAAAAGTCCACCATGCTCGGGTCACACAAGACTTGCTGTGTTATGTTTTTTTGACAGAAACAACAGCAATTTGTGTGTGTCCCTCTTTTGAACCCCTTAATCTCAACCATTTTCAAAATAAATTAGTAGTTTAGAAAGTAAACTCGGAGCACTACGGTCCTTGTTTTTGTTCCATCTAAAAAATTTGAGTGTAGCTATCCTCAATTTCACGTCCAAGGTCAGTATTTCCTGATTTCAGAAAAAAAGTGGCCACTTAAGCCCCTTTTTTGGGAACCATCTTGGTGCACTTACCCAAAGATGTGGCCTTACAACAATTATTTAGGCATCAGGCTATTTTCAAGCGCTGATTTGACAAAAGAGCTAAGATAAAAGATTTTAGGATATCAGACCTAATACTGTTATGGGATAAAGCCAATGAAAAGAAGGGCAGCCACCAAAAGTTTGACAAACTATGGCTAGGTCCTTATCAAATTGCTGAGATTCTAGGGGAAAATGCTTTCAGACTGAGTAGCCTAACTGGAGAGTTGATTCCTTTTCCTGTTAATGGGAAGTTCCTTAAACACTATTTTGAATCTTGAGGCTTGTTAATTTTTGTTTTGTATATAAGTTTTTTCATTTTTCTTTATGTGAATAATTTGTTTGTCTCTTGTTTGTAAATAATTTTTCCATGTATATAAATTTTGTGCTACAACTTGTAAATAACTCCTTCCTTTATGTGAATAATCTACTGCTCTTGGTGTAAATAACGTGGCTCTTGTCTGTAAGTAGCTTGCTGTTTCTGTGTTTGTCCCTGTCTCTTTTTGTTTTCTTTGCCTTTTGTTTTCTGTTTGTTCTGTTCTTTGGGGGTTTAATCTGTTTCTTCCTATTTGAAGTTGTGGGTTGTTATCTGAAGCATGCTTTGGTCATTAAGAGAGAAGTGGTTTAGATATTTTCACATTTTCTGGTCAGGTGATTTTATCCTTAATTCGTTGTTTCATGCTTGTTGTCAATAAAAGTTGTGGAAATTTTTAAAAACAAGGTACCAAGTAAGAAATCCTTCATCAGCTCCCTTGAATCTGTCACAAATCATTAAAATAATCTCCTCTTCTAGTAGTGTATTTGTCCTAGGATGACAGTGTTGTAAGACTTGAGTGAAAAATCCAACTTCCAAGTACTGTTATGAGGTCCATTGTAGTTTTCAACCCAGATCAGATATTATATATCTGACATATTGAAAAGGAAAAGACAATTAAATGAAATATCTGAAAAAAAAGAGAGGAAAGAATTATCGAAAGAAAAAGAGGATTCAATATGAATGGGTGATTCCAATATCTCTACTGGGGCTATGGACACCTGACTAGCAGTAGAGCAATGCTGTGAAAGAACTAGAGGTATCTCTGTTAGGGCTATGGACGCCTGATTGGCAGCAAAGCAATGCCCGAGATATCATTGCACGAAGGAAATCAACTCATGTAGTTCAAATCTTGCACATTGTTATTCAAAGGATGAAGAAACTTTACAAAAGGGTGATGCACAATCAAGCACACACATAGATTCAGGGGTAGCCATTGATTGACTTACATTTGAGATTCTAGCTCTACCTTGTTTGTTATAACTGACCCAACTGGAGTTGTGATGTTCATGAACCAGGAGTTCTGGGTAGTTGAATCCTTTAGATTCATGAAAATGGTTAAACCATTTCCTACGCTGAGTCACCATTTGTTATGCCTTGCATAACCACCCCACTTTGATATGGATCAAAATGGGCCCCCCTTCTCTTTTGGTTTCTTTGCCTCTGTTATTTGCTTCGCTTTTGGGAGTTCTTTTGTTTCTCCGTGTTTTATCTTTTGTTTTGTCTGATCTAATTTTGGTTCTGCCTCAGTTGGAATTCTGGTTTTCTCCTGAGTTCAGGATTTTCCACCCCATCTGAATTTTCCCAGATCTCACTCGAACTTTGGTTGAGTGTTGTGGGTTGCGGATTTTTGTTCTTCGTAGAAATTCGCGTGGACCGAATTTTTCATGGATTTCTTTCTCCTCCGATTTTTTGTGGATTTCTTTCTCCTCCAGATTTTCGCAGATTTCTTTCTCCTCTAGATTTTCCCAAAATCTGTTGTTCCCTATTTGTTCTATCTTTGCTGGAAGGTCTTCTCCTTCACAAAATTCCGTCCCGCATAGATTTCCCTAGAATCTAGTGGAATGTGAAGAAGTATGGAATAGTAGGAAGTTAATAAATGATGATCTTGATTATTTAGCTTCTTTTTCTATGATCTTCTCTGTAGAATGTAGGATTAAATCACATACAAGATGATATTTGCTAGAAGAGCTTAGTTGAGGCGCATGCTTCAATCCAGTTGGTCATGAAGATACGCTAAGGAAGAGGTCGACAAGACTTTTCTAGGCTCTTACCGACTGGTGGCTCAGCTCTGACTGTTTGAAAGTAAAAGAATCACAATAGTCCCCATGGTGCACATTCTTTAGTATAGGGCTATCACAGTCTCCTTGACTCATGGTTCATTTGGTTCAAATCTGCGTTTATATTTCCTATCGGCAAGACCCTAGAGATGTCACAGCGATTAGAAATCATATGTAGGATCTATCAGCAAGACAAGGGTCATCACCCCGGTGACATGAATTTCCTATCGACATGAGGGGTTTCCTTCGGTATGAAGTCTCAGAAAGATCTTCGGGTCTCACCGACCGGTGGCAAAAGGCATGCATTGTCGGCAGATGTTCTCTCTTCATTGGGATGTTTCAGCGAGTTTACGAAGTCTCCCCGACTAAGAAAAAATGGGTCTAACACTTCGGTGTGAGTTGTTCCCTTCGCTATGTGCTCTCACCGAACGCTAGGAGTCTTGTCGATAGGAAAGGGTCCACATATCGGCAAAGCAGGATAGCCTCGCCAAGAAGTCTCGGCAAATGAGAAAGGTCTCAGCGACACAAGGGGACCCCACCAAGAGAGAAATGAAGCTCGATGAAGGATCACACCTTCACCAAAAGGTCTTAGCAAGGAAGGAAAGTCACACTGACATAGCGAGGGGGAGTCTATCGGTGGTCTTCGTCGAGAAAAAAGAGATCTTATCTTGACAAAAGGGTGAACTAGTAAAGCTTTTGTCGAGACATGAGATGTCTGTAGGACATCTCCCCGACCAGAGAATGCTATAGCGATGCATGGGAAGCAAAAGAGCCCATGTCAGCATGACTACGGAAGGGTCTCATCAAAATGTAAAGATTGCCAAGGGTGATCCGTTCAGCATAATGTCTGGCTGAAGAGGTGAGGTCACGATGACAAGGGTGGCATCGGCGTAGTGATCTGGGCTCGCTATGAGGTCTTAGAAACCAAGAAGTGTCCCACCAAAGGAAATGGATCTCGCAAGGAGGAAAGAAGTCAACGGAAGGTCTCGTCGAATGGTGGATGTCTCATCGAAACATGAAGCTCATGCAATGTAGTAATTCATCTCGGTGGGACTACATCAGAGGTCTACCTGAAATGAAAGCTCTTACTGAAAGATCAATCTTTGGTATGATATAAGGAGCTCGCTAAGAAGTCTTAGTGAAGAAATTAGGTCTCACCGACGTAGAACGAAGTGGCATCGACAAAGGGTCATCCCTTCACCACAGGGTCTTGGTGAAGAGGAAAGGTCACATCAAAACAGAAGGGCTCTGGCTTGAGAAGAACAACAGGAAGTTGGGAGGACTACGAGTGAATGAAAGACTTCGCTGTAAGGTCACGATGATGAATGATGGTCTCACCGACAGCAAGGAGGGCTCGATAAGAGAAGAGAGATCGGGGTAATGTCTCCCTGATTCTAATAGGTCTTAGTGACACAGGGTGAGTTCGCGGAGAGGAAAGGTGTGTGCCTAGAGGTCTCAGCGAAATGATGTAGTCTTGCCAATTGGTTTTGTGAGCTTGGTAAGACTTCTCCTGCTCATTGAGGCGTCTTGTTGACTATCCAACATCTTTTCGATAGCCGCTGGGGGATGAAATCACATTAGGGAGACACTCGCCGACATGCAATGCTAAGAAAATCATTTTGATTGCCGAAGAATCTTGCATGGACTGTGATTGTCTAATCAAAGAGAACTAAGATTGAGCCATTGCTTGATTGACCACTCCTGTGGAAAGACTAACTGAGTGCGACCGGATGGATTCTTTCTGAAAGAAGTTGATGGTGCAAAGTCTAAGGAGGCCTGATGGTGTTTTCAGAAGACAGTCAATGAGCAAAAAAGTCCACAACAGATAGGGAGGCTGAAGAATGAAGAAGCCATGACTCAAAGGGACACCTGTGGTGACCACTAACAGAGGCAGATCAATATTAATGTAGATATCCTAGAGCATTCAAGGCTACTCCGTGAGGGATTTTAAGGGTGGACACAAAGATGCAAGAGTTAATGCTACAGTTTTCAAAAGATATAAAAGGTACTTCTCCTACGAGTGGGAATCCTTCATCAGCATGGACAACGAGGATTCACATTGAATGCACTACCAATTTTCTTCAAAAGATCTGAGAGCCAACTGTCCTACAGGATACAAATATTTTGTAAACCCTAGTGCAGGGGACAGTGCATCCTTTCTTGTACATTCTGTATATCTTGCCTCTTTGTAAAGGGGAGAACTTTTATTGTTAGCACCACTAGATGAGAACTTCTAGATTTAGAGTTAGAACTATTAGGTGTTAGTGAGTTAAAAGAAGGAGAGAGTTGCATCTTGATTCTGAGTAATAAGAGCTTCTCTTTGTCTTCTTGGTTAGCAGTAAGATTTTAGTATAGACTATAATGCATTTGTGAAGTTCTTTTAGTGTAGTTGGAAATAATCTGGAGACTCAGACTCTCTATATACTGTGATTGTGCCAAATTTGTAAATATTGTTTATCTATTTTGATAACAGTAGAAACAATCAGAGTTTAATCTACTTCATGTTGTGTTCCTGAATGATATTTGTCTTAATTTGATCATTTGATTTGTGAAGTCTTTAAGGAATGAAAGGTTATTTGTGTTTTATTGAAATGGTAATTAAAATCTGTTATGCAAATTAGCACTGTGAATGGAAGAGGCTGTGTGTTAATCACAAGTTTATCTTGTTCTATAGTTTTAGTTTATAATTCCTTGAAGTTAACAAGTCTGGTTAAGATTAGATGAACTATTGTTCTTTTTTTTGTTTCAAACCCTGATCTATCTTTTGTTGTTTCTTTAAAACCCTTTTTAAATTAGGTTTTATTTCATGCTTGATCTTAGAACAATCTAGAAGCCCAATACCAGCAGGCCACTTGAATATTACTATTGCATTGACCATTGAGTAACATCAGTACAATTGAGACCCAACTACAAAGACCTTGGGAGCTAAAGCATCCATGTGTTTCCTTTCTCTTTTAGGAGAAGCAGAGTAGCAATATTCTACTTGCATTGTTGTGGTGCCAAAATTGCCATGAACAGGTTGATGTAGTGAATGAAGTCAGAAATCAAGGTGGTACTATAATAGATGAAGATGTAATAGAGAAGATTCTCATGACCATACCAAATAGTTATAGTGACAAGGTATCAGTTATTTATGAGATTTATGATCCAAAGACCTTCACTAGAGAACAATTATAAAGTAGCCTAACTGCATTTGAGATGAGGAATGTTGGAAAAGAAAAAGATAAGGAGAAAATAGAAGCATACTTCAAGGCCACAAAGATAGAAGATGATTTGGATGGTGATAGTTTAGATGAGTTGGAAGCTAATTTTACAAGAAAGTTGAAGAAAGGCACCAGTAAGTATAAAGGTATGTTACCCTTTAAATGTTTCAGTTGTGGGAATATTGGTCACTATGCTTCAAGATGTCCAAATAGAGCTATACATAAGAACAAAGAAAATAAAGAGAAAAATTTCAATAAATTGTATTATGTTAGAGAGGATGCTAGAATTTTTGATGATGAATTTGATTTTGAAGATGATAAAGATGAGTGCATGTTTCTAGCCTTAGAGAATAAACCAGTGACTACTAATCATGAAACTTGTGTAAAGGAATGTGGTCCATAAAGCAAGAAGGAAGAGATGGAAGATACTCTGGTTTCTACATTTCATGCTAAACAGGACAAGGACTATTGGGTAATTGACAATAGATTCTCAAATCATATGGCCAGAGACAAAAGTAAGTTTATTAAACTTGAAAAGTATGATGGAGGAATAGTCATGTTTGGAGATGATTTTGGTGCAAAGATTGTTGGAAAAGGAACAATTAGTTTTGATGGAAAACATAGTACCGATGATGTTTACTATGTTAAGGGCTTAAGGAATAATCTCTTGAGTGTTGGATAGATGTGTAGCAAAGGATTTAAGCTTGCATTTCAGGGTAATACTTGTGAAATCAAAAAAGGATTCAGAATTGTGGTAGTTGTAGGTAAAAGAACATATGGAAACATTTATTAGCTTAAAGGTTCAAATGGTCAGTGTTTTGTGTCTTAGATTAATGAAAGTTGGTTGTGGCACCAAAGAATGGGACATGTGAATTTTGACAATTTAATTGGGATTAATTCAAGAGAAGCTATTAGAGATCTGCCTAGAATCACAAAGCTTGCAAATGTTGTTTGCAGAAGTTGTCAGCTAGGAAAACAAACAAGGAGTTGCTTTGAAGGAAAAGAGAAATCAACTACTAGAGCATTGAAATTGGTTCATACAAACCTCTGTGGTCCTACAAGAACAAGAAGTCATAGTGGTGATAGGTATTTCATGCTTTTAATTGATGACTACTCTAGAATGACATGGGTTACTTTTCCTAGAAAAAAAATTCAAGCTCTAGATAGATTCAAAGTGTTCAAGGCTATGGTAGAGAATGAAGTGAGCCTAAAGATAAAATTTTTAAGGTTTGATAGAGGTGGATAATTCACCTCTGAAAAATTTAATGTGTTTTGTGAAGAGAATGGCATAAAGAGATAGTTTTTTGCTCCTAGAACTCCTTAGCAGAATGGAGTTGTTGAGAGGAAGAACCAGATAGTTCAAGAAGCTGCAAGAACTATGATGAAAGAAGCAAATGTACCTAATGTATACTAGAGAGAAGCTATTCACACTGATGTCTATATTCTTAACAAAGTTTAGATCATAAAAAATAGTACAAAGACTCCTTTTAAACTTTGGCATGGTAATATTTCTATTGTTAAGTACTTTAAGGTGTTTTGAAGCAGATGTTACATTAAAAGAGATGATGAGAATCTAGGAAAGTGTTATGCAAGATGTGCTAAAGGTATTTTCTTGGATATTCAACCAAAAGCAAAGCATATAAGTGCTACAATAAAATATTGAGAAATATTTTTGAAAGTGCAAACGTAAAAGTTGATGAAAATATGCACAGTTGAATTGAGATAAGTGGAGATGAACCAAAAGATCCTATTTTCAGAAAAGAACCGGAGAAAGATAAAGAAGCAAAAGAGCATAATGAAGAGGAAGAAGATATGATACCTGCTTCTAAGAATCTAAAACATGTGTAGAAGAATCATCTAGAGGAACAAATAATTGGAGGCAAAGGAATAAGTGTATTGACAAGAAGAAAATTGGTAGCAACTAAAGTAAATTTGTGTCTATTTTAAAAACTAGAGCCTAAAACCGTGAGTGAAGCATGAAAACATGAAAACTAGGTTAGAGCAATGAAATAAGAATTATAGTAGATAGAGAAGAATCAAACATGGAAACTGGTCCCTAGACCAACAAACAAGAATGTAATTGGTGAAAAATGGGTATTCCAAAACAAGCTAGATGAGAATGGTGAAGTGGTAAGAAAAAAAACAAAAATTGTATGCAAAGGTTATTCACAAGTTGAAGGAATAGACTTCAAGGATAAATTTTCCCTAGTGGCAAGAATGGATGCTATTAGGATGTTTCTAGCATTTTCTGCTCACAAAGATTTCAAGGTATACTAGATGGATGTTAAGTCAACATTTTTGAATGGAGAATTGGAAGAAGTGTACATGGAACAACCAGAAGGATTTTAGTTATCAGATCAATCAGATATGGTCTATAAGTTGAAAAGGCATTATATGGACTTAAACAAGCTCCCAGAGCATGATATTCAAGATTGGACAAGTACTTGACTCAACAAGGGTTCAACAAAGGCTCCACAGATAGTAATCTCTATTTCAAGGTAGAAGGAAGCAAGATTTTGATAGTGGTTGTGTATGTTGATGACATTATCTTTGGAGGAAATGAAGGTATGTGAAAGAAATTTATAGAGGAGATGTAAAAGAGTTTGAAATTTCTATGATTGGTGAGTTGAATTTCTTCCTTGGACTTCAAGTGAATCAAACTGATAAGGAAATATTCATTTAACACTCAAAGTATGCTAAGGAATTGTTAAAGAAGTTTGGAATGGATGACTCCAAACTAGTCTATACTCCTATGGTGACTAGATGCAAGCTAAGTAAGGATGTTGAATCACCTAAAGCTGATCAGAGCAAGTATATATCTATGATTAGTGGACTGTTATATCTTAATACTACTAGACTGGATATCATGCATGCAGTATGTTTAGTTGCCATATTTCAAGAAGAACCTAAAGAATCACATGTTGTAGCTATGAAGAGGATATTCAAATATTTGAAAGGGACATTGGATTATGGTTTGTGGTATCCTAAGGATATTGATTTCACATTGAGTGATTTCATTGATGCAGATTGGGTTGGTTGTGTAGATGACCAAAAGACTACAAGTGGTGGTGCATTCTTTCTTGGATGTCAAGAAACAAGGTTTAGTTTCTTTGTCCACTATAGAAGCTGAATATATTGTTGCAACATCCTATTGCACATAGGTATTATGGATGAAGTAAACATTGAAGGATATAGGAGTGATGTGTGATGAAACTTTTCTATTTTCTATGATAATACAAGTGCAATAATCATTTCTAAGAATCTAGTAATGCATTCAAGGACAAAGCATATATCTATCAAATATCATTTCTTAAGGGAGAAGGTATTGGGGAATGAAGTCAAGCTTGAATATGTGTCTACAAAGGATCAGATTACTAATATATTTACTAAGGCTCTTCCTAAGGATACTTTTGAGTATCTTTAGGAGACGTTGGGGGTTATTGGCCCTCGATTGAACTAGGTGCACATGGAAGTGCATCAGTCCAGTGGATCTACAGATCTATCATTTTTTTTGACTAATGATTGAGGTCTACTCCTCAAGGGGAGTAGGAAGTACCATTGTTGTAGTATGATGAGTGTACTCCTAAGGGGGAGTGATCAGAGCTATAAGTGTTTGATATGAAAATATTTTTGTTCTTTATCATTTATGTTAAAGGAGGAGAGAGATTCATGTAAAAAATTAATAAGAGAGAGAGATTCATGAAGCATGTGGAAAAGAAAAACTGAGATAAGGAGAGACATTGAGTGCAAGAGATGTTTTGTAGACTGTCTAATAAAAAAAGATAAAGGAATGTTGTGTATGATGTTGAGTATGTTGTCTTTGGTAGTTTTTCACATCATGTGTTGTCATCAATGAAAAAGGGGGATATTGTTGCAAGTATGAGTGAGTGTGGTGGTCTTGTCATTAATGTTGTCATTGATGTCAACACTATGTAGGTTGTTGTAGAGAAAGGAATTAAGTGATTGCAGGTTGTACATGTATAGTTGAGATGCTATAGAGATATTGGATCTATCCTTATGATGTAGTAGATGTGTTGATTTGATAAGTTTCCAAGTGCTTTTGAGAAAATTAAATAAACAGTGAAGACAAAGTTGTTTGTGTACTTTGAGTGAGGTCCAGTAATGTGCTCCACATTTATTTTGTATTGATCCTATGCTTGTGTGGATTTGATGGGTCATTCGAGGATATCCTTTAGGTGGTATGTATAGATTTATAGCTTCTTGTTTGATGGAGAGTGAAATTTGTGTTCACTGGTGTGTGGACTAGTTTCTGTGTGCAATCTGAATAGACTGATGGAAAGAGTTCTGAGTAAGGAAGTTTTTGCAGTAGATGCAGATGTATCTAAATATATATTTGATGTGTTTTAGTCTATAATGAAGCATGTTGTGTCATCCGTGTGATAATATTCTTGATGGGAAGGGTGTACTTCAAAGTTCATTGGTGTTTTCATTAGGTTTGGCCAACTTGGTGTCTACACATTACATGAAGGATAAGTATGAAGTGGGGAAGTGTGTGTGTGTGTGATCCAAGATCTTGATTTGGGTTCTAGTTAAGCAGTGGAGTGATCCACTCTCACTCCTATCCATCATGGGAATGTTGAGTTACCGACCTAATTTGAATTTATGAAATGAAGCATGTGTATCCGACCTTGGAGAAAGAGTTTAAGGTTGAAGATGGTATATATACAAGGCAAGATGCTTGAGAATGAGGTATGGATGTAACACAAGTGTGAAAAGTAAGATAGATGTGAATAAGTGTGGAATTAAGTAGAGGCAGTGAGTACTTCGTGTGTTAGACTCTTGAAGGCAGTGAGTCGATGGTGTTTGCAATTGTTTGATTAGGGCTGTGGATGTGTGGAAGGTTATGTGGTGGATTCCCTATTGTATTGAGATAATGTTCTTTTTATTACACTCTTTATTCTATCTTTTTATGTTTGTAGGAAATGAGCCTCCTATTTGGACAGTAAGTCCTAATTGGATAGTGAGTCCTATTTTGATTAGTGAGCCCTCTGGCAATGAGCCTTTTGTAATTGGTTTTGTTATTACTTCTATATTGTGAGTTAACCCTCACCATGGTTTTTCCCTTCTAGGGTTTTCCATGTAAATCTGGTGTTTCATGTGTTGATGTTACTTTCTGTTATTTTCATTTCATGTTCATACTTAATAACAAATTAAAGTGGATTGTTTGAGATTTGTGGTGCTTAAATTTAGTGATAATTGATTCACCCCCACTCTCAGTTGTCCACGGTATTTCAACAGAGCTAATGCAAACTAGATCTAGGATGAATATGCACTCCAAATCAGATTTTAAAGTGTTCTTAATGTAGGTTCACTAAAACAATTAATGGAAAATTGGTGCCCTAGGTTTTAGGACCTAGGATATCAATGTTTTTCTACCAATCATTCAAGGATAACCCTAGAGATCTCAATGCAAAGGAGAGAGAGATCTGACTAAAAGTTGTCCTAGGAGATTGATTAGGATCAAATTGGGGTTTCACCACCAAGTTTAGACTTGGAAAGACAATGCAATGAAAGATGCAATGTATGATGTAACACAAAACCCTAATTGAATGAAATACTTCAATTAATGATCTAGAAATACAAATGAAATGAAAAATAAAACTAAGAACATGAAAGTGTGCACTTGGAAATTGAAGAGGGATGCAATGAAGTTCTAGAATTCTAAAATTGCTGATTTTCAGGCTTTTAAGGACTAATTTTCCATTCTGGGCAACCTAGTCCAAGTTTTGGAAAAATGTCCCAAAGCAGGTTTCAACCAAAAGGGTACTCAGATATGAAAAAATCTTTGACAGACAGGTATAGTGGGAGTTGTGGATGGTAAAATCTGCATTTGTCTCAAAAGAACTCCAACATACCATCATTAGTATGGTTAGTATTTAAAAAACAAAGCAAACTTTCAACATCCATATGAGATATTTCAACATGTCTCAAAAATACAAACAAATGACAAAACTGATCAAAAGCATATGAGAATATGAAGTATACCAATCCCATATTGGATTGGTGTCACTTTGTTGTGAAAAGCGACCCTTTCCCAACCCTTGACAAGCAAATGATGAAATACCTTGAAGATGGAGTGGACAAAATCAGTTCTCAATGTGGAGAGAGTAACTTTGCATAAATTGTGGATGCTAAAATGAGGAATGAGACCTCTAATTTATAGAATATCAAGTTGGAAGAATACCCAAAAGAGAGAAATGTGGGAAAAAGATTCAACCAATAGGAAGGAGCCACTTGTCACCATGTGAGTGGATGGAGGATGTGCAAGTTTTGGTCAATGTGCCAATAAATGAGATTAGTTGGCCTTTTCAAATTTCAAATTTGGCTTGTTGGAGGGAGAAAAAGGGACTTAAATGCCAAGTGGGGGACATGTAAGAGGGGAGTTAATGCTAAGTTGGAAGGGACAAGTCAACTTGATTTGAATTCAAACTTGAGGGAATATTCTCCAAAGATGCCTTGTTGAGGGAAAATGAGGATTTAATAAATGAATTAATTGATTTATTTGTGCAAGTGGGAAAATCTAGAGAATGTGACTTGAGTTAAATTAAATTAATTAGGATTAGATTAATTTAGTGAGGGATTTAGGTGATTTGACCTTTTTGCTTTAAATTTAAAGATTAAATTAAATAAAAAAGGAGATGAAAGATGATTTCAAACTTAATTAAATAAATATTTGATTTATTTAATCAAAGAGGGATAATGATAGGCCTAAATTAAATAAAGTTGATTTATTCAATTTAAATGGATGACCTTAGGGATAAATCAAATAGACTTGATTTATTTGATGAATGGACGAATACGAATTAATTAAATGCATGATGCTAATTTCGCATGTCTACATTTTCCCCTCTTTGAAGCAATGTACTTGTTGCATTGGTTCAAAGAATAAACTTACCGCGATCAAAATTCAAAAAAATTATGATTTTTTCAAATGCCCCAGCGGAAAGAAGTACACTGGTACATTGCCCCCTTGAGAGATCAAGCAAAAAGATTCGACTTGAGGGTTGATCTCACGATAAAGAGGTTCAAAATGGATGGTTATGATGATGATGCAAATGAGATGGTTTTTAAAGATGCTTAGAATAACCAATCTATATTGTCCTAAACAACTTAAATGATATGCAATGCATGTGAGATGGAGGATATGATAATGCCTATATGAATATGCAATGGATGTTTTATGCAAATGTATGGTTTTATGAGATGCTTAGACTAAGAAATCTATATTATGATGATGAACATGCATGTGAGATGATGTGCAAAATGCTAATGGTTTGTGGATGCAGGACTAATGATGCTGATTAACTATTCATGACATGATGTTAGTGTGGAAAAGAAGAAATGAGAAATGAGATGATGACAAGAGGATCCAACAAGCCAACTTTATGAGAGATGATGATGGGAAATGGATGCTTTTCTTATCAAGAGTTGGGATTTTAAAAGGGCCACTTACCTTATGTTTGATAACACACGTAGGTACAATGCATCAAGGTATAAAGAACCAAGATGGTGTTGTACATAGTGTGATGGACTTTGACTCAACAAATAGATAGGAGTATTCTTGTTCACACCTGACATACGAAAACCTTGCTAGAATGCACTTTAGAATTTTCAAACATCTCAAACCAAAACACAGAAAGGTATAGCCTATCATCCAATCAATCCCAAATCAATCATCTAATAACATCATGTCCTAGGATGTATCATTCCTACAATGGGCATTATTTATCAGAAAGAACACTTTGGATAAATGAAATGACGTGCCGCCATCCACTAACATGTCCTAGGATGTATCCTTCCTACAATGGGCATTATATTTTGGAAATAGTTTCGGTTCTTATCCTTAAAAAACACATTTTATTTTGGTTAGCAGTATTGAAGAACATCAACTTGTTTGTTTATTTTATCTTTGTCTTTTGACTTATCTCTTTGCGCTCTTTCCAAAAACCTCTCGATGATGTCCAAACAAATGGATTTTGGGGGGAGATTTCAAACTTGGAGAATATTCCTCTTTTATGCCAAGTTGATGAAAAATGATGAATTAATAAATCAATTAAATTGATTTATGAGCAAAAATTGCAAAATCTAGAGAATGTGACATGAGTTAAATTAAAATAATCAGGATTAGATTAATTTAGTGATGGATTTAGGTGATTTGACCTTTTTACTTTAGATTTAAATATTAAACTAAATAAAAAAGGAGATGAAAGATGATTTCAGACTTAACTAAATAAATATTTGATTTATTTAATCAAAGAGGGATAATGATAGGCCTAAATTAAATAAAGTTGATTTATTAAATTTAAATGGATGACCTTAGAGATAAACCAAATAGACTTGATTTATTTGATGAATGGATGAATATGAATTAATTAAATGCATGATGCTAATTTTGCATGTCTATAGGACTAATTCACCAATTATGGTGACTTAGTCCACTTCTTATTTTAAAAAAATTTAAAATCTAGATGTGCTCCTCTCGTTTTGCTCTACTATTTTTGATTGAAATCCAGGTCTGAATGTTTTTGGCCTATATGTCTTCTCCAAGCTTCTCCAAGGTTTGATTGAAAACTTTAAATCTTGATGAAAACTTTCTCTAATCTTTCTCCTATTGTGTCGTCTCACAACATGCCTCAAGGCTTTAAGACTTGGGGACCATAAGTAAAACTAATGCTTATGGCTGGTGCTAGCTATTCAGAAGATCACCACAAAATAAAAGAAAGAAAATAGAGATATTTCAAGAGAAGAGTACTTCATAATTCAAGTGTTTCGAGTACTGGGTATTGGGAATTAGAAATTCAAAAATGTAGAAGGTAAGATTAAAAGTTGAGTAAAGAGTTCCAGTCCAAAAGCCAAAGTCTAGGAAAGTTATGGGTAAAAGTTGAATATCGGGTATTGGTAAACAATGTAGAGAAAAGTTTTAAAATTCTTAAGGGTTATCCAAGGAGTCCGATAGTTCGGTAACCCGGTATAAAGGATAATTATGCAAGAATATATGGTTCTCTTGGAAGCATGTATTTATGATGGATTTTATAATAAAAGTGCATTAATGATGGTTTTATTTACATGAGGGTGTTTATAAATGTTTTCTTTAAAAGGAATTTAATAGGTGGAATTTTTGATTGTAGGAGAAGCAAATTGTGATGTAAAGTTCAGGTATGGACAATCAGGAAAATCTGATGGTATTACCAAGCTCAACCGTATGCTTTGGAAGCTCATACCAAAACAAAACATGTTGCAACAAAATACCATATATTGAAAAGCTAAGAATCTGGGGTTTAAGCATGCAACCAAAAGGTGTAAACATTCTAGAGATTATCCATTCTTGAGAATGTTCAAATTAAGTTTGAACCTAAGTTTAGGAAAAAAATGTCCACCTAATCATTTTGAATATATGGGAAGTTCCTACAATTTTTTTTGGTGGATTTGTTTGGTTCTGAAAAGGAACCCTAATAATAAGAAAATGAAAAGCCCAAAGGACATCAATGTGCAGATGGAGGTTGAATTCATTTTCAATTCTCTTACCAGTCACCATATTCCACGTTTGTTGATGTGATTTATCCCTTGGATTTCCTCTCATGTATTTGTCTTATCCTACTTGTGTCCTATTTCTATAAAAGGCCAGGGGATATCTTTTTTAAGTTAAGTTCAAAATTTTTGGATGTCAGAAGAGCCAAAAATTACTTGAGTTTTGTTCTTTTTTCCTATTTTCCAAATCATTCCAGATTAAAAACTTGTATGCACATAGACATTAGTCAATATCGAAGCCATTTTGAAAGCTACCAATCTCATGTATCTTTAGTAGCCGGTTTTGTTAGTTCAGCTGGACAAGACTATGTGTTGCACCTTTTAAGGGTGCATACAAAACCTACTCGGTGTCCAAACCAAACCCCCTTCTTTAAAATATTACATAGTTTTATGCCTAGCTATGAAGTAATCTTGTGAAGTATAGAGTGGTTTGCTTTGATTTGGTTAAATCTTGGGGCATGCATGGAGAATACCTAGGATATTTTTTTTTTAGTATTTTCATGCTTTATTATTAGATTAGATGTTTAAAATTTATAAAAATGTTTAAAAAAAAGAGATGAATGAATGGAATTTATTGCAAATATTTCATTTTCTATGAAATTACTGAATTCTTAAAGCTAAATTTACTTAAGTGATAGAAAAGTGTTTGAAATTCATGAAATATTATTGCAATTTTTTTGATTTCATGAGATTATTTTATGATTAGAGTGGAAATTCTATATTTGATGTTCATGATTCCTAATGAAACTAGAAACAACCAATTACCCCTTGAGATTAACAACAATATCATATCATACCCTATAGTGAACCTAGTATGGTCAAGACCTAACTATCAAAGCCTTGGGATTAACCTAAGTCAACCTCTTCCTATCATTTGGATTGCATTTAGGTTTCCCTGGTTCAATCCTTCAATTAAAGATAGGTTCTTCATGTTTTCTTGCAAAGACTTTATCTGCACTATTGGTGTGAGTGACATTGTGGTGAACAACTCCTTGATAAATTTGCAACCTAGACCTACAAATCACATTCAAAGGAGAAGGAAAAATGTTGGGGGGTTAGTAGATATGGGCTTGCCTTGGTCAAGCCCCTTTTTGGTAATTAAACCTTGAATGAAATCAAATAAGGAAAGAGAGTGATGAATGAACAATAGGATATGCTACAACACACCAAACCCTTGAGATTGAATGCTGCAATTATGCTTGAAAGAGATGCAATGGATGTGGATCTTGAATATTTCTTGAAGGAGATAGATCTTGAATGCAATGCTAGCTTGAATCATAAAACCTACACCACAATTGTTAGCTACAAAACAAACATGATGCATAAAACCATTGACATGATGAATGATGCTTGAAGAATGCTACTGGCTTGAAAATATTCTCTTGAAGACTCTTGAATGCTCTTGTGAATGCTTAAATTCTCTTGTGAACTCAAATTTGTTATAATGAATGCTCTCACAAAAGTATTAGATTTGCTAGGCTGAAAATGAGTGAATAAACCTTGTATTTATACTCAATTATGCAATAAATCCCAAAATTACAGCACTACAAGCCAACCTCAGATCTAGGAGGTTAAAATCCCACCAAAATTTAAATAAAATTTGAAATTTGGTCCAAATGGGATTAGGTCACCATTATGGGTGACCTAGTCCACCTTGGAATTTCAAACTGGGATTCGAGATTTAGGAGCATTAAATGCTTTGTGTTGGTGTAATTAATTAATTATTACACTAGCATAAGTTAACTTAGGTCATAAATCATTTAGTCCTAGGTTGCATCATTTAATAAATGGGATAATATTCCCTTTCTAGTTTGTGGGATAAGATTCCTTCTAGAACTTATCTCATCATTTAGTGATCATCAACATAGGGTTCACATGTTGTCACATGTTGTTAGATTTTAACACTTGGCAACATCTCATGCATATTAGGTTTTACCTCTTGCCTATATAATCAGGCATCTTGTTTATTTGTACAATATCATATCAATCATATTATCAATAGAATCTTTAATCAACATTCCATTGTTGCAACACTTGTCTTTGTGGTTGATTATCTTTCATGGCTAAAGTCCTTCATTGAAGATTCCAAAGCTTCAGGGGCTGTTCAATCCATCATCTCAACACTTTGTGTCAGGAATCACCTCAAGTTTATGCAAAAATATAGCTTGTGGATGCAAGTTGGGGCCAATTAAAGCATAATAAAGCCAAAATATTTAATAAAAACCTTAGGAGAGTGTGAAAGTGTGCTCCAACACTTTACAACACTTAAGAAAAGGAATTAATTAGGCACAATTTGCTTAAAAATAGGTTCAAATGCTTAATAGAGTCCTAGAAAAGTGTGAAAATGACTTAGAACACTTTACAAAACCCTTGCTATGCCTAAATTAAAGCATGAAAAGAGGTCCATTAGCTTTACTTAATTTAGAATGTCCTACAAAAGTGTGAAAGTGAGTTACAACACCTTTACAAGATATTAATAAATGCATTTTATTTCATTTTCAAGGACCCAAGACCTAGTGTGAATGTGTTAAATCACATTACAACACTAAATCAAGGCAATTTTTCAAGCATTAATGAACAAGGAGAGCCTTGAACAAGTAAGGAAAAAGGGATACTTTTTTTGTTGTCACATAGTCATATTGGCATTCTTATTTCATCATTTTTATCAAGGTTTAATTACCAAACTAGGGGTTTGACCAAGGAAAACCCCCCTTTAGTAAATCAAGCATATTCTCTATTTTGCAGGTGTTTTTATAGATTCAGATTTGAGTACCTGGGAGGACCGACAAACTAGACCAAGAGGAGAAAATCTGTGATTTGAATTTCTAGAAAAGTCAAAGTGGACTCATTCACCAGAATTGGTGAATGAGTCCCATTGTAGGAGTTCACAAAGGATTCTAGAAGATTTGGATATCCTTTTCCCTAAAATGGACTATAGTGTAGAAACCTAGAACTTGGAATGATTCTCCCAAAATGGTGAATGAGTCCCACCAGACTTAAAAATTAGCATTTCCTAAATTTTAGGGTTGCAATAAGTCATTTGTAGATCTCCAGGTGCACCTCTTTCATCTTTCTACTTTTATGTTCCTTCTTCTTTGCATTTCTAGGTCATTTTGTAGGTCATTGCATTGAACTAGGGTTTAATATTTCATCTTGCATTTCATTGTCTTGTTCAAGTCTAAACTTAGTGGTGAACCCCTCAATAGATCTTAATCAATCTCCTAGGAAAACCCTTAGTCAGGTCTCTTTCTCCTTTGCATTGAGATCTCTAGGGTTATCCTTGAGTGAAACTAAGGAAATAGGGGGGAGTAGGTTGTTCTATGTCCTAAACCATAAGCAACAATCTCCGCACACAATCCCCATATTTTCTATGTTTCATTTTGGTGAACCTGCATTTAGAACACTTTAAAATCTGATTTGGAGTGCATCATCATCCTAGATCTAGATTGCATTAACTTTGCATTAGGATTTGCATTGATTAATTGGCATTCTAGTATTTCAAGTTTTGCCTTAGTGAAAACTCATTTAGCTTGCATTTTTTCATCTCATTTAATTGAAAGTCAAGTCAAATCAACATTTACATTCAATTTTTAGGTCATACAACATAGAAGGCATCAAAATTCATTGAAAATAACTATTTTTTTTTTAAAGCATATATTAGGACTCATTCACCACCTTGGGCGAATCGATCCCTCTATAGATTTTGAACTGCATTTTTTTGGGTTGAATTCCCTGTTTGTGAGCTTCTGTTTGCTATAGTTACTTTTCTGTTTCAGTCCATCAATTTACTATTTCATGCATTTTTATGGTTAATGCTTACATTCTTACATAGATTATTGCACTTTCATTTTGTTAGTTGTAAACTTCATTTTACATTCATTAGAAAACAAAAACACAAAACCCAAAAACAACAAACCTAAACAAGCATAGATGTATAGTTATTTAAGTATGTTAAAACCCCTTTTCCAAGTTAGCTTAACCCTCAAGCCTTTTAGTTGTGATGACTTTGATATGTTAGATGAAGCCCTTGAGGACTTCATCTTGCAAGGTTCATCCACTAAGGCTTGTTCAAACAAACCTAAACAAAGAGAAGTAAATTTTATCAAACTCAAACCAAGCCTTATAGTAGCGATGACTTTGACATGTGAGATGAAGCCCTTGAGGACTTCATCTCACTAAGCTCATCCAATAGGGCTTGTCATGAAAAACAAAAGCAAAGAGAAGTTAATGTGATTCAACCTCAACTTATCCTTTACCCACCATCACACAAGTGTTAACATAAAAAACAAGATTGAATTTTCCCTCAAACCACCTAAGAATAATGTTTTGCAGCAATCAAGTAATAATAACATTGCTCATACATACAACACTAGAAACAATCCTCAACCACCACAACCAATTACAACATCTTTTCCTTACCTAATTTTCCTAGTGCACCTTGTTTTCCTTCACATAGTGGGAATGAGTATGACCTCATTGAATAACTTAAAAATACTCTTGCAAAGATATCATTATGGGACCTGATTCAAAATTCACCTAATTATCACACTATGCTCCAAACAACATTACAACAAGTTGTGATCCCTCCTAGTAGAAATGAAAATAATATGGCAGCTCTAATACAAGGGATGTATATGGTTAATGTAGACATTACCTTCCACCAACATGAGCTCCCTCCCTTGGAAATGAGAAAGAAATATAAAGCATTCATGTTAATAGCCAGGTGCGTACAACATAACAAGAATTAAGAGGACTGTTGTTGATAATGGTTCAACCCTTAATGTGTGTAGTGTAAGCCTTTTAGATAAATTGGGCATGGATAAATAAAAAATGAAACTTAATTCCTTATCAATTAGAGGATTTGACAATGTAGGGAAGCAACCTCTCAGTATGATTAATTTTCCTATCACATTCAGAAAGGCTACCTTGGAAACTCCTATTCATGTTATGCCAAATGATCTTACATACAATCTTCTTTTAGATAGACCATGGATTCATGAGATGCACATGGTGCCTTTGACTCTTCTTTGTATCATGAATTATGTCTATAACAATAAGGTGTATAGAATTGAAATGGAACCTGAGCCTAAGAGTTGCTTACAAGTTGAAAAAGGAACCAAAAATCCTCTAAGCACATTAATTCCAACATCAAACATTGAGCCTATAAAGAGGAAACACAAGATATTGAGATAGTGTCAAAATTATAAGATGATGATTGGGGTTCCTTAGAATTCACACCTTCATTATGGGAAAATACATAATTACAAGAAAAGAGGATGAGAAGCAAAAGAAACCAATGGTGATGTCAACAAAAAACTCAGAAGAAAACTCACAAGCATCTACTTCATCCGCTATGGAAGAGGAAACAAGCTACACAATGAACTTCAATGAGATAGACTATCAACAACCACCTAACCCAAAGGAGATGGAAATACTTTATGGGAGAGGTTATGAACTTATGAAGAAATTGATTTATAGTGGAAAAGGATGTGGAAAGAAAGAAAAAGGAATCCATGTTCCTATGGAACCTAACACACAAGAAATGGAAAATGGTTTGGGATATTGTCCTTCTAAGATAATGCAAGTAAACATGAGACTTTCATTCAACATCAACACCATTACATGCAAATAAAAAATCAATCTTACCTTGAAGCATCCCGATTTCTTGATATGAATTCTAAACCATCATGGGAGTACTACAAAGATGACGAAGCCTTGAAACTATTGTTAGGAGTTTATGAGAAACCATCTAATCCTCCTAAGAAGAAAAAAGTTACATGTTCTATGATTAGCGCGAAACAGAAAGATGACGAAAAGGAGAATGATGAGATGGAAGTAACTAATGAGGAGTACAACCTATTGGTGGATTTTTATGGGCAACCAGGTTGGTCTCCTATTCTACCTATGGAGTAGCCAACTCCAATCAAGGGCAGCTCAGAGGACTTGGACCAACTGACAAGATCAAGAGATCTTCTGCACTTTAGGCTCTGCAGAACTAGGGCGAGTATACCCACACAATGCCTCAAAGAAGACCAAACATTGCTTTTTATAGTAGATAACTCTTGATATCAAGCATTGAGGACCTCAAATGGGGCTAGATTCTCAATAGCTCAACCTTGAAGCAACAAGGAGGTAGGACAAGACATCAAGCAAAAGATATTCAATGATTTGTAGATTAAAAGGTTTCTGAGAGGAACAAGGCCGCAAGATAGATCAGTGCCTAATCCAGGGTCATGGGGTCACACACAAAAGATGGAATTCATCTGCAAATAGAGCTCAATCAGTGGATCTTGTTTTGTTGATGCCTTGCATCAACTATCAGTGCCTTACACTGATAATCCAACTCTTGTTACCAGTCAGACTCTTCTTACCAAATCTAGCTTGCAAACAAGTAATCACTACTATCTATTCAAAGGATTTAACTGCTTCCTTGAAGGAGACCTATCAACAAATAACACAGTCCCATGGAGTATGAGAAGATGAAAAAAAAAACCTTATGCATTTATTCAAATGATTAAAAGCCTACAAATGTGGAGACAATATGATGATATGCATGAAAGATAAGCATCTTCATGTATTCCTGCTTAATTGATTGCATTTACAGAGGAATTCAACATTATAGTTTACAGACTCAAAAAATGACCTAAGACAAAACCCTAATCTATCCCAGGGTTGTCCACAAACTCAGAAAAATGGAACTGAACCAAAGGAACCGAACCCAGGGGACCAAACCCCTACATCTAGCCATGAAATTCTCCTTTATAGGAACAAGAGAAGCAACAAGCAACTGGCCAGATGAGATTACATGTCATTAGCTGACTAGGACAAACCCTAGAACAACTCGTAGGCCAAGTCAATATTTCCAATTACCTCATTGGTCTCATAAAAGCCTCTGGTCGGATCTCTGTTAGGAGGGACATTCTCGCACGGATAGAGATCAATCAACCTGCACCAAATCTGCCACCAAATCCATCTGTCCATACTCGAGCCATGCCGTCCTTGTCCTAGGGCCGCGTCACCATTAATGCTGGTTCAGTGGAGCCAGCAACCAACTTTCTGTCGCCATGAATGCTCCAGGCCTTCACGCGCGAACATAACATAAACCCTGATCGCACTAAAATGAATATTAGCCGTCAATCAACAGTGATCGGGCAACTGTCTTTTAAATCTTCATTAGTTGTTGAAGCAGGTTACCACCATCAGCAAGACACTAGTGGGTCAGCGAGACATCCCAACGAAGTCAGATAGGATACCGAGTGCACCATAGAGTCGGGGAGAGATGGCTGGGTTGGCCAGAGATCATGGCAAAGTCACTCCCATATTGGTGAGAGACTATGGAGTCGAGCAGACATCTCGTAGATGATGCTTCGTTATATCGAAAGACATCCTTTCATCCCGTGTCGCTGTAGCCTTCAACTTTCAGGGAGACACTATATAGACCGTCCTGTGCTTTGCCAAAACATCTCAGGCTCACAATAGATCGCCAGGACATTAATGATCTCACATCGACTGAAACCTTTTCCTTTTGTGCATCGCTATAACATTAAGATATCGGGAAGACCTCCTATAGAATATATTGTGTCATACCGAGAGCCCTTCATTCACTTGTGTGTCATTGAGACAACTCAAAGCCTATGCCGATGAAGACCCTTTATGTTCCATCGGCGAGACTAAAGGTCACTCGCCGAGACCTCTCACTGAAAACCCTAGCTCTTATCGAAGAGATTACCCTTTATGTTTTCGGTCGGTGTAACAAATCATATTCGCCAAGACCTCCTGTTGCAGATCATAACTTACACCGATGGGATCCAAAAGTGCATCCATCATCGAGATATTACAAACCTCTCGCCAAAAGTCCCTCATAAGACTTAGTCACCAAAACATGATGGGTTCGCTAAGACATTACATCGATAGCCATTAGTTTCACCGAAAGACCACGTGACCATTTAAGTTCGCCGAGAGTTTCAGAAAGTCTTGCCGAAGGAAAATATATCACTGACCAATATCCACTGAAAGTCACTGTGACATCATTATTGGTGAGATGTTACACCGAAAGCTCCAAGTCTGGCCAAAGTGAATTCCATATGTTATGTTGGCGAGACAAAGAAACTTCGTTGAGACCTATTCCGAAAACCCAAACTTTTGCCGAAACACATCCATTCACCATCAGTCGGTATAACATTGCAATCTCACTGTGACTTTACACCGATGGCACTACACGAGGGGCGGCAAAAGGATTTCAGGGAGACCAAGGGGAGTCAGAAAGACCTCACCCCGAGTGGACTCTGACATACCAAAGGGAAAATCCCATTGGTGAGACACAAAGGAGTCAGGGAGACATCTCCCTGACACAACCAACATAGGCTGATGAAAGAGAGACCTCCGGGAGACAACACGGGGTCGCCGAGAGGTTATCCCGAGTGCCAAAGGTCATAGCAAAAGCAACGCGGGGCCGGTGAAAACGATAACAAGGGGCCGGTGACGAATGAGAGACAAGGTTCAGGAAGGAACTTAAGTGAGACGCGCACTGGCCAGACCAGTCACCAAAGAGAAAGAACAAGTGGCCAAAAAGGAAAAAGAAACCAGCAGACCCAAAAGGAGAAAACAAAAACCCCAGCCAGGGTTTCAACCCAAGAAGGAAACAAGAAGGCAAGACAAAAAGAACCAGAGGGAGAAACACCCATCAGAAGCAAATTCGGACACGCTGAGCTCAACCCTTGTGGGATCCCACTTAACCCATGTGCCAAAATGATAGAAGATTCCCAAGCTAAAGATTTGTTAGGAAAATCAAAGGCAAACAATTGGAAAATGAGAGAACCAAAATAGGTACTAACACAACCCTGAATTTTCAAAGCCAAATGCACTCCCCTTAAGGGATACAGTGGATATAGAAATTGACATCAATGATAAAGAAAAGGTAATCAATATAGGAAAATGTCTTGATGAGGGAGAACAGGATGAAAGCACAAATTTTCTTCATGACTTTCCTGAACTTTTCACTTGGACTTATTTAGATATGTTGAGAATTGATCCTAAGATTGTCACACACAATATAGTCCTTGTTGAAAATGCTAAACGTGTTAGATAAAAGATTCAAAAAATTAACCCTAAAACAACCTTGCTGGTTAAGGATGAAATTGAAAAACTCCTTGATATTGGTTTCATAAGACCGATAGATTATTCACCTTGGATCTCAAACATTGTCATAGTCGCAAAACCTGATAATCATATTAGGATGTGTACAGATTTTTGTGATTTGAATAAAGCATCTTTAAAAGACGACTTTCCCCTTCCTAATATTGACATGATAGTAGACTTAACTGTGGGACATGCTTTGTTGTCATTCATGGATGGATTTTTTGGATACAATCAAATTTTCATCAACCCTCAAGACCAATACAAAAAAACATTCACAACTATTTGGGGAACATTTTGTTGGGTTATGATGCCTTTTGGATTAAAAAATATGGGTGCAACATATCAACGGGCTATGAAATTAATATTTCATGACTACATACATAATATTTTGGAGGATTATGTTGATGATATTCTAGCCAAATCACTAACAAGACAATACAATGTGAGTGTTCATAAAAAAATATTTGAGCGAATGAGAAAATACAACATGAGATTGAATCCAAAAACATGTTTCTTTGGTGTAAGCGGTGGAAAACTATTAGGTTTTATTGTATCCCATAGAGGCTTCGAGGTGGAAACAAAGAAAATTGATGCTATAGTTAATATCCCACCTCCTAGAAACATTTCTCAATTACACACCCTACAAGGAAGAATTCAAGCGATTTGTCATTTTGTAGCATCATTAGTAGATCAAACATTACCATTTACACATGTCCTCAAGAAAGATGTGTACTTTGATTGGAATGAGGACTGTAAACATGCATTTGAGATTTTGAAGGATTATCTCACAACTCCACCTATTTTACAGCCTGCAATGCAAAACAAATCATTTATTCTTTATAAATTGGCCTCAACCCATGCTCTAGCAGCATTGTTGGCTCAACAAGATGAAAATGGTAAAGAACATCCTATTTATTACATTAGTTGAACATTGATTGATTATGAGAAATGATACACGATAATAGAAAAATAATATTTGGCTCTTGTATTCACTACTAGTAAGTTGCAAAATTACTTATTAAATGCTAAAATACATGTGATGACAAAATGCGATCCTCTAAAACATCTTTTCAATAAAACAAATTTATCAAGATGATTAGCTAAATGGGTTATGTTGTTGACTGAGTTTGACCTTAAATTTGTTTCATAAAAAGAAATAAAGCATCAATCCTTGATCAACCAATTGGTTGATTCCCCCTCTCCTTTAGCACTACCTGGTAATGATTCTTTTCCTGATGATAATGTGTTAAAAATTGAGGTTAATACATGGGAATTGTACTTTGACAGATCTAAGTGTAGAATTGGCTCTGGTGCGGGGGTTATAATAATACTGCCCATGAGAGAGCCTATTCCCTTGTTGTATCTGTTAAACTTCCTATGTACAAACAACATTATTGAGTGCAAAGCATTACTCATTGGGTTGTGTTCCACTCTAGTTATGGGCTCTAACGACAATAAGATATTTGGTGACTCATAATTAATCATCAAACAAATCAATGGAATATATCAAACAAAGCATGAAAAATTATCAAAATATAAGGATCTCACAATGAATTTGTTAGAGAAGTTTGAATCATTTACTATTGACAACATCCCTCAAAAGGTTAATCGTCATGCGAATGTGATGGAAAGTTTAGCTTCTCTTATATCCCCTCAATATCCTTCAAAATACTTCACCTTCATTGTGCATATAGTTATGAAACCATAAATAAAAGATAAAGAAGAAGTGTTAGTAACTAAAATCAAAGGAAATAGTGGTATGATGTTTCTCTATGGTTTTGAACCTAGAATCACACCCACTTTCACCTTATTTCATTAAAGGATGGCCTTGAGATCTTGACCACAAAATGGAATGGAGACATGAGATCCAACTAAGGGTTGATCCTAGGAATTGAAAATTGACTAATGAGGGGTTCACCACCAAGTTAAGACTTGGAAAAGCAATGCAAAATGAGATGAAATTCAAGATGCAAGACCTAGCCCTAATTTAATAAGATGCTTCAATAAATGACCTAAAAATGTAGATAAACTGAAATAATAAATAAGAAAGTTGACTGTGTGCACCTGGGAAATGGAATGACCTTCTGGAATTCTAGAAATTTTGTTGTTGATGTTAGATGGGACTCATTTTCCAGTTCTAGTGAATCAATCCACTTTCTATATGACTGCTTCAAAATAGGTTTTAGAAAAATGGGTACTCAGATATGCAAAAATCCCCGACAACTAGTTTCAAAGGGACTCATTCACCAAGGGTGGCAAATTAGTTCACTTTAGGGTTTGTAGAAACTCAAAACTAGAAACTATAGTTTTCAACCTGCTCTTCCACTCCTAATTTAGATCCGGGTTTGAAACTATGAAAATCAACCTGTAGGTGTTCTCCAAGTTTGATTTGCAACTTTGACAACTTTGGCAACTTTTGAATCTTGATGAAAACTTTTTGATAACTTTTCCAATCTTGCTCCTTGACAAATCTACAACCTAGACCTACAAATCACATTCAAAGAGAGGGAAAAAATTTTGGTGGGTTGGTAGATGTTGATGGGTGGTTTTGCACTTCTCAACACAGGAAACAAACAAATGCACTACCTCTCTCGAAAGTCAACTTCCTACAAACAATTTGCAAAAAAATATCTCAAGGTCTCTCGGGTGTCAAGTCATGACTTGCAAAAACAACTCAATGGATTGATGTGATTTGCTGGTAATCACAAGGGGCATGAAATTATTTTAAGTTGGAAGGAGATTGGATTTTCTAATGGAGTTTATGATATTTTGGGAATGATGTGCAATTGCTGCAAGTTCAAAACAACAGTCTAAAATTCCATGTGCAACATCAAACTTGGCTTTACAATGGTGCTGGAACTTTTCCTAAACTACAATTTCAAAGAAAAGTAAAAAGGGAAAATGGAGGTAAGAGTTCCTAGATCTAAAACTATCGATGAATAGTGATAACAGATGATGCTACAGTCGACAACCTTCCTATAACTGAGTTCCACTTAACCAAAACACATAGTATCATGAAACTATTGCTATCTTCCAAGGTCTGCAGATTTTTCACTTGTTCATTCACCATAAAGCATTAATAAAAGGTGAAACTTAAGTGCAACAATGAATTTATGTTCATAATAGCTTTACACATTTTTTTACCACCAATAACTAGCAAAAAGCATGAACACAATAACATTCTTCACAATCAATGGACAACATCAACTAAACTACTAAAACTACTTGAAAACACTTAGAATAGCAAGATAAAGTAATCTAAATCTATCAAATATGAGGAGAAGAATCATACAACATGAGAGAAACACAAGAATCCACCAAAAACAATGAGATTCTATTAAAATTTTTGCAACATGTCTTTACAATTACTCAAATCTCTCTCTTTAAAATGAGAGGAGACCCCCCTATTTATAGTTTCTAAAAAGAAAAATGAATGGACAAGATTAATTCTCATTGTATGACCAAGATTCATTTTACATTAGGGTTTCAGCTACCCCCAAAATTTACTAATATAAAATACACTTTTGTCTTTTTCCCTATTTTGTCCTTTAGTGCCCTGACACTATAACACTTTTGTCCTGTAGTGACCTGCCTTTTGGCTGCAGCTATATAGTCAGGAACTCATTATCTATTACAGGCTTTCCCTCATTCTTCTAAATAGTGGCATACTCTAAAAATTTACCTATCAATGCCTGAAGCTTATCCCATTCCAGGATATTAGACTGGAGCACCTAGAAGGTCAGCCTCTTGAATCTGTTTGTGATTTTCTCCCAATGTTTGGTGCATTTGGGCATGGCCTTGATTTCTTGTTCAAATTGGTTGAACGCTATTGTAGAAAAATCCATGAAGACTGGCATGAGTGAATTAGCTGCTCCCTATTCCATCTTTTTATAAAAAAGGCCTAATATTCTTTGGATCGAGTTCAAGGGCTAGTATCTCATAATTTGTCATCAATTTAAGGTAATCCTCATCGTACATTCTATGCTCAGCCACCCATTCGAGGTCAAGCTCCACTTCATGCAATACCCTTTCTAGGACATCCCTTCGATGATCCAAGCCCATCTTCTACATTTCCACAAGCCAACAATCATCCTTGGGCAGTGTTAATTCCTTTCCCCATATGCTTTCAGGAATCTGAAGAATGGCCTTGAGCTTCGGATAAGTGATTCTATACAACTTGATAAACCATTGGAATATCTTTTTTGTGCCCTCTAGCTGCTTTTGTAAATCCTTGAATTTTTTAATCATTCTAGGAGTGTGGAGAATGCCCATATCTCCATTGTGCACCACCCATTGGAACCATTCTGTTGTGGCCTTAGTCTAATTCTTCATTTTTTCCATCTGGGTGAGTTCTTCTTGAGAAAGGAGTGGGGGAACAAAATATGTCATCGGTGCCTCTTCTTCCTCTAAGGATGTCCATTGCTGAATGTAGGTGGTGAGATACGCCACTTGTGCCTTTAGTTCCTCCCTCATGGACTTATCCTTGTTCATCTGATGTACTATTGTGGCCACTAACCCTTGGAGTTCCTTAATTTTTTGCTCCATAGTTTTTGGGCCCAAGCCAACAATAGAAATTTTGTAATTGACCCCTTCTCCTTGATCTATTACCGGGGTGGAAATCTATATCATTCTTGATCCAGAAGCATCCACAATAATATGAGAGCAGACCCTTGGATTATTTTCTTTCTTTGTATTTATTTACGCTCTTTCCAAGATAGCCTCCAATCTGGCTTTTGGATCAATAAGGGTAGGGTCCTTCTTTTTTAGCTATTTTTCTAGCCACTCAGGCACTTGAGCTTTCCCTTTTGGTGATTCATGATTACCTTCCTCCTATTGAGGTTGCTTCTCTTCATGTCTTGGGGCTTCCTGCTCAGTTTTTTCTTCTTCCTCATCCGAGTCTTTGATGTCTATGGATTTTCCCTTTTATGACTCAGTGGTGGGTATGCTCTCTTTAGTAGTACCCTCCTCCTAGGTCACTTGCTCTTCTTCATGTTTGAGCTCCATGTGATGCTACAACTTGGGGCTCTTCTTGGGAGCATCTTCTTCCCTTTATTCTTTGTTTTCCTCTTCTCTTTTTGGAGGCACTTCTTCATATTGAGTAAGGCTATCATCTTGGCCAATTGGTGGATTCTCTTCGAGTATCTCCACACTGATGTTGGTATCCCCTTCCTCTTGGGAGGGCTACTTTTCCAATTCAACCTCTCTTCCTCATCTTTGAGCTGTTGGGGTAGCTCTTCTTCCAATTCTTGATCAGAGGTTTCTATAGTATATTTGGCATTGAGGGCCTTTGTATCTTCTTCTGAAGGAGGTGACTCCTCTTCCTCAGTCACCACCTTGTTAATCTTTCTGCTTACCTATTTCTCCAAGTCTTCAAAGTAATCATCTTGGAAGAAGTCCTCAGGGTCCTTGATGATACTTTTTTCTTTCTCCCTTTGTCATCTCTCCATCTCTTTAGATATTTGCATTGTGGCCTTCATCTCTAGCAGCTCCATTGGTGAAGGAGGAATGGGAAAGTCTGCAAAAATTTGAGCCATCACTGCTTGGATAGTGGGGTTCATGATTACCCTGAATATTTTAGCAGGTACCCCTTGCATATATTTTTCAAAATCTTCTGGAAAGGTGAGGGAAGGCATGGTGACCATGGTAACCATAAGCATTAGGGTTCAGAAAATGGGCATTGGAGGAGGGATTGAGGTAGACGACAATGAAGATGTCATATTTGAGGAGTCTAATACCATTATTGGGGTCATTGGTGAGGTGGAGGAAAGATGGAAGATGTCCATAGCGGGCAGAGAGGAGATGTCTAGTTCCTAAGATGCAAAAGGTGGAGGAATGGTAATGGCAGTGGTGGTGGTAGAAGCAAAGGTGGGATGGGGGGATCATGGATGCTCAACTTCCTCTTCTTCACCTTCATGTTGTGGGTCTTCCTAGATAACTAGCATCCAACTCGTGAACCCTCCTAACCTCTTGATATTCTTTGAAGATTCTCCTTCCATGGTCTTTCCCATGTACACCTTATATTTAGGCTAATGTTCAAGTACATTCTTCCTTTTCTTGGATCTCGTGGCTGGAAGAGATTTGGGTACCTCTTCCATTGGAGCAGCAACAATGTCTCCACTATCAGTTTCACTCTCAATTTTATCTTCAAGTTTTCCGTAAGTGAGCTTGACTCCTTGCAATTTGAGTTGTGTGATCTAGGTATCTATCCATTGCCTTGTACTTCTTTCCACAGGTTGAGTTACTATATCAAGGTCATTAACCTCTCTTTTATCCCAATCAATTATTAGCAATGGTAGGTCAACCACAACATCAAATCCCTCATCGAGGATAGTATCCTCCTCTTCTACAACTTGATTAGGAACTTGGAATAGGTTTATTGATTTTATGAAGTGTGCCATCATTCACATGTAATGCCACATGCGAACCTCCTTATCGTCTTGACAATTAGCCTAGAATTCCTTAGTGTGAGGCAGGTGAGCATACTCCATTCCTACCATCTTCTTTAGTTTCCATAGGGATCCATCCTTGGTCGAGCCATGTAGAAGTCAAGATTGTACTCTACTAACTCCTTTTTTTAATATTTTGCACACTAGATAGCAGGAAGAGAATACAAGCCTTTCCCAAAGGTTAAGGGGTATGGGATTGCTACTCTGTGTTGTTTGCTTAGTAAACAATGGGAACTTTGCAGTTGGAGAGAGACCTCCAATATGATCAACCAGTCATTGGGGTACTAGGGTAGCTTGTAGGGTCATTCAGAGAACCCTTTTGTCTTGATATATGTGAATTTTGGGAATTGGATGAACAGGAACCCAAACCTTTGAATGAATGCCCAGGTGCTATGTGTAACCCTCCTTTCAAAGTCTCCTCCAAGGAGCCTAATGATATGCACAATGAAGGAATCATTGACCTACACATAATCCCTCTTGAAATTACTATATTGCAACTAAGGATAATAGTCATATACTTTAAGCTCTTCTCTCCTTGGATTTGGATTCTGGGCAATGGAAAGGCCTCTGTATGGGAAGGTATCTACAAGTAGATATACAAGGTAGGAGGTCATATGGAACTGGGAAGTCTTTTTGACCTTCATGAATTGTGCATGCATATTATCACTGATGATCTTGGCCCAATGAAACTTTGTCTCTCCGTGGATGATCTTCTCAATGAAGTAAAACATCCACTCTTGGAAGTAAGTAGCAGTGGGGAGGCCCATTACCCTATTGAGCAGAGTAACCAAATCATGGTACTCTTCATGGAAATCACTTCTAAAAAGTTCTTGTGGAACCTTGGTGGTGATGCCCCTCTTCTCCTTCAACCAATGTTGATTAATTAGCTTCTTACATCCCATAGGGTTTTGCTTCCATGTGCTCTCTACATATTCCTTTTATGTTTGCTCCATACGGTCAAACGTGGGGATATGAAATGTTTGGCCTATAGACCTAGAAGATAGATCTACCCTACCATCATGGTCAATAATTTTCCTATTCCCACTATGGTAGGCCTCTCTATAAGCCATCACAAGCTCTAGAGCTATAAGTGTAGGTGGAAAGCTGACTACCTTAGCGAGGTTGCTCTGCCAGATCTTCTATGCATTTTTCAGTTGTGGGGTGGACTATGACCCTTTGCCTAAAATCATCTATGTTTATGTACCCAAGGTTAGTATCTCATATAGAATCCCAAGTGGAAGTGACCCTGGAGGTGTTTTCCTCCCCATGGAACTGATTCTTCATTTGACCCTTCTCCTCTTTTCCCCTTGGTGCTTTGGTGGGGTTATTTTCCTTCTCCTCAATAGACCTCTCTGATTGTTCACAACCAAATTCCATAAATCTTACAAACAAAGAAGTAGTAAGCACATTCATACAAAAAATAGAGGAGCATTAGTGAAATCCTACAAAAATGAGGGTCAAATCAAGTAATCCATCATTAAAGACCATAAAATTCATTAAAACTCATTTTTTAACGCTTGTTTGGATCAATTAAGGGAATGCAACTTTCCCTAGGTTGGAAGCCATTAGGAGCAACTTAGAATGAAATGGTGTCGGGGTCAAGGTGACCTATTGGCGGCCACCCACATTCAAATTTACACACTTTAGAATTAGGGGTTGTTCAAGGCTTTGAGGCATTTGGAGCATCAGACAGTCAGCCATGAGGTCACTTGAAAGCATCTGATTGATCATTTTAGCCATCCTAGTGTAAGGCATGTGAAGGCAAGGAACATCAAGGCCATTTATAGCCCTGTCATTTAGCAACAAAATTCAGGAGGAGGAAACTTTCAAAGGGAATCCTGCATGGCAGGACCCGTAGGTGGCATGGATGATTTAGGTTATCTCTTTAAGGTTTGGCCATTTGGAAGATTGTGGGCGGGGAGCTATGGAAGGCCATCATCAGAATGACATTTAGGAATAGCGGAGACAAGACGTCAGTGGTTGGACAGAAGTCCACAAAGAAATGTTTGAAAGGTGGTTTACTTAGTCATTTTCACCAAAAAGCTCGAGGGGAAATAGTAGCCCCAGAGTCCACAAGGTAGACAGATGTAGGCCATCAGTCATTTACAAACAATAGTGAGAACAAGGCAGTCCATGGATAGACTCCTGCAAGGCTTGGTTTGTAAAGAGGTTTAGAATTGGCATTTTCTTCAAGTAGGCCTTAAAGGCAAGGGAGTCCGCAGGGTCTGCAGTTTGAGAAGGTGAATTGAGTTGGCCACGAATGAAGGGCACTTTGAAATGGTAGCAGTGGGTAGACGGAAGTCTATGGGAAATGACCCGCAAAGGAGACCTTGATGTCTAAAAGTTAAATGAACACAACCTTGGTGGGACCCACAAGGTGGAGCACTGACATTGAATAGTCGTTCAGTAATGAAAAAGGTAACACAAAGTCTTGCCATGGGAAAATTGCATGCAGAGGTCTACAAGAGTAGACCCTCTGGGGCCCTTGGGTTCTTGATTTTCACTTAATTTTTTTAGTGACGGTGAAGGGATGGCATTCACCCACATAGGTAGACCCGCAAAAAGGCAAAGGCTTCAAGCTTCATACTTGAAGTTTAAAATGTTAGATTAGTGGCAAGGAGGGGTTTACATGCCACAAGGGCATGAATGACCTAGTGAGAAATGATGACTGGGAGTCAAAGTTCTTTAGGGTCCTAAGGGGCCAAATTTGAATGATTAAACCAAGGTTTCTCTGAGATGGGTTGGTGTGGATTTTGATGTTCTAACTGGCTGCCTAAAGAAGTTTAAGATTTTTCTTTAGGATTCTATTAATTTTGAAAAAAATGATTTGAAAGGAAGCTTTTAAGGTGGTGGCATCAAGCATACCTACATATCTCGAAGCAAACAATAGAGGAAACAATTGAAATCACTTGGAAGGTTGTGCGAGTGTGAGGGCAACAATGGGAGGCTAGAGCTCTAACAAACTTCTGAATGGCGAGATGAAAATGACAAGCTGAAAGACCTAGTTATAGGAATTTTAGCATTAATGGCTGGCATTAACTACCCGTATGGCAGCTGGTGGGGTAGTTGGGCATGGTTTTCAAAAGCACCAGTGGTAGGAAAGTCAGAGCCCATAGTGCGAATGAAACCCAAGGGATCATCGTTCAAAGATTTGTAAAGGGGGAAAAGATGGAAAATGTGAGGCCAACCATGTGGGCTGTGCCTCGAGTTGGCCACTAACAGAATGGAAAGAACAAGGAAAAAACCCGCAAGGGAGGACTCGCAACAAGCAAAAGATGTCATCTTTGAAAGCGAAGGGAAAACTGCCAATGGAACTCTATAGAAGAAAAGGAATGAGAAATTTCTTGGGGTGATGAACTTTGGTCAACTCAAGATGATGAATTTGGGACTCCTTGACCACTTGGAACTCAAAATAGGGGGAGCTCAAAATGAGGCGGAGGCAAAAAGACCCAAAAAAAGTAGCAAAGAGAGGGTTACCATTCTAAACAAGGTGTGTGTGCTATAGGCACAATAGTAGATAGGGGCTTGCCTTGGTCAAGCCTCTTTTTGGTAATTAAAACCTTGAATTAAATCAAATAAACAAAGAGAATGATGAATGAACAAATAGTAAAGTTGTAACTTACCAAACCCTTGGAATGTAATGCTGCAATTATGCTTGAAAGGGTTGCAATGGATGTAGATCTTGACTTGAATGTATTCTTAATAGATCTTTCTTGAATTGCTTGCTTGAATCAAAACCCTACATCACAAATTTTAGCTCCAAAACAAACATGATGCATGAAATCCTTGACATGATGAACAATGATTGAAGAATGCTACAAAATAACTTGACAATCTACTCTCGAAGGCTCTTGAATGCTCTTGTGAATGCTTTAGATCTCAATGTTTCTATAAGGATGCTCTCTTGAATGCTTGGGGGTTAAAATGAGATAATAAACCTTATATTTATACCTTATCATGCAATAAATCCCAAAATTGAAACACTACAAGCCGATATCAAATCTAGGAGATCAAATCCCGCTAGAATTTTGAATTTTGTGCAAAAAGGGACTCATTCTCCAAGGCTGGTGAATGGGTCTCACTTAAGAGGCCTCATTCACCAAGACTAGCAAATGAGTCCCACCTTAAGGATCTTGAAATGGGTTTTTTGGGTTTCGGGGTTTAAATGATATTTGTTGAGATTTACCTTGAACTTGATCAAAATAAGGCTTGTGGATGTAATTTGGGGCCAATTAAAGCATAATAAAGCAAAAATATTAAATAAATACCTTAGGAGAGTGTGAAAGTGTGCTACAACACTTTACAACACCCTAGGAAAGACATTAATTAAGAACAATTTGGTTAAAAATAGGTTCAAATATTTAATAGAGTCCTAGAAATGTGTGAATCACAACACTTTACAACACTCTTGCTAGGCTTAAATTAAAGCATTAAAAGATATTATTTAGCCATTTTTAATTAAAAATGTCCTATAAAGGGTGGAAGTGTTACAACACTTCACAACACTTTTGCAAAGGGAAAATTAAAGAATATTTTAGTTAAATTAAGGTCTTAGAACAATGTGAGTGTTTACAAAACTTCACAACACTATTGCAAGACATCAATTAAAGATTATTTTAGTGAAATAAAGGTCCTAGAGTAGTGTTAACACTTACAAGACATTACAACACTACTCCAATTATAGCACATTTTTAACATATTTTAATAAGATAAGGATATTAGAATAGTGTGGATGTTTACAAGACATCACAACACCATTCCAAGATGTTGATTATAACATGTTTTAATGGAATGAGAGATCCAATACATTACAACATTAGTTCTTTAAGTATTTCTCCAAGCATTAATCAATAAGGAGGGCTCTGGAAAAGCAAGGAAAAAGGGATACTTTTTATGTTGTCACAATAAAAACCATGAAAGACTTGAGTGAATGGTATGATACGATATTTAATTATTTAAAGGATGGTACCTTTCCCAAGTTGACAACTAAAATCTGAACTCGCCTTCAAAAACTCACATCCAAGTATGTCATTCTTGCAGATGTGTTGTATTGAAGGTTGTTTGATGATCTCCTACTACGATGCCTAAAAAATTAGGAAATCCCCATAGCATTGGAACAAGCCCATGAAGGTGCTTGTGGTGGTCACTTTGAAGGAAAACCATTGGTCCAAAAACTAATCCACATAGGATACTATTGGAGACATATGGAACAAGATTTCTTTGAAAATGTAAAAAACATGTCACAAATGTCAAGAACATAGCAATCTGATTCATGCCCCTACTTCTGAATTATGAGTTCAAGTTCCTATTTGGCCCTTTGTAGTTTGGGGTATGGATATCATTGGAAAAATATCACCACCGTCCTCCACGGGACACACATTTATAATATCTGTAACAAATTATTTCACAAAATGGGTAGAAGCTATCCCTCTTTAGTCAACAACTATCGATGTGATATGTCGTTTCATATTAGAGCATATTATTGCTTGCTTTGGATTCCCTTCCATGTTAGTCTTAGACAATGGGCCACCATTTAAGAATAATGATGTGAAGAAGTTCTTAGAAACATTTAACATACAACATCACTTTTCAACACCTTATTATTCACAATCCAATGGTCAAGCTGATTCAACTAATAAATCTCTCAAACAAATCTAAAAGAAAACTATTAACAAACATAATAGGGATTGGCACAGACAACTAACATATACGTTCTAGGCTTATCACATGAGTGTCAGGCTATCCACAGGAACTACACCTTATAACCTTGTCAATGGTATTGAGGCAATAATGCACTTGGAATTAGAAATTCCTACATTAAGAATTACTCTTCAACGAATTATCAATGACAATAGTTACAAGGAAAAACAACTGCATTAGCTTGAAATTCTTGACAAACAATGCATCAATGCTCTTGAGCATTTTCAGGCTTACTCTAGAAGAAGGCAATGCATCTACAATCACAATGTCATCCCTAGGTAATTTAGTAAAGGTGATTTGGTGTTATTCGAAAACCAACACAATATTAATGCTGAACCAACTGAGAAAGGAAAATTCAGCCCTAATTGGCTAGGACCTTATATATAATTAATGAAAATTATGGGTCTGGAGCTTATACGTTAACAAAAATGGATGGTATACCTCTCAAGGAACCTATTAATGTTGCACATTTGTGCCAATATTATGTCTAACCTTCTTGAATAGTGTGAATGATAAAGTAGTGGTGTTAGAGTTACTAGACGATGCTCTATGTGCTCTCACACTGCTTTGTTCTTGAAAAATAATTATTTGTGTGCCTTGAATACTAAAGTGATTAGTTAATTCATTTTAAATAGTTGCTTTAGGTTTCATACTATTCAAGTCCACTGTGTATGTTGTGTTAGGTTAGATCCTTATATGCATTTAATGTTCTTTAATTAGATCATAGGTGCATTTAATTAACATAACATACTTTATCACAATGTTGCATCTAAGAGAAACTAGAATGAATTTTAATTAGATCACATAAAACATGTTAAATCATGGAGACATTCATTAAATAGTCTTATAAAGATTATTTAATCAATCACATTGCCATTTAATATATAAATAATGCAACATCAAAAGATCATATATATATTAAAGTTTTGTGTACATATCATCAAAATATACAATGCCACTAGAACTTGTGACTACTAGACCCCTCTTGATTTGGTGCTCACATTGGTTTAGAGGTGGTCCATTGGGAGATGGTGGTGTGCGATCATGATCGCAAGCCACTTAGTGTGCTAAGGGAAAACTATAAACCCTGTATCTATCCTAGGGCCTCCTGATGATGTCCTGCTATCTGATCTCACTCTGCCTGTAGTCTAGCCACCTCTAACTCTAGTCTCTTGAACTTTGTTGGGTTGTGAGATGGATAGGTGTCTTGGGTAGACTTAACTTGGTGGAGGTGCCTCCTGATACTCTCATAGGTTGCCTGTAGTCTGATGTATGGCCTAAATAATATTGGTTCCCACTCCACAATGGGTGGGGGCACGTAATCTGTGTCAATGGCCTCCTTATTGACTAATGGAGGTACTATCTCTATAGCTACCTAAAGATAGAGATCATGGAGATCTCTCACAACATCTACAAGATAGAAACCATAAACACAATTAGTATATATATATACATATACATATATATACATATACATATACATATACATATATATATACATATATATATATGTACATATACATATATATATATATGTATATATATATATATGAGCATAAAATCAAAAACATTAAGTGTAAAGCATGATAGTAAATTGAATATCTTCACCTAGCTCTTGGGATGGCTGTGTAAAAGCAACCTCATCATGTGTAGGGGGCATGGAGGATGTGATAGCCTCTCCATGGTTGTGGGTACTGGTGCTTGCTGTAGCTGATGCTCGTGATCTAGTAACATGAATAGGAGATGGCTCTCCCTAATCATGGCTCACTGACTCCTCATCTACTACCTCACCATATTCATTCATGGACTACTCATCCTCTTCTTTGTCCTCGTCCTCATCCTCCTCCTCCTAGCCATCATAGTCTAGGTTTGTATCCACATCATACTCCTCATCTATCAAATCTGTGAAGATATCCTCTACCCTATAGTGTCTCGGCTCAGCCTTATCCTACTCCTCCTCCTCATCTCCATAATCTAGGAGTGGTCCTACATCACCTATCTGCTCATCCATAGGGTATACAAGAGCTAATCATACTAATTCCCGCCACTCCTCATACCCGTCCATGGTACCAAAATCACCAACATTGGAGAATGAAGGCATGTCTTGATCACTATCATTAGAGTCACTATTGATGACATCATCAGCAATAAACCATCTAACATCACCTACCCTCTGTGCACTCCACATTGACCTCCTGCAAAAGGGTTGTATCTCAAGGACTATCTAAATCTGCATGAACTATCACATGACTTGTTCATAGTAGAAAGGTCATACAATGTAGTCATGTCTCCCCATCAAGAACTGACCCATCTCCAATATCCTTAACTAACGTGTGTCCTCCGACCACTGTGGAATGAGCTGATAAGGTCTTCAAATGACCTTATCCTCATCAAATCAATCAAAGTGGATGCACCAAAAGTGTAAATTATTGTACTGTCATAGTCACTGCGATGGATAGCCGAAGGCGTAAGGGTACCCTATAGCTGATGGCAATGGGAATTTGGTAGGTCCAGTACATGAGATATTCTCTAGGAACCACACCTGTAGTAGTGTATAGTGGACCATACTATTGACCTCTTCATAGAAAAATCTCCCCAAATCATAATAAAGATGTGCTAAGATGCTGCGACCCTAGGCAAATAAAGTCCTCTCTTCGGCCATTTGTCAAATTAGGTGCACTAGTCTACCCTCTAAATGTGCTCCTTGGCCATTCGGAATGAGCACTAGTGCTACTGTGGAGATCATGATCCGTATAAGCAGTGGGGCTCATGAATATATCAACATAGCCAAGTGAATCTGTCACCTCACTCTCCCACCATGAATAGGACCCCAAAGGGAAAAATCCATGTCATATTTCATCTCTTAGAAAGATTTATTTTCCTAGAACTGTACTCTCTTACCCCAAATAGGTACTCAAAGAATGTGGTGTACATCCTCTAGGGTAATAGTCATCTCACCTATGGGAAGATGGAACATGTAGGTATATGCATTCCATCACTCCACAAGTGCCATCAACATGGCATCGTGGTAGCTCATGGGAGGAATGACGTACGCCTAGTATAATCCTGTAACCTATAAGGTATCTACATCTATTGCTGAGAGGCTAGAAATTAAATCTTGAAGATGATGTAGCTATCGACCGCCTAGACACTGCCGAGAATGGGTAGGAATCTAACAAAAAGAAAAAATGTCTTATAAGCATTCAAAAATCTTAAATTTTTACATCAACAATTAGCAAAGTGTACTAAAGTTGTTCTAGTGTACTCTATTAAGGGTCTTAGACACTTTACTCCACTTTTGGGACACTTCACGAATAAATGGAACACTTTGTGAAGAAAGTGGATGCTTTGCGACAAAAATGGACACTTTGCGAAGAAAGTGGACACTTCGCGAAAAAAGGTGATTCTTTGCAAAAAAAAATTCCAAGATCCTAAATGAACCTAATAATGTGTAAAAACATGAAAAATCATCAAAAATCAAATGCATAAGGACAAAGCTAAGGAAAAAAAATCAACTCACCTCATGAAGATGCTCACCACGGGCTGCTTGATTTCATAGGACATCCAGTCTTGGAGGTTTGTAGTCTCATCTACTCAGAATTCTGAATCACTATTCACCAAGATCAAGCTACAAGGAGGTAAAATGTCAAAATAGTTAGAAGTTACTTCACTTTTTACTCTTATGTATGTTAAAACTATGGTTTTTACTATAATAGGGTTAAAAAGTGAATTTCATTCAAATTAACACAACGAGAGCTAGAGAACTCTATTTTTGACACCGTTTGGTGTGGTACTTGGAAATTCCCTATGATATGACTTATTCTATTTGATGTGGTTAGATTGCTACCTTGATTCCACCTCTATAAAGTAAGCGAAATCAAGGGGGGCATACATCTACCCTTGAATTTGATTTCTAGAAGAAGTTAGATAATTAGATTTTTGGTTAACTAATGAATTTGTGTTATAGGATGTAGTTCCTAACATTGTGGTTTTGTAGATACCTACAATGGGGGATTCATTCTCCAATATTATGAATGTCCATATGAGCATCCTTTTTTAAAAAGTGTATGGTTTAGAGTCCTTTAGCTTGCATATTCACTTAGTATCATATAGTAGCTAAAGTGGGGGCTAAATGTGACAACATAAATAATATCCCTTTTTCTTTTTCCTGCTTTTCTTAGCCCTCCTCATTAATTAGGTCCTAAAAAGTTTCCTTGATTTAGTGTTGTAGTGTGTTTCAACACATTCACACTAGGTCTTGGGCCCTTGTAAGTTAAATAAAATGCATTTATCAATGTCTTGTAAAGGTGTTGTAAATCACTTTCACACTTTTCTAGGATTTTATTAAGTATCTAAGTCTAATGGACCCTATTTCCCCTTAATTTAATGTTGTAAAATATATTTAATTACATTTTCAAATTAATCTAGAAGGCTTGTAAATTAAATCTAGCTTTAATCTAGTGTTGTAATGTGTTTTAAAGATTCACATTGGATTTTGTGCCTTTCTAAGCCAAGTGGACCTTATTTTAATGTTGTAGAGTGTATTTAATCACACTTTCACATTGAAATTTGTGTCCCTAGCATTTATCATCATTTAAATAATCATTAATAGGCCCCTAGGATCCTTATTTTTGGATCTCGAGGCTTAATTCACCTAAAATCCTAACAAAAACACTTAAAATCCTCAAAATTCTAAAAACCCACTTCAAAAACTTGACATGGGACTCATTTTCCATTCTTGGAGAATGAGTCCCCTTAGGTGGGACCCATTGACCAAGATTGTCGAATGAGTCCCTTTTGAGGGATTTTTCAAATTTGAGTGGGAATTTCATAATTTTAATTGAAATAATTGTTGGATGTCGGCCTTTAAGATCCAAATAACAGTCAATTAGGTGTTATTGCCTATATAAACAAGTTTCTATGCCATTTTTTCACCTAAGCATCAAGAAGCAAGCATTTTCAAGAGAAAATTCAAGATCTAAGCCTTCAAGTTTTCTTCACAAGAGCATTCTAAAGCCAAGTTAAAGCTTAGGAGAAACATTAAATTGTTTTTTTAGGTCTTAAAGCTCTTATGAATTTAAGATCTATCATTGTCACGGGTTTATTATGGTTGCCTATGGTGAATTATGAAGAATTCTAGGTTGGGGAGATGCAACTAGCCATCAAGCCAAGCCTAAGGACTTATTTTATGAGTAATTCCATCCTCTATTGTCAATCTACTTTCAGCCTAAGATAAGTTTATGGATGATTGTGATTAATTTTAGATTATTAAAGATCTCCTAGGGCGAATCTTGCATCATTCACATTTTATTTATGCATCTTATTTTTGCACATTAGAATAGGATTGCATTACATTTCAGATTTCCTTGTCTTAGATCCATTTAATATTAGGATTTACAATCATATTGGCATTCTTGTTTCATCATTTTCATCAAGGTTTAATTACCAAACTAGGGGTTTGACCAAGGAAAAACCCCCTTTAGCAAATAAGCATATTCTCTATTTTGTAGGTTTTTTTACAGATTCAGATCTGAGTACCTTAGAGGGCTGACATAGCAGACCAAGAGGAGCAAATATATGATTTGAATTTCCAAAAAATAAAAAGTGGACTCATTTACCAAAATTGGCGAATGAGTCGCACTGTAGGGGTTCACAGAAGATTCTAACAGATTTGGATACCCTTTTCCCTAAAACGGACTCCGAAGTAGAAACCCAAAACTTGGAATGATTCACCTAGAATGGAAAATGAGTCCCACCAGGCTTAAAAATCAACATTTCTATAATTTTAGGGTTGCAATCAATCATTTTTAGATCTCTAGGTGCACCTCTTTCATCTTACTACTTTTTTGTTCCTTCTTCTTTGCATTTCTAGGTCATTTTGTAGGTCATTACATTGAACTCTAGGGTTTAATATTTCATCTTTCATTTCATAGTCTTGTCCAAGTCTAAAATTGGTGGTGAACCTCTCAATAGATCTTAATCAATCTCCTAGGACAACCCTTAGTTAGGTCTCTTCCTCCTTTGCATTGAGATCTCTAGGGTTATCCTTGAGTAAAACTAAGGAAATATGGGAGAGTAGGTTGTTCTATGTCCTAAACCATAAGCAACAATCTTCACACACCATCCCCATATTTTCTGTTTGAAACAAGCAACACTAAGAGGGGGGTGAATCAGTGTTCTACAAAAAATAATTCTTTTATTTTGATCTTTAATCCACTTAACACATTTAATCAAAATCAATATGCAGAAATAGAAAACAAGAAACTACACAACCATAACACAAGGATTTTTACATGGAAACCTTGTAAGGGGAAAAACCATGGTGGATGGCCAATCCATAATAAGTTCTGAGTATACTCAAAAGAAGTATTACAAAATGGGAATGCACTTGCATTTAGGCTCATTGCTCAAAATGGGGCTCACTTCCCTTACAAAATTTTGGAATAGATCCAAAAAAAAATGAACTGAGATTATAACATCTACCAATGCTTGATTATAGTTCCGGTTTGGATCTAATGTCGAACTTCTATCCCGATGACTAATGAAGAACTTCTTCTCTGTTTTGCTCAAGTTTACACACAAAATATTTATGCGCAAGTGAAACTATGCATGATATCACTCAAATATAACTTAGAAATTTGTAACAAACACACACACAACTTCTACATGCATCCAAATGATATTACTGATCATCTAAATATATCCGCTCACAAGGAATCAATCACCACAGGCTGGCTTAAATAATAAAATTCCCAACTTGTTGGCGCAAACAATAGATAATTTTGATTTTGATCCAAACAAGTTGGATAAACAATAGCTAGGACCAATAGTTGATCATTTGGACTTGAAGATAATTAAAATAATTCAACTTTATACATCCACTACACATTATTACCACTGAGTCAGCTTTATCAAGCAAATAGATAAATGATGTCTAACCAAACCTACTTAACCATATAGCCACAAAAACAACTTCACAAGATTCAATAATAATATGTTCCATATTCCTGAAAAAAAAATTCATCGATCCACAACCCAAAATGGTGATTCAGTGAAGCTATCAAACTGAATGCCCTGTTCTATCGGTAACATTGTCGATAACACACAATTTTCATTTCCTGTACTAGTGCGACTGAATGCACAACTACATACCAAAAAGGTGACTTCAGTTGCCATCAATGACAACACTAGAAGCCAAAAATTATGTCCACTTGCATCATATGCCAACATTTTCTATGTTTCAAAAAGAAATAAAATAGACCCCCTTACAACACTTTCCAGGTATAGTAAAAAACAATTCACCTTCCCCATACAAAATCTGACAATTTTCACAAAATGATTAATAAAAAGTTGATGCATAATAGTAAATGTAAACATTGTCTATAAAAATGCCTATTATTAGGTAGTGTGGGGGTGAGAAATTGCCACCTAACTTATGGGAGAGTTGGAGTCTCCATAAAGAAGATAAATGGTTATAGCCATTATATTGACTCCACCATATTATTAGCAAAAAAAATGTCATGCATTGTATGTGGAAGCGTGAAGATGTTAGGTATCTAGAATTTAAATGAAGTAGATGAAACTTTGACCTAGGCATGTGGTGAGAGGGGATTGTTGAAAGACCAAGTTTCTTTGTGCAAATGTTGGCTACACCAAATTGAGAGGGGACTTGATTTGCTTGTAGACTTGAATGGTGCAAATGCTGGTTTCTTGGATGAGAGGATGTGAATTGTGCAAGTTTAAAGCCCTTAAAATGCTAATTGATGGAGAAAGTTTTATTCATGCACAACGCTTACAATAGTAATTTAAAACTATAGCAATCTGGATATTTAGCTAGGCCACAAGATGGAATTTAATGTGCATTTCTCAAAGATAAATGGAACACCAAAAAATTGCAACAATTCTTTCAGATAAAAAAGGCAGGTTGCATGGAGCATGCAAGAGTAGGGCCAAAATTGAATGCAAACCATGTGCAAATATTTAAGGGGTCATTATTGAAAAGTAATATGCTAATGGTGTTGATGACTATAATGGCACCTCAATGTGGCAGGGATGCCTCCATGTGCAATCCTTGTAGGTGATTGGAAGGATGAACTACCTCTTATGGTGATGTAACCACCATTCCAAAATGATGGATGATCACAAAATTTGATTACAAGAGTAAAATCTCCTTCACTACGAAATGGTGCTGCTATGCAAAGGAAATATTGATGCTAATGGAGTATCCTTTTTCCTATCGATGGATTTGGCAATGGATAGGTACTTAATAAATAGAGGAGTCGCCAATATGTGGCCACTAAAAACCTACAAAAAATTCCACAAGAAGCCCTTATAAATAGATTGAAATAGGCCAAAAAACCTCTATGAAAAAGGGCAAAAAAACCACAAAATCACTACAAGTAGGCTAATGAAGGCCACAAACTACCTACAACAATAGGTCAACTAGGTCGAAATTCTGCACAATAGGCCAAAATGACCAAAAAATTTGCAGAATGCAAATATCTGTCCTAACAAGCAAATTGATAGAGGGCAGATTGGCCCTTTGTTAATTTTTTTCCAAATTTTTTCAATTTTTTTGTAAAATGGGCACAAAGGCCAAAAAAGTGCAAAAAATGAAAATTACTAAAATTGATGAAACAAAAGATGTTTTTAATTTCTCAAGCCTTTTAAACATGATGATGCTATATGTTTGGCTCTATGATGCTCTATTGATACCTGGATATGTGTGGGAATTACCTCAATGTGGAAAGGAAGTTCTCCCATGGCTCTAATAGCATGTTGGAGAATGCCAAGATCAAAGAGAGCATGAAACAACTTCCACAAGTGAATAAATTATGCACAATATTATATCTATCAAATATGAAATGAAGAGTGTATAATGTACAATGATCAAGCCTTGCATATATAGGCAAGGATTAGGATGTAGGAAGGTATGATTGAACTACTAAAGTTCTACCCATCTCTAGGTGGGACACTTGTGAGCTCACTTGACAAGTGGTTAAGCAAGTATCAATAGGCAAAAAGAGGACACATCAATAGTATACCTATAAAATATGAAATTAAGAGTGTATAATGTATAATGATCAAGCCTTGCATATATAGGCAAGGATGAGGATGTGGAAGGTATGATCGAACTACTGATTACCCATCTCTAGGTGGGACACTTGTGAGCTCACTTGACAAGTGGTTAAGCAAGTATCAAGTCATGAGGACACATGTCTCAACCATTTTAAGTGAGACAAAAGAAAATAAACCTAAATAAAATTAAACTAGTTGTGAATAGGTCAATCATAAAAACATGATTAACTCTATAGTTGTAATAATGACTCTATTTAAACTAACAAATTTCTCTATATATTATCTCCAAAAATTTGATGCAAATATAAATTATAGGATAACTAAGAAAAAATTAAATTATTATCACTCAAAATAATGAAAACTTTCCCCCAAAAATCTATAAAAGGATCATTCCTCCTCTCATTATAATAACCACATGCTCAAGTTTTCTCTTGTGAAATATATATTTTATTTTCCTTCATGGAGATCTAGAACCTTGGAGCATCATAATCAAGATTTAAAGCTGATTTATATAATATTTTAACGTCATATCTATTTTTATTCATTAACAGTGTTGTAAAATAATATTAGGTAGTTTTTGTAATTAAATAATTTTGTTTCATTTTCAAATAATGCAAATAGATACCCCTCATGATATTCATAAGATAATGGAGCATGGTGTTAGTGCAATAGTAGTAATATTCCTTTGATAGAGGTATGTGGTAGATTAGTAAATTTTACATTATATTTGTTGTTTTATCTATCTACTGTTGAAATTGAATGATATTCATTTGTAGTTTAATTTCTATCTTGATGGTTTCCACAAGACTTTATAACTCGCCAGTTGTGAGCATGCCCCTATTGCAGATGAACATAGTGATTATTTATGAAATAAGTGATTACTTTGTTATATGTCATTCTATAATTCAATTTCTAGATATTAATATCTATATTTTTTTATTATATTAGGTGGAGTTCCACACAACTTTATATAATAGGATGAGTGAATGAGTTCAAAAGAGACCACCATCATATGCATTTACATCTTGTCGACAGTCAAAGGTAGCTCATGATCTATTTTCTTCCCCTATAGGGAAGCAACTATATTAGGGTCCTTTGTTGTATACCTATATGACATTCTTGAAGATATATTTGGTATTGTACATATATGTGACATTGTATTTCTATATGACTTTCTTGTATATATCTTATACTTTTATTGATATATAATGTTGTATGCCTATATGAATTTTTGGTTCATGCAAATATTTTTTACTAATGTTATCCATATTTGTATTATAAATTGTTAATTGAATAAATAAATAATAAACTGATACAACTATAAATAATTAATGTTATCCATATTTGCAGTGTAGATTATTAATTGAATAATTGCACAAGGCTCACTTTTCCATGTAATTTATGTAAGCATTGTAATTAATCATTTATAATTTTCCTCAAACATGTTTATAGGGCATCTAGATGATATTGTGAAATAGTCAAATGCCTTCTAGGGGTGTGGGATATCCTCTAGGCTAGGTGTTTTGATACATGTTCTTGCCACTATCATTTCAAATCTAGGATTTTTATCTTAAACCTTCTAAATTTTGTAACTAATTCATAAAACTATTCCTTTCTTTAATGGCCTTGAAGACTATCTACTATCCTTTAACTCATGGCTTCATATTACCCTCCATAAGCACCTTGGATACCCTTTATTGACAAAATAATAGGCCAATATCTTCTTGTCTAGTCCTTGTCACTCATCTTCTATACAACCCTCTACAAGCGACCTCTACCCTTTTATCCTTTTGAGCTCATTGAAGTACCAGAATATTTTCTCATACATTTTTACTCCTTGACTATCTACCATCCTTGCATAAGGTCACCATCACTATTCATGCTTTGTATCACTACAAACTTTAGACTGCCCTTTTGAACTCTATGCTTTGTATCAAATTCTTTGTAATGTGAACATTGTATAAGGCTATCTTTTTATCCATTATTCATGACAATCATGCCCTTTGAAAATAAGATTGTATTGTGGCCTTGTAACACTATCCTTTGTTTCATGGGATTTCCAAGATATTAGATGATTGCCATCTTGTCCTTCATGTCACTGTCCTCTTCTTTTTTGAGGATTCTCTACTATTATTTCCCAATTGAACTGTCATCCTTTCACTAAAATTTTAGTAGGTCTTCAAAAATTGTCTCATATCTCTAAGGTTATTGCCTTCTTGAATGCCAAGGTCACTGTGAAGACCATTTTCACTATCTTGAACATAGTATCTCCTATAGTAAGATGTCCTTCATTTCTTCCAATCATTGTCCAATAATCGTCCAATCAACTTGTGAACTTCTATTATGACCATGTCCCTCATGTCCCAAAGAACTTCCATACCTTTTTAAGAACTTTGTTATTCACTAAATATAATAAACTTTCCATATATGCATCTAGAATCATCTTATACCCATATTAATCTCTAACATATGAAAGCACTATCTTTGATAGCTTTAGATCTGACCTTTGATAACATAAGAACTATGCCCTGGATTTTTTTAATTCACCTATCTATTGTTAACTTTGTCATTTCCATTTTCCAAGGATTCATTATCATTTGAAATTTTGTCACACACTCATCATTATGTCAAAAAGTTCATTGTTTGAAACATATATATATTTCTTGATAATTAATTAAATTTAGAGTTCTAGAAATTCAGGAGAAAATAATTGATAGTGGAATTTTTTAGGGTCACTTCACACAATGTGGCCAATTTTTAAGGAAAAATACTCTTCCATTCACAAGTTATTGAAGCTTGAATTAAGAAAATATGGAATGTGTTGATCAAGTTACAAATTATAACAAAGTTTTTACCTCAAAATCATTTTTCTTCATCAAGATTATGAATCATATCCTTTATTTATGGCTTGGAGAGGTAGCTTCAACTTATTTGACATCAAATTGAAGAGAGGAAAATAAGTTTGAGACATTCAAGACAACAAAGGAGATAGTCATGGTTGATGAAACTACTATTAAAGTAGTAAAAACACAATCATTTTCTCAAAATGCAACAAAATTCAAAATCAGATTTAGTTTTGGTAAGCTTTGATCAAAATGCTCATTATCCAAAAACCTTTTTATAGGAAATGTCCTCAGTAAATAGTAGTTCATGTGACAAAACGTTGGTTAAAATGACTTCCAATGAATCTTAGCAAAAATACACAAAGTAAAATTAATAAGCATCAAATTCCAATAATTTTCACAAGATCAAAGAGCTTCTTTGATACCAAATAATATGGAAAACAAAGCAAGAAAAAATCAATGGAGAAATTTAATGAATAAACAATATTCTATGTAAAAATGAATTACAAAACTTGTATTTCCAATATACCTTTGTGAAGAGAAATATACAATTACATAGACATGAATAGAACCTAAAATAAAATATTTTGAAATATTTTTTAAATATTAATGTAAAGACTAAAATTATCCATTAACTATTTTATACTAAACTCCTAAGATGTTCACAACTAACCTTTAACTTTTTAACTTTTATTTTTAAATTCTACATAAGATAAACACCAATATAATAATTATAATCCTATGAACTAGTGACTTATATATACCCTATGTATTTCTTATGAATTGTCATCACTATATTAGGGATCATGGAGCATGCTTAGACAACATATAACAATAAAATTAAAATAAATAAACACAACCCAATGTAAAAATCCAAGAAATATTGAAACCCATCATATCCACCAGTTTAACTAGCTTTAGTTGATTGGTATGTTTTAGGATTAACCTTCATTTAGTTATAGGAAAATATAAGCTTATATAGATGCAAGTTTGAGGCTTAAATAAAATATTTTGGGTATATTATTAGGTGTACTATAATGCCACTCAATAAAATATTTACATTATTCTATAGCCATGCTAAATAGTTGGTTTCTATTTAAATTCATTTCCTTTCATTTTATCATTCATTTTATTTAATTTTTTCTAGTAAATGTTGGTAAGATTGTTTTTCATTCATACAAATTATTTTTAATGCATTAAGATAATATTAAAATCAATTTTACTAACAAATTGTATGTAAATTATATGAAATTATTGGGATGATTGTTTCTAATATTTATGTTATAAGGGTGTTTTAGATTCATTTTTTTTAAAGAAACATGTAGAACAAATTAGTATATGAGTCATTTCTTTAGAGATTCAAAAAATTTAAGAAAATAAGTATAATAAAAAAGAACTAGAAGCATAGGAAAAAGGAAACTTGCAGATCCAATAGCAAAAACAAGGCTTGAAAGTTACTTTCTTGAGAATGAATATTGTGCACCTCCTTTGTAGCCTTTTTAGTCTTTATTTAGAATGAGTATTGTGCTATGTTTGTTCTATGAAACTTGACAACCACAACCGCTATTAAAATTTATTCTACTACTTACTATAGCCTCTTATATCATGCAAGTCCATGGGTAGATAAAATATTTATTACTAAGCTGCTTGATGTTGGGTGAGAAGTTTTTTCTAGAATTTATCCATTCTACAATTCATATAAGAAGAAAACAAATAGCAAGGAGAGTTTCCATCAAATTATAGGATGATGAGGTCAATTATGCATCAATGACAATTATTCTAAGTGATCATGAACCAAGACTGTTTGAGAAAGTAGTAGAAAAGAAACATGGTAAAGTGTTATGAATTGGAAGAGATGGATTGAATAATCACAACTAAATATTTGAGTCGGTGTGGTTACCTAGTATTAAAAAATTCATTGATTGTAAATGGGCATTCAAAACAAAGCTTAAAATTGATGGTTCATTGATAAGCACAAAGCAAGATCGATGACTATAGAAAGAAACAAAATCAAAGTGTGTTGAAGGTATCCAAGAGTATAGTCTCCCATGCTCACACAAAGCATATTGTAAATACATCACATAGTTTTTTGTTTGATGAATTAAAGTCTAGGGGGAAGTGTTGGAAATAAAAACTCCATTTCGTCACAATCTCTAGGAATCTATTATGTAGAGACACATCTGCCTATATATTTGACTTATTTAAAGGATTTTTGGATCCCTAAATAAACAATTTTGAAAATCTATTCAAAGCTCTCTAATTTCAACATGAGATAGGGTAGTTAAAAATAAATGATTAAAAATAATAATAAATCCTCAAAAGAATAAAGAAGTGGTTGGCTTGGTGACTTCACTGACATTTATCTATCCACTTAATATTGAAGGTGTTTTTTGTGATATGCTTGAAACCTTAAATTAACTTGTAATTTAGAACATTGATGATTCCTTTCTAAAAATTCAACTATTCAAAACAAAGGCTAATAAAAAACACATGTAAGGATCTCAAATTATAACATGTTTTGATGAACTTTTCTTTATGACCCAATACATGTTGACCTTGTAATGCCCTCTCATAACATTTTATTTAAAAACAATCTATAATTAAAAAATAAAATAAAATACTTTATTTTATTAGAAAATTTAAAATAACGTTAACGACTTCCTAAGTTTTTTTTCGCAGGATTCATATTTTTCTAACGTTAAGAGAAGCTTCTGTCACTAAAATTATCTAAAAATTGTGTATAATGATCGGAAGGAACACCATTCAAATGGAGCAGCTAAGAGTGAACAAAAATGACTTATTCTAAACAATGACGTATTCTTTTTTAATTCGGATTGATGCTGAAGAATTCTTCGAATGCCGCGTCTGAGAATTTTCTATTTTGCTTGAAAGAGTAAAACCCTTACGACTTTTAAGTTGATCTCGTCAACTGTCCTGCAACATTCTTGGGCTCTGCTTATAAATTGCTCCTGCCATGTTTAGTTCACACATCAATAACACTTCCCTTCTTAGATTTTTCCTTGTTAGTAGACAGCTATGGCCAACACCGCGCTTGCTGGGTTCATCGTTCTCCTTCTCCTCGCGATGTCTGCAATGTGGTCGGGCAAGGCGGAAGAAGAAGATATAAGGAAGCCCTATATTATTCACATGATCAAATCCATGAAACCCCAGCATTTCAATTTACACCAACACTGGTACTCTTCAATGCTCAGCCAAGTTTCACAGTCGGATCCGAATGCAAACGAGATATTATACACATATGATACTCTGCTGCACGGCTTCGCTGCAAGGATGAGCGAGGGTGAGGCTGAAGCCATGGAGGATATGGAGGGGTGCTTGGCCGTAATCCCTTCCTCCCTCAATAAAGTTGCCACCACACATACGCCAGAATTTCTGGGTCTCTCCTCCTCCTCGTCTTTTCCTGGATTATGGTCTCAATACTCTACCTATGGCGAAGATATCATTGTGGGCGTGATCGACACAGGCATATGGCCTGAAAGCAAAAGCTTCAGTGATACAGGCCTTGGACCTGTTCCCTCCAGATGGAAAGGCACGTGTGAAAGCGGGCGGGCCTTCAATTCATCGCACTGCAATAGAAAAATAATTGGAGCTCGATACTTCTATAAAGGCTACCAAAATAATGTTTCTAAAATTAATGAAACGTTGGAATACATGTCTCCCAGAGACGACAACGGCCACGGCACACACACAGCCTCAACTGCCGCGGGAGCTGCAGTAACGGGCGCCTGTTTCCTCGGTTTCGCCAACGGAACGGTCAGAGGAATGGCTCCTCAAGCCAGGCTGGCCATCTACAAAGTCTGCTGGGAAGATGGTTGCGACGAGAGCGACATCGCTGCCGCCATGGAACAAGCCATTGTTGATGGCGTCGACATCCTTTCTATCTCAATTACCTCAGATGACGTGCCATTCCATCTGAACCTCAGAGCCATTGCAGCGTTTGGGGCGACAGAAAAGGGTGTTTTTGTTTCTGCCGCGGCAGGAAACAGTGGACCATTTTCATCTACTCTGAGTAACACAGCGCCATGGATTACAACCGTAGGTGCGAGCAGCATCGACAGAGATTACCCAGCTTCTCTAGTATTGGGCAACCAAGAGATATACAGAGGCACCTCCACCTTCAAAGGAGGAGATGGAAAATTGCAAGGGCCATTCCCTCTGGTGTATGTCTCCGCCAGCAACAGCTCAAAGCGTTGCCTTGATGGCAGCCTCGACCCTAATGTGGTAAAAGGTAAGATAGTGTTGTGTGATCAGTTGTTATTATCTGGCACCCAGGAGAAGGCTGACGAAGTAGCTAGAGCAGGCGGTGCCGGAATGATTGTTGCCAATGAAGAGCTCCTCGGAGCACAGCAGCAGATTTCCAGCACTTTCAATTTTCCCGCTATCAGCGTAAGTTTCAAAGCTGGTGAAAGAATAAAGTCCTACATCAACAGCACATTGAATAATGCCACGGCCACCATGCGTCTCACAGGATTGACTATCGTGGGGAAGGCAACAGCCGCTCCCATTGTGGCTGCTTTTTCATCGAGGGGCCCGAGCGTAGCATATCCTTCAGTTCTCAAGCCTGATATCATCGCTCCCGGTGTGAACATATTGGCAGCATACGCCGGAGATGTGAACTACTACTTAGATTCGGGGACCTCCATGGCGTGTCCTCATGTCAGCGGCATTGCAGCGCTGATGAAAGCCATCCATCCCACCTGGAGCCCTGCCACTATCAAATCAGCTCTCATGACGTCTTCCTACATCGTGGATAATACGGAGCAGCCTATCAAAGATTCAGTTACCATGGAGGCAGCCATTCCTTTTGATATGGGTGCAGGCCACGTGGACCCAAGAGCTGCGCTAGATCCTGGGCTTGTCTACGACATTGCACCGCAAGATTATATAGATTTTCTCTGCTCTCTCAACTACACCGGACAACAAATTGCTCTTCTAACAAAGGAGTCAGTTTCCTGTCCAAACTCCAGTTCGGAAGCCGGAGATCTCAACTACCCATCGTTTTCTATTGTGTTTAAGCCCGGCAACAATTGGGTCAAGGTGAATAGAAGAAGTGTGACGAATGTGGGTGCAGAGGGTAATGTGGTGTATAGAGTGAGTGTGGAAAGCCCTCCTGGCGTAAACATCAGCGTGGAGCCTCAAACCTTGGTGTTCAAAAATCTTTACGATAAAGCCAGCTATAGTGTGAAGTTTGAAAGCAATCTAAGAATCCCATCTGCATCCGAGGATGACAGAAAGGGATTTGGAGAGATACGTTGGACTTGTATTCATGGGGGAACACATGTCGTCCGTAGTCCAGTTGCATTCACGTGGCAAGCTTTCAATTAATCAAGACTAGCCCTGCTATGTATTAATGTCATTTGCAAAGACATATTATGCTGTTGTAGAGCAACGATTTGACATCACCCAATTTCATCCTTGTTCATAATTAATATTATTCAGATTCAATTTTCTTTAATTGGGAATGAAATTCTTTTTCATATATTGATTTTTGAGAAATTAAATTTGAACGCATAAAGGTATTTAGTTAAATGGAGTATAAATTTATTGTTGATGTCACACATAATTTAATCGATCAAGTATATAAATTTAATGTTGTTTGACTAATTAATGTGAGAGTGTTAGAAAATGCTCAAAATTTTATGTGGATCAATTCTAAATCTATTAGAGTCAAACCCATGGATCATGGAATCAATCTATATAATGAGATTGATTTAGTGACTCATGGGATCAACCTAGTAGAATGTAGACTTTAAAAACCGTTTTTTCTTGATCTTTCATATCTAAGTGCTTGTAAGGACATGTTGTATTTAAAATAATATCTCTAGGGAAGTTGCACATCATAAGAGACATGTTCTCCTACACTAGCCTCCTATTTGGATCAACTTTACTGTTCTAAGGGAATAATCAAGTACAACCTTTTCAAGCATGTGGATGGCCTAGATGATTCTTATGTATATTTTAACTATTTTTGTGCTTTTTAGAAATTAGAGTCTTTACTAATGATTTCTCTTTAGAAAATTTTCTAATGTGAAGATTAATTGCACAGGTAAATGACTTTAAATACATGCACATTGTAAAAGGTTGCACAAACATGTTTGAAAGGGTGGCAATTGGAATATATTTTTTAAAACTTAGGGTTAATCCCAAGCTCCTTATGATTGACCCCATGTGGCTAAAAAATGACTATTGGCGTCAAAGTGCAAATCTTCAGACATGGAATGAATGCATGGGGATAGGTTTGAACACAAGTGCAATAATTTATGTGTAGGTGATAGGTATATGTGAATGAGTGTAAATGAAAGGAAGATAAGGTGCAAAAAATAAGAAATGTATGGACATGTGAAAAATAGGAAGTGATAAGAATTAGGCCATGAGTCATTCTTGACACAAGAGAATGCCACTTATTGATCTATGTAGTTGCATTAAAAATTTCCACAAGTTTTGGCACCAAAAAAATATAGAAATGGCATGGGTATGAAAATTTCTTCATGATATTTCCCCCTCTTTGATGTACATGTGAATCCTAATTATGCCTTAATTTTAGTGAACTCATCTACTCTTGCATCCCTAGAGTTTGACCTTAAGGCTATGCCTTCATTGCTTTGGATGATTTTAGATTTGTACTTTTAAATTTCTATATCATTTTCATATCTTACTAGGCTTTGTGGTCCTTATCCTTTCCTATTTCATTGCTATTTCTTTCGCCTAGAGTTTTTTTCTATTGTCTGACCTTTTTATTTACCCTCCCTACTCACCCTTATATACATCATTAGGATTTCATTGTCATATCAAATATATCATTAATTTTTTTATTTTTTTTATCTGAGAATGATTCATGCTGCCTTATCTTCATCATTTTCACAATGCATTATCTATTTGATGAGTTAAGTTCATAAAATTAATTGTCCTTTGAGAAGGAGCACTTGTCTATACCAATTATGGATTCCCATTCTAAGAAGAATTTATATTCTCATATAGAGAACCACTTGGATGATCAATAAGAATATGATCACGAGGCTTCTTGCCTAAGAAATATATCTCACTTTTTGGACAAGATGCTTCTATAAAGAAGATGAATCTCTTCACCAATTAGTTAATGATTTGAAGACATGTATATTTTACATGGCATTGGCTCTTTATTGACCTCATCTAATAGTATACCTTTTTATTCCTCATCCTCTTTTGTTCCTACCATTACCCCTACTCTTACTACCTCCAATTGTAGGTCTTACAAGTTGTCATCTCTCCTTCTAATTTTCTCATTATATCAGTCGCTTGATAAGGTTTACCTCCTAATTATGACACTTCTACCATACATTCTTCTAGTGCTTCCATTCCCTCCAGTTTTTGATTCACATCCCTTCTTTTCACTCACATAATTGTTTGTGCTACACACTCCACCCATATATCCCATGCTACACCTCATTCCCAACCTTGGGTTATATCATCCCTCCATCTCACCCTATGACTAAATCCTTCTATAATGTTATCCGTCAATCCATGGCTTAACTCACAACCTTATTATACCATTTCTATTGTTTCACATCCCTAATACTAACCTTGTTTCTACACGCCACCATTGATATATTCTTACAATAAATGGCTAATATTAAGGTAAAATTCAATGAAATTAAGGATGCCATCACATACAATCCTTTATATTACATGCCATCAATGTTTGAGGTTGTTACATGTATATTTCCCATTGATTTTGTGGTCCCTTATCACTACATAGTTCAACTTGGATATTGTCAACCATTGTTAGAGCCACTTGAATTCTGTGACTTTTCCAGTCCTGTCTCAGATTAGCAAACTTTTGTAACTCAATTTTGGAGATGAAATTCTGTAAAGACCTTGATTATTATTGATTTGAAGCTCTTGCCTACTTTCTCTTTGCATTTTTGTGTTCAGTCAACTGATTGATCAAGCTTTTAGTGAGGTAAATGTTTATTTACTTCGAGCTTTGTCTCAGATTCTAGAACCTTTATGCAGAAAGCATGTTTTTGCAGGTCACAAATTGTGTCAAAAGATGCAATGAATTCTAGATGTGAAATTAACTTTCCTTCTAGGAATCTTAGCACCAAGACTTGTTTGTGAAACACTTTTGCAAAAATTTATGCGGAAGTGAGTTGTGCAAAATTTATCTTTAGTCATTGCAAGCAAGTGTATGAAGTCTAGTTTCAAATCCAAGTAACATTCGGTGTATCACCATAGGATTTAGTTTTATCTTTATGCATTCCCTCTCCCTTTCCCTTTACGAAATCGGTAGTTTAGGTGATACCCAAGGAAGTCGGCCTTCTCCAGAGGTTGACCTCTGTTTATAAAAAACCAACATCTTTAGAGGTCTTCCCATGTTACACTGAGGTGTTGAATGTCAGGTTCAACAATTTGGATTAATTGCAACTTGTAGCATGTAAAGTGCAATAATATTTTTGTAGAAAGATAATTTTGACCATAAAAGGAATTTGGCTCCATTATTCAAAAGAAACATTTTATATTATTGATTAAAAATATCATTACAAAAGAAAATTAATGTATTAAGCTCCATGTCTTAAAGTTTAGTGGTGCTAACAACTTTGGAGAATATGTCATTAGATAAAAAAATATTTTTATATCTCTACTCCATCATCGATGGGACCACAACAAGATATCCTACCATAAGATTGTTTCACCTTCATTAAACCCTCTCCTAATGATTAAATATCTAATTACATTTATAAAGAAAAACATACTTTATTCATCAAAAGATACTTTTAAAAGATATTTCAATTTGTGAAATCACATATTGTACCTAAAAAATTAAAAAAAAGTTGGGTTAAATGTAATAAAAATAAAAATTAACAAAAAATTAAAGTAATTATTTAACCAACACTGTCTTTGTTTGATCGTGTGTGATCAATAATTCCTCGCTTGATTAAATCTTTACTCTAGCTACAAAAACCTTACAAAATGTTATCATTATTGATTAAATCCTAAATATATAGACATTTATATAATATCATTTAATGTTAATTAAATTTTGAATTTTAAAATGTGTTGATGTCAAGGCACGTTATATATTTCCTTACAACCTTAGCTACATTGGAGTGGATAGACTTATTGGTGAGACTTAATGGGTTGTATGGTGTAAGGATTCTCTTTATTGGACCACAACTAGGGGAGAGGACCCGGTAGTTGAGCACCCTAACTTCACGCTTCTAATTATCCTACATGGAAATTTCAAATCACTCTCAATTTTTTACAGCAGCTTACTTGGCAAGTCCCTTGCTTATAACTAAGGTTTAAGGCCTCATTATCAAATATGATGCCACATCAACAAGTTTTTTGTCAAGGAGTCCAAAAAGGCCCAAAAATAAAGAAGTGAGACCAATACTTGTGCATTCATAGAATGTTTTATTGACCGTTGATGTGGAATCACATGATTCGTTGCTTTTTAGATCAAAAGAATATATTTTGTTTAATTATGGGTAGTCATCATCAACACTAACAACTTTAAAGTCACAACTATTGATCCAATATTGATAAAAATATTGAACATTGTATAAACAAATACTATCACAACTATTAAAACATGCTTAGATAGTGTGTCCTCTCCCCTACATCATTATGGTAGGGGAGCAAGGTTTTTGTCATTGTGGATAGGTGAACTATTAGAGACATTTTCTAGAATTGGTGAGGAATTTTCACTTTTGAGTGAGCCGTGTCTTTGACATTGGGAGCTGCCTAACAAAATTTTCTTACTTACCACTGTGACTGAGAAATACGTCAAACTTTTGCCCGTAGTCATTGTTAATCAAAACAACGAGAAACTTTTAATGTTGGATTCATTTAGCCGAGAAAAACATCAACGTTCAAATCAAATATTGCATCTCACCCGCTCAATCAAATTTAACTGACTACTAGTTAGACGGGAGAGGGATTTAAAAATAGTTACAACTTAACTGAGAGGGATAACCATGACAGTGAATAACAGGAAAACTGAATTGGAATAAAAAACTTTTGACTGGATCAGAGCTTAGAATGTGATCTTTAAGCCCATCAATAAAGTTGCAGATTTTAAATTATTATTTCTTAATAGAAATTGTCGGATTCACATTTTTGTTACTTTTAATAATGTGGGTTTAGATTAAGAAAAGCTTCCGTCACAAAAATGATCTGAAATTTGTGTACAATGATCAGAACGAACACTCATTCAACTGGGGTAGCTGAGAGTGAGAAAAACGACTTAGTCTAAACAGTGACCTATTCTCTTTTAGTTTCGATTGAAGCTGCCGAGTTCGAATGCAGCGTCTGAGAATGTTCTATTTTGCTTGAAAGAGTAAAACCCAAACACGATGTTACGACTTTTAAGTTGACCTCGTCAATTGTCCTGCAACGTTCTTCGGCTCTGCTTATAAATTGCCCCTGCCCTGTTCCGTGAACATATCACTAACATTCCCCTTGCTAGATTTTTCCTTGTTAGCAGCCAAATATGGCCAATACCGCGCTTGCCAGGTTCCTCATTCTCCTCCTCTTTGCCATGCCTGCAATGCGGTTGGGCAAGGCAGAAGAAGAAGATATAAAGAAGCACTTTATTGTTCACATGATCAAAACCATGAAACCCCAGCATTTCAGTTTACACGAACACTGGTACGCTTCAATGCTCAGCCAGGTCTCGCAGTCAGATCCAACTGAAAATGGGTTGTTATACACATATGATACTCTATTGCACGGCTTTGCTGCGAGGCTGAGCGAGGGTGAGGCTGAAGCCATGGAGGGTATGGAGGGGTGTTTGGCCGTAATCCCTTCCTCCCTCAATAAACTTGCCACTACACACACGCCAGAGTTTCTGGGTCTCTCCCCGTCCTCGTCTTCTCCTGGGTTATGGTCTCAATACTCTACCTATGGCGAAGATATCATCATTGGCGTGATTGACACAGGCATATGGCCTGAAAGCAAAAGCTTCGATGATGCAGGCCTTGGACCTGTTCCCTCCAGATGGAAAGGCACATGTGAAAGTGGCCGGGCCTTCAATTCATCGCACTGCAATAGAAAAATCATTGGAGCTCGATACTTCTACAAAGGCTACGAGGAGCAGAACGGGACTCCGATTAACGAAACCTTAGAATACAAATCTCCGAGAGACAGCGATGGGCATGGTACCCATACAGCTTCGACCGTTGCTGGGGCTGCAGTTCCCGGGATCAATTTTTTTGGCTTTGCCAACGGGACGGTCAGAGGGATGGCTCCTCAAGCCAGGCTGGCCATCTACAAAGCCTGCTGGGCAGACAGTTGCTATGACGCGGACACGGTTGCTGCCATGGAGCAAGCCATTGCTGACGGCGTCGACATCATTTCTATTTCAATTGGCTCACAAGATACGCAATTTTACAATAGCAACAGAGCTATTGCAGCATTTGGGGCCATTAAAAAGGGTGTTTTTTTTTCTGCCTCGGCAGGCAACAGCGGACCTTCTTTGTCTACTCTTGGTAACGTCGCGCCCTGGATTACGACGGTGGGAGCGAGCAGCATCGATAGAGATTTCCCTGCATCTGTTGTTTTGGGCAACCAAGAGATCTACAAAGGTACTTCCACCTACAGCCTAGTAGATGATGCAACATTGCAACGGCCTCTGCCATTGGTGTATGTATCCACCAACATCAGCACAAGCCGTTGCCTCGCTGGCAGCCTTGATACCAATTTGGTTAAGGGCAAAATTGTGGTCTGTGATCAAATATCTTCCTATGGAGAAGTGGCGAGAGCAGGGGGTGCAGGAATAATTGGGGCAAATAGTATGCGTTATGGGTCACAACAGCTCGTTACCAATCCTAACACTCTGCCGGGTATCAGCGTGAATTATACAACTGGAGAAAAAATCAAAGCTTACATCAACAGCACCGGGAATAACGCCACGGCTACCATGAGTCTCAAAGGATTGACGGTTGTGGGAAAGCAAACAACTGCTCCCATCGTGGCTGCGTTTTCTTCAAGGGGGCCGAGCAAAGGGTATCCCCAGGTTCTCAAGCCGGATATGATTGCACCGGGTTTGAACATATTAGCAGCATTCGCCGGAGAGTTGCCGTACAATATCCTTTCAGGGACTTCCATGTCATGTCCCCACGTCAGCGGCATAGCAGCGTTGATAAAAGCTATACACCCTACATGGAGCCCTGCCGCCATCAAGTCCGCGCTCATGACATCATCCTACTTGATTGACAATGCAGAGCAGCTTATCAAGGATTCAAATACAATGAGAGAAGCCAACCACTTTGCCTTGGGCGCGGGTCATGTGGATCCAAATGCTGCGGTAGACCCCGGGCTTGTCTACGACATGGCACCTCAAGACTACATCACCTTCCTCTGCTCTCTCAACTACACCGGACAACAAATTGCTCTTCTCACAAAGGAGTCAGTTTCCTGTCCCAACTCCAGTTTGGAAGCCGGAGATCTCAACTACCCATCATTTTCTATTTTGTTTCAGCCGGGCAACAATTCTGCTAAGGTGAATAGAAGAACTGTGACGAATGTGGGTGCAAAGGGTAATGTGGTGTATAGAGTGAGTGTGAAGAGCCCTCCTGGCGTAAACATCAGCGTGGAGCCCCAGACGTTAGTGTTCAAAAATCTCTACGATAAAGCCAGCTACAGTGTGAAATTTGAAAGCAATCTAAAGAGCCCATCTGTATCTGAGGGTGACCAAAATGCGTTTGGAGAGATACGCTGGACATGTATTAATGGTGGAGCACAAGTTGTTCGTAGTCCAGTTGCATTAACCTGGCAAGCTTCCAATTAATCAAGCCTAGCTTTGCTATTTATGATGTCATTTGCAAAGACATATTATGCTACTGTAGAGCATATAATACGCAAGGCTACATATTCACGATTGAAAAGACTAAATTTCATCCTTGTCCACGATTACTATTATTCAAATTCAATTCTTTTCTTTTTTTCAATTGATTGTTTACGTTTGTAGGGAAGGAAATTCCTTTCTCTTCTCTTCTTTTTTCCTTAATTAAATGTATTTTATTTTCTTGGAATTAAATGTGTAACAAAGTTAAGGTTGTGAAAGCAACTTGTTACATTAAATTTTGAGAGGAGAATATGCAAATCTTTCAAATCTGATTTTAAATTGTTAAAGAAATAATTGAAAAACATGTATAAAATTGAAATAAGCAATATACTACAACATAATGATTTATATTTGGAAAACACTTTCAAGAGAAAATCCCCACACTTCAAAACAACTCAATATGTTAATTTGAAAAATTCTAATGACTACACTATACTCATAGAGCAAGCCTTCATAAGATTATTTACGAACATATAATACATAAGAAATTTGACAACATTCTAATAGAACTCTAGTACCTATAAATTCAAGATACAAACTACTATCACAAAGCTTAAATTTACAAGAAAATACAATACATACTACCAAAAAGGATATTATAAACTAAGTGCTAATACCACACACCAAAAATAGGTGCTACAAATGACCATATTGAAGGAAGAGGTAGATGATAGGAAAACAAAACAAAGCAGGGAACAGGAATGAAGTGCAAAAAATTTAAACACAAAAATAAAATTGATTTCTCTATTTCATATATTTTTCAAAACATACAATATTTCTATCATAAAACCAAATATAGAGTTGTTGCTATTTCTTTTACACTTAGAAAATATAATAGCATAAACTCCCTTATTTTTGACTATTGCTACAACACTGGTTGCTTCTACTAACCGATGCTACGGAAATATTGGTTGCTCTACTCTGCACTTCTATTTTTCATTACATTCAACTATCATCAAGAGTGACCACAAACTTCTATTAACCAAAAACTAGACAATTCTAGAACCTACGTAAGACCCAACAAAGGAGGGAAAAAGAAATGCATTTAATTATAGTTAGCTGGGAAATCTTGTCAAAAAGATTTTACATTTAAATTTTCATTCAAAATTTGTCTTGATGCATTCAATGGAAAGGAAGATTGAAATGAGTTTGAGCTGGAGAAAAGAAACTTCACACATGTGGGAATATTTGGAAAATATGCTAGGGACCAAAATTGAAAGTCTACGATGGATGAAATAAATGTTGGGTAGTTGAGATTATTTCCAACACTCCCCCTTAATCACAACTGCTACCATCCATGATGCCCAAGCTGTCTCTTTGATGAACAAAACTTTCCTTTCCCAATGGCTTTGTAAAACTATTTGCATATTGTTCTTTAGACCTACAATGCTCCAAAACAATTTCACCATCATTGATTAGTTCCCTTATGAAATGATACCGTGTATCAATATGTTTGCTTATTTTATGGAAAACTAAATTCTTGGATAGAGAAATTACTGAGTTGTTGTCACAATAGATTATAGTTTCCCCTTCTTGTTTATGCTTTAAATCTTTTAAAATTCTTCTCATCCATATGGCTTGACATGTTGCCCTTATTGTTGCTACATACTCAGATTCAACTGTAGATAGAGAAACAATTGGTTGTTTCTTGGAAGGCCATGAATGACTCCAGAACCCAAATGAAATGCATAACCTGATGTGCTCTTTCTATCATCTAAACCTCCTACACAATTGTGCTATCTATGTATCCAACTAGCTTGAAATCATTTGCTACACTATATAAAATTCTATATCCCTTGGTTTCATTAACATATCTCAATATTCTTTTGGCTGCCAACCAATGTGTCTCCTTTGGGGTCTCCTTAAACCTTGAAATCAAACTCACTACATACATTATATCAGGTCTTGTTGTAGTCAAATACATTAGACTTCCAACCATGCTTTTGTATAGGGTTGGGTTGACATTGTTGCCACAATCATCTTTACTTAATTTCAGACCTATGGTTGTTGGTGTTGGAGTAGACTTGATGTTTTGCATTTTAAACCTCTTCAAGATCTGATATGCATACTTTGATTGAAAAATAAAAAGGCCATTTTTATTTTGTTGCACTTCTATATGTATGAAGTATCTTAGCAACCCTAAATTAGTCATCTCAAATTCATTTTTCATAGTTTCTTTGATATCAACAATGAGGATATCATCATTCCCCATGAATATTAAGTCATCTACATACAACACAACAATTAAGATCTTACCATCACATTCCTTGATATACAGAGTAGGATTGCCATCACTTTTGCTAAAGTCATTGCTCAAGCAATATGTGTCAATTCTATTGTACCATGCCTGTGATGCTTGCTTCAAACTGTAAAGTTCCTTTTTTAGTCTATATACTTTTTCTTCTTTCCCTTTCACCTCATATCTAGGTGGTTGTTCTAAGTACACCTCCTCTTTCAATACTCCATTTAAGAATGTTGAATTTATGTGCATTTGATATACCTTCCATTGGTGTTGAGCTTCTATTGCTAATACTGCCCTTAGTGTTTCCATTCTTGCAACGAGAGAAAATGTTTCATCATAGTCTCTACCTGGTTGTTGTTTGTATCCCTTGACAACCAATCTTGCTTTATGCCTTTCAATCCTTCCTTCAACATTGCATTTGGTCTTATACACCCACTTTACTCCTATAACTTCTTTTCCTTTTAGAGGACTCACCAACTCGCATGTTTCATTATTTTCTATAGCATCTATTTCTTCATCCATTGCATTTATCCATTTTTCATCTTTAATTGCATCTTCAAAATGAAAGGATCATCAACATGTGAATATAATGCAAAAAGAGAATTCAGACCTATGTTGTTCTCACCTTCATTTTGCTCATAAAAATCTCTTATACTTCTGAGTTTTTGTCTTCTCAAACTTTCCAAAGTTGGATTTGACATATCACTTGAATTTGAACTTGTAGAATGTGGACTTAATAGGCCTGCACTATGAGTTCTTGTTGGTACTGGAGTTTGATGTCTACTTAAAGGTGTGTTTGCTTGAATTTGTGAGGTTGTCCTTGTGCTTGTTGAAGGTGTCACTTAAGGACCACTTTGTTGAAATTGAGTGGGAGTAGGAGGAGTCACATTTGAAGGAATACTTGTTGGTGTATTTCCTCTCTATCTTCTTGTTGTATGCTTGTTACATTCACTATTTTCTCTAAGTTGCCATCCCATGCTTCCTCTTCAATGAACTGCACATCTTTGCTGATTATCACCTTTTCGGTTATTGGATTATATAGCTTATATGCCTTTTATTCTTCATTATATCCCACAAATATGCATCTTTCTCCTTTGTTGTCCAATTTTTTTTTCAATTCATTTGGGACATGTGTAGATGCCACACATCCAAATACTCTCATATGAGCAACATTTTACTTTCTTCCACTCCATGCTTCTTCTGGAATCATATTCTTTAGACTCTTGGTTAGACATCTATTTATTATATAGACTGCACATAAAATGGCTTCAGCCCAATACTCATTTGACAAATGTTTTTATTTTACCATGCTCCTTGCCATTTCTATAATTGTTCTATTTTTTTCTTTCATCTACACCATTTTGTTGAGGTGTGTATCTAGTAGTGATTTTTTTGTGAATTCCATGATCTTTGCAAAATCTTATGAAGTCATTTTATATGTACTCGCCTCCTCTATCTGTTCTCAATGCTTTGATATAATGCCCACTTTGCTTCTCCACAAGAGCCTTGAATTGGCGAAAGTAATCAAATGTTTCATCCTTATGCTTTAAGAAGTAGACCCATGTTTTATTTGTATAATCATCAATGAATGTCATAAAATAATATCTTCCTCCAATTTAGGGTGTTTACATAGGACCACACAAATTTGAATGGACAACTTCTAATGGTGTTGCTGCCCTCATTAACTTTTCTATTGGAAATGATTCTCTATGTTGTTTTCCTAGAATACATCCTTCACATAGTCTTGTTGGTTTCTCTATGAGTGGCAATCCCCTTACCATGTTTTTCCTATGCAATAGGTTTAAGCCTCCAAATTTTAGGTGTCCAAATCTTAAATTCCATAACCAATTTTCATCTTTAATTTTAGCTTGAAATATTGTTTGTGTGACTATTGCACCTTTTCCTTTATCCACAAGTTGTTTTGTTTGAGCAAATTCTACTTTCAAATTTGGTTGTATCTTAAGGGGAAACATCCTATTGTTTGTCATTTGAACTTTTGCAATAAGTTGATTGTTGGGATATTTATCTAAGATTATGCATTCTCTATTTTTGAAAGATACTCTATATCCCTTTTGAATGAGCTAACCAATGCTCATCAAATTTTGTTTTAACCCAGGGACATAATAGACATCAAAAATAAACTCCCCCCCCCTTCTTAGTTAGAATATCAAATTTTCCTTTTCCCATAACTAAAACTTTGTTATCATTGTGTAATGTGACATCTGATTTTACATTCTCATCTAAATTAGAGAACAGTTTTGCATTCCCTATCATATGGTTGTTGCACCCTAAATATAAAAACTATACATCCTTTTGTTGTTCTTGTACAACATTACAGGCTAAAAACATACTACCCTAGTTTTCATTTTCTTTTGTAAAATTTACATTTTGTTGCCTAGAATCATATTGCTTCTTCCTACATTCATTCAAAAAATGCCCATATTTTTTGCAATAATGGCATTTGACTTGTGATTTATTATACCTTTGTCCTTGGGGCCAATTTTGATTGAAAATTTGGCTACTGCCTCGTCAACCTAAGTTTGATGGGTTGCTTCCACCTGAGTTTCATGGGTTGCTTCTTCCACCTTTATATGAATTTCTTCCTCTTCCTCATGAGTTTGATCTTCCTTTGCCTCTACCATGGCTAATTGTAGCTTGTGTCTTGAAAGTATGCTCCAATGATGATTTTTTTGTTCTACTCTTCTTTCTTCAAGTGTCTCACCATGAGACTTGATTTGATTAACTAGTTCAATAATTTGTGTGAAAAATAAGTCTATTGATTCAGTCTCCTTCATGACTATGGTCTCAAAATCTCTTAACAACATTTGCAGCTTTGTTGTCTTCACCTTAGCCATTCCCTAGTATGTTGTTTGCAGAATATCTTGGGCTTGTTTATATTTTGTTGCTACTGCAACTCTTGGAAAGATACTCTCATGCATTTCTTGGAAAATAGAGAAAAGTGCTTTAGAATCCTTCTTGTTATCTCTTAAAAGATCCTTTTATGGTTGTGTTAGAGCATTGTATGTTGTTGCATCTGTTGGTTTTGGGTAACCATTTTCAACAAATTCCCAAATGTCCTAAGGTTAGAATAATTCCTTCATTTTGATTGACCAGTAATCATAATTCCTTCCATTGAATTGAGGAATTTGTGGGTTTGTCAAACTTGTGCTTGGAGTTTCCATTGATGATTGTAAACTCTTTGTGTTGAGAAAATCTTAACTCCTTCAAAATCCTTTAAAAAAAAATTCATCTCTAATAACCTTCAGCTCTGATACCACGTGAAGGAAGAGGTAGAGGACATGAAAACAAAATAGAGCAAGGAACAAGAATGAAGTGCAAAAAATTTAAACACAAAAATTTAGTCAAATGATTTTCTCTATTTCATATGTTTTTCAAAACATATGATATTTTTGTCATAAAACCAAATACAGAGCTACTACCCTTTCTTTTACACTCAGAAAATATAATAGCATAAAATCCCCTATTTCTTGTTGTTGCTATAGCACTGGCTGCTTCTAATAACTATTGTTGCAAAAATATTGGTTGCTCTGCTATGCACTTCTATTTTTGGTTACATTCAACTATCTTCAAAAGTGACCAAAAAATTATATTAACCAGATACTAGACAATTCTAGAACCTATGTAAGACCCAGTACAGGAAGGAAAAATAAATTCATTTAATTACATTTAATTATAGCCAGCTAGGAAATCTTGTCAAAAAAAAATTACATCTAAATTTTCATTCAAAATTTTCTTGATGCATTCGATGGAAAGGAATACTGAAATGAGTCTGAACTGGAGAAAAGAAACTTCACACATGTGGGAAGATTTGGAAAATATGATGGGGACCAAAATTGAAAGTCTACGATGGTTGAAATAAATGTTGGGTAGTTGGGATTATTTCCAACACATATAGACCCAAAAATATCTTATAAAGTGGAGACAAAAATTCTCTACCATAATGGATAAATTATTATAAGGAGTGGCTAATATTAATGGACAATTCAATGGAATGTTAGAAATATTTATTTATAAGTATATCTACATTAGAGTTGTCCACCTCTTAACTCTATTCATAGAGATACTTATTGGCAAGGTTAGCATGTTTTTGGAACAACTAATAGGAAGGTATGGATAGTCAACACAACATGCGTTTACATATTGATGTACATGACTATAGACCATGATTATAAATAACATGAATTTGAGAGAAGTAGCATATTTCAATATTTTTATAGACTATCAAAGGGAGGATTTTCTTCCTAAGGAAAACATGTTCAAAGAATGAATATTTTTAACTTGAATCAAACAAGTTTATGTATGTATGTAGATGAAGTTTCTAGGTAAATTAGAAAATAATAATATCAAACATATATATTTTTATTTAGGGGGACTAATGACTTAGATAAGTGTTTATAGATGGGTAGATATAATATATTGGAACATAATGTATGATTGATTTAGTAATGTGATTGATTTTACATAATGTATTCAACAATATTAAGGAAAAATTAAAATTTATATTGGTATTATTTTATCATGAATTTAATAATTCCCTCTAGATATATATTTCTACAAATATAAGTTTAGAATGTTTGATAGAAAAATAAATTTTTATTTGGTGTATATAGGAAAAAGGGAGCATTTCACTTGAGTACAAGCTCTTTTAAAACCTTAATTTCAAAAATTGTAATCAAATATTTTTTTTTATATGCATCAAATACCAATTTCCCTTTCTTAGATTAAATGGAACATTAATTTTCTTTTAAAATGCACTACAACCAAGCTATATACTTTCTTATATATTGTTTTTCATAGGATAAAAAAAATTGGAAGCTAGTTATTTCATAAAAGTAGAAAAATAAAACTTTAACAAGGTTGGATTTTCCTAGAGCTAAACTATTATCAATTATTAAGTGTAAAGTTAGAAACAAGTTGAATCAATTTTCTTTACATTCAGTTTTGTTTTATCAACCAAAAACATTTTTATTTTTATTTATATGGGGGAAAATACATGTAATTAAAAAAGGTTTGACAATAGGGAATTATAAGGGATTTTATTATTTAAGATTTAATTTATTCTATAACGATCATGAGCCACAAAAAGTATATGTAAAAAAAATATGGAACACCCTGATATGTTCAAGTGGCCTCCCATACCTTCTTGTGTTTTCACTCCTCACACTCTAACATACTACCCATTTCCATTTATTATTAAAATTTAAATTAATCATTCAATGGAGAAATGATTTTTTAATAAAAATTTAAGTTATTGATTAAGTGAAAAATAAGGTATAATGCACAATACTAGTTCATGTTAAAAGTTTAGTTTTCAGAAAAATCTTTCTTTGTCTCTAGATTTTAAGACATTGTAAAATTATCTTTATTCTATTGACATGCCTAGGGTGCTGCCACAATAATGGGTTACACTTTTTGGGATATCTAGTGAGTTTTTCCTAAAATCATATATTTTTGGAAAATATAATGATTTAAGCCATTAAAGGTTCCATTTAAAGGATATTAATTAAAGAGGGTTTGATCAAGACCCCTTGGATAGAACCTTATTAGTTTTAAACCATACCTATAATGGATTCTCCTCTACACCTATCAAAATTTTGATAAAAAACTACTTTTAATTTATCTTTTGGTGGATCAAATGAATTCATTTAAAATTTAACTTTTGTAAGTATGTAGCACTTATTATAAGCTTCCCTAAAAGTATAATTTTAAATATATTTATTTTGATTATTATATTTATTTTTTATTTCTTCTGAATGTAACATTTTCAATGAACATCAAGGTCTTTTTTTCACACATACAAAAAAATAGGAAAATAGAGAAAAAAAATTCTAAAAAGTACATGTGCACTAGGTATTGATGTCCTTATTTCAACAAAAAAGAATAAGTTAATTCAAATGTATACAAAAAACTTATGTAGTATGAAGTACACCTTTGTCCAAATTATAATTACTTTAACTTGGAAAATTAATTAAAAATAAATATGCAACAAAAAATTATGCAAGAATATCCATGCACTAGATATTGGTGTGAAAATTTTGTATTTTAAAAATTAGAATTGTATCCTTTCCATAGAAAAAGTTATGCAGAATGAAGTAAACATCACTTTAAAAAAATGTTGTTTAGTAGAAAAAATAAGTTATTAAAAATTACATTAAAGGATTCACAATTTATTTTTAAATTGTTTTAAAAAATATAATTAGAATCTACACAAAAAATCTCACAAATCACTAATTTGTTTCATTTTCAAATTCTTAATAGTTTAGCTGCTATAGGTGTAACAAAGTGAAGATCAAGTGAAACATGTTGATTTCAATGTCAAGTTTGGTCAAAATGTGTAACCTGTTATTATGGGATCACCCCCTAATGAATTATTTAAAAGGAGGTACTATGTAGAATATTAGTTGAGTTATTTTGTTGTATTAAGTTGGATGGGACCTAGAATTGAACTACTAGTGTGTGGCTTATAACTTATAGTAATTTATTTCTACATGAAACATCCATGTATAATGCATAATTTTTTTCTTTCCAAATTTTAAGTAATTATCTTTATCTTTATTTTATTGAAATTGTGTTTGATTATTATTTTCTCAAGGTGAAAGGTTATATGTTAGGGCCACCCAAAGAAAAGTCATATTCCAATTTAATGAATGACATATTGGGACCCTTTCCTAGCATTATTCAGATGATTTAATTCTATTTACTTCACATTAAATTTTAATTTTTCAAATGTCAAGTTTTAATTCCATGTGAACCTTGCTAACTATCTTATATACTAACTCTTGAAATTTATTGTGCTTTTATATAGTTTTAATGAAAATAATATCACTACATAAACATATTTATCCTAATTGAATAAATATAGTTAATAAGCACACAATTAATCTAGATTAATTGATTGGAATGATACTTTTATTAAATTTTTATAAACTAAATGTGATGGATCATGTGGTTTTTTGTTCTACAATTGATGATGTAGAAATATTGTAGATTCAATGTTGAATTGATTAATATTTATCCAAAAATTAATTTCCTTGATCAAGTGACTACCTTAAAGAATATTTGTGATCACAAAATAAAACCTTGTAGTTTGGAGCTAGACATCACAAGGTCAATTTTGATATCTGTATATTTTATTTGATGTGTGGAACTAATCTTTGGTGTGTGAAATTGATGTGTCAAAATATGATTTATAAAATACCCTACATTTCATTTTGTTGATATGTGAATTATTGAGGTGGTGTTTAGGGACATTTTTAGGAGATTATTGATTCAATACGTTAATAGTTTATCCTAGTTCATTTACCTTAGTAGGTCAAATTAACAATGAAAAGTTTTATTGAAGATATAATTCACCAACATGTAGATGGCATATATGTAGATTATGTGAATTTATTTCTTTGCTTCTTAGTAATTGAAGTGCGCTCTAATGATTTTCCTTGTAATTTCCTATTATTTATAGATGTCTTCCAATGATGTATTCAATATCTTTAAATACCATGATATAGCAACATGTTGCACACATTTGTGTCATGTCAACTTAGAATGATTAGTAGAAAGTGGCATAAAAGTTGGAAATTGAATTTAATATAGCATAGTAAATTGTCACCCTTGACAATTTCATAATAGGTTTTGCTCCCCCCTATATGCTTGGACCTAATTATGCACCTAATTTCCTAAATTATGGATTTCTTGGCCCATTTTAATATTTATTAAAAAATCAAATATGAAATATCAAGGTATGCATTTAATTATTTTCCCCCAATACTTTGGATGCCAAAAAAAGTGGGATCTAGTCTAGGGTACGCTATGTCCTTGTCCTCTTAAAATTGTAAAAAAATTAAATATGCCAGTGTTGGTAATTTATTATTTGAAATAAAAATCCTAATTGTTTCCTATTAGGATTTAATTTTTGATAAATTAGATTAATTACAACCAAATTTAACAAATAAGTTCTCAAAATTTGGTGGTTTCCCAAGGCAACCAAATTTAACAATAATAAGATTATTAAAGATTATAATATGAATAAGATTTCATGGGAGGTTGGTTAGTCGAAACAAGAGATATCTCAATCAACTGTTCCACAAGAAAATGTGGTTCACTAACTTGCAAGTCCATTATTCCAAGGGTCACCCAAATTGTACCCTAAACCCTAAACCCTAAACTCTAAACTCTAAATTGTAAACCCTAAAGCATTCATTTTGTCCTAGGACCTTAAAATGAAATTTTGTTGCCTTGGAAAACTCCACCAAATTTTATTCCCTTAAGCCATGTCATTTTTTCCTAGGACCTTACTATATAGATCCCCTTAAGCCATCCTATTACCCTAAACCCTAAACTCTAAAATCTAAACCCTAATCCCTAAAGCCATCATTTTGTCCTAGGACCTTAATGAAATTTGGTTTCCTTGGGAAACTTCACCAAATTTTATTCACTTAAGCCATGTCATTTTGTCCTAGTACTTTACTACATAGATCCCCTTAAGCCATCCTATTACCCTAAACCCTTAACCCTAAAATCTAAATTGTAAACCCTAAAGCATTCATTTTGTCCTAGGAACTTAATGAAATTTGGTTGCCTTGGGAAACTTCACCAAATTTTATTCCCTTACTTTCCATGTCATTTTGTATACATAGATCCCCTTAAGTCATCCTATATTAATAGCTAATTATTTTTTCATTCAAGTAACATGCCTTAGACATAATTGAGGCTTATGCATTTTATCATTTGTATTCAATTAGGCCATTTATATTGAATGGTTTAAGGGTATTTTCTAAACATGTATCTTACATTTTGAAATTAGAAATCTAATGTAGGTTCATTTATATCTTAGAGATCATAGATCAATTCAATAATATATGTAATCCACCTCCATTCCCTCCATCTCCACCACCTTCACCTCCACCTCCACCCACTCCACCTCATAAAACCTCACCTCCACCACTTGAAATTGATGGTGCTCACTTGCAAGCACAAATCAATGTCAATGTTGGAACCATTCAGGATCAAATCAACATTATTCAAAGTGAAGAATGTATTGCACCACCTTTTAGGCTTTTTGCATCTAGGATGCAAAATTTTGTTGATGTTGTTAGGGATATGGATGGGGTCTTAGATGAGAATTGACGACAGCTAGAGGAGAGAGAAGTCTAATTTTGAAAAGGAAAACACAAAGAAATGAAGAGATGAAATAGAGAGCCGCACCACTTTATAAATTAAGACAATGATCTTATAGTAATGAATTTATGAATTTGGTTGGATGGATATGTTTTTTAGGATTATGGAACCTTGCAACATGAGCATGAAGTGTGGATGGTTTGTGTTGGTTGTTCTTAAGTTTTTATTGATGTCAATATGATGATAAATATATGAGAAGTCTACCTGGTTTACTAGAAGCTATTCTCTATTGGTAATACCCTTTTGTGATGGATCAGTGTGTTGGTATTTGAGTCTAGAATTCACCGCAAGATCTGATCTGACTCTAATCTCTTAACCATGTTATCATGACTCATTTATACAGCTATATCCTAGATCTTGAGACATTTTTGGTTGTAAGCAGAAATTTATCTTTCATAGAGTTCAACTTTATATTCTACTGTTGTTCCTTGCTCGACATACTGTGTGGGAGACTTCACATTTTATTAAGGTGAACATTATTATGCAACGATTTTTTTGATAGTCTCTAATATGTTGTTGGTATGATGGGAAATTAATGTGTTCTTGGATCTGAAAGATGTTTTCTTTGAGGATTATTTGTTGGTTTGGAGAATTATGTTCTAGTCTCGGCCAACTTAGCATATGCAATACATTATGGAGACTAGTTATGTTTTATGGATGTTAGCCGACTTGGTACAATGCACTACATGGATAAAATGTTTTATGGTACTGACAAAGAGTGTTTTGATTTTTTTTTTTTCATCTAATTAGGCTGACCTAATTGATGATTAAGATATACTTGTATATATATAAGATGTTTTGAGGAATGAGATGAAAAATAGTGTGGAGAGTGGAAAAGGGTGTGAAGTGCAAAGTGTAAGTGAAAGGTTTGATCCTGAATGCTTTATCAGTTATTGATCAGAGAAGATTTGTTGAGTGACTGTTGTGTGAGGCAGTACTTCATATTCTAAGCTTCATTGGAACTGAACCCTGCACATTGAAGGTGTATCCTATCAATTCAATCTCTTGGTAGTGAGCCACTATCATTGTATCTTAGTGGTTAGCCATCTTTTGTATTCAGGCAGTGAGCCTTGTAATATTTTGTATTTGGATATAATATACTGTGAGTTAACCCTCACCATGGTTTTTCCCTTTTGGGTTTCCCATGTAAAAATCCTAGTGTTTATGTGTATGGTTGCATTGATTTGATGTTCTCTCTTGTTGATTCAATCAAAATTGCGATAATGGTTAGATGGATTTTATGTGAATGGTTTTATGGAATACTAATTCACCCCCTCCTCTCTGTATTCCAGATGTTCAACAATTTTTAGTGATGAATTTGGTTGGATGGATATTTTTAGTGATGAATTTATGAATTTGGTTGGATGGATGTTTTTTAGTGTTGAATTTATGAATATAATAACTTATAATGATGGATTTATAATAGTATATATTTTTATCACTATCTACTATCATGATTTATTCTGTTGGAAAAATGTAATTTATATATGCGTTAGACATAAATGATCTTTTTGTGAATATTTCAAGTTTATTTTTTAGTATGTACATCTATTAAAATCACATAGTTCTAGATCTTGAAATTTGAAATTTGTATGTACACATAGTTTAGTTGAACGATGTATGCATGCATTATGCATCATATTTTTTAGTTTAAATGTATGTACATCTTAAATTTTGAAATTTCTATGCACATTCTCAAGTTCAATCAATGTATATATGTGTATGTATATGTATGCACATCCTATTTAAACAAATTTGCATGTATGTTTAAAATTTAACTATTTCTTGTAATTTTGTAAGTTTGTATTTTAATTTTGTATAATTTAATGCAGGTGAACACATATATAGATATCATGGATCAATTTGACATTGATGATATCATCAATCCACCACCACAACAACCTCCACCTCCACCCCCTCCACTTCCACCCCCTCCACCTCATATCCCACCTCCACCACCTGCTGGATCAGATGAGGCTTGCTTGTGAGCATGTATCTATGAACATGTGGAATCCATTCAAAACCAAATTAATGCTATGTAAAAAGAAGCATTGATTCCACCACATGTGAGACATATGCAAAATGTTGTTGATGCCATTAGGACTATTGATTTTGACTTACATAGGCATCGATGAGATAAAGAGGAGATGAGACAATTTTATGTAGATGGTCTATCATATAAAAAAATAGACCTAAAAACAACAAAATCCCATCTAGCCCCTTATTTTATAGACCCTAATACTTAGTAGCCCATTCTTGCCACTAAATCTAGAATATCCATGAGGTGGTGTATACATCCATAGATGACTGCACATTTTTGGGATCGATGGTATATGGTATTTGAAAATCCACCACACGCTAATCTAGAGGTCTCATTATATTTTTTGAGGAAACTATATGTAGAGTTTGTTATGGGGTGTGTGCAAGAAGTTGAGTCCACTTTTTGGACAAAAAGTGGAAGTGTTTTTCCTTATTTTTAGAATTTGACACATTTGACCTTAAAATTTGAAGCACTTAGAGATGTAATCTTTTAAAAAGTCACTAATCATAAAATGTAGTGCTCAGAGTCTAGTTTCCAAATATGTAATTTATTTAAATACCCAAATTGTACAAATTGAGTTTCAATAGGGATTTCTAAAAACCACTGTTTAAAAGTCACTTTTTTTTACCATACCATGCACGTGTACGACATCCATATTTTGACTTAAATTATCATTATTTTCTAAATCCTTTTGGGAAAATATTTGTGACTCACTAAAGCTTGTTCTTGATATGTTTTTGTAATTTTTTATTGATTTTTTTTTTGTTAAATTTTTATTAGGCAGATTTGTCATTTTGAAAAATCGTGTACAACATGCATAAGATGACCTAAACTTATCCTTTTTTGATTTCTTTTTTTAAATTGAAAAGAATTGTCTAAAGTTTGTTCTCTTGCAATCTATTTGTCAAAATGTTATGTTGATCAAAAGTTATTAAAATAGTAAAAAAACCCTGATATTTAAAGTTTATGGACCAATTTTATTAGAAATTAATTGAAAAATAGAAAAAATAATCCAATTGTAAAAAAAAATTACATATTTAGAATATGCATTGTCTCATCTAAAATGGGTTTTAATTTCATCAAAAAATTTTGCAAAAAAAATCATTAACCATATGTCCAAAGTCAGTATTTTTCTTTGACATTGTTAGGACCTTCAACTTGCAGGTCAAACCAGGTTGAAGGCCTAGGTTCGGATTTCCAATGCTTTTCCTGAACCAAAATCCTAGGCAAAAACCTAACCAAAAAGTTAATATAAATTCAAATTTTAAAAAATGGGATCGCATTTTATAAAATGGGATCCCATTTATTAAAAGAAGGATCTCATTTTATAATTAGGATCTTGTTCCCTAATTTATAATATGCAGACCATTGGAAGGGAAATGGGATCCCATTTTGTAAACAGGATCTCATTTTCCTTCCAACGGTCCCCACATTAAATATTGGGGAACAGGATCTTGATTATAGAACGATATCCCAGTTTTTATAAACGGGATCCCATTTCTTTTATTTAAATTTACTGCCAAAAAATATTGTGAAGTCTACAACTTCACATGTACAATCGAGAGCAGTAAAATTTTACTATTTTTCATGAGCTATTGTATTTACAGACCTGGTGAACTTGATTTTTTATTGATTTTTTCAAAGGAGGCATCATCTACATCATTTTTGAAGTGCAATTTTGTTAGTTTTGTGCTTGTTTGGAGGAACAAAAGGTCTTCAACTTGCAATATGGATTGAATTTTTCAAAGGAGGCATGAATAAAACAATTTTCAAAGTGGAATTGTGCTAGCTTTCTACTTGTTTTGAGGAACACAAGAGGAAGAATTTTGTCCTAATAGGTATTCAACTTCCAATTTTGATTGAATATTTTGAAGAATTTCACTATTGACATTCATTTGTGCTTGAGAATTTTATAATCACGGGAGATAAAGCTCATAATAAGAGAAGGAAGACATTTACTCCTCAACAAGTTGATGCAAAGAGAGAGGAGAGACAAAGACAAAGAGAAAGAAGAATGAGAATGAAATCAATGAATGATGGTGGGGTATTTGCAGGATCATGATGGGCCAAAAAGTGGCAATGGAGAAAAAATTATGTTTTTCATCGATCCAAAAATGTGGAAATGTCGAGTTGACTTTTTTGTGGCTTGGGTGTCAGTACACATTTCCAAAGCAAAACCAAACCAAGATCTACATATTAGATATCCGATTTGAAGCAAACATATATATAAAAAAATTGGGCCTGTTAAAATCATTTGGCATTCACAAACAGGCGGCGACGCACGGTGAGGAGGTTCTTCGCATATCAGATATCTAATTTATCTGATATCCATTTTGAAAAGGTTAGATTTTATATTTTTCTTTGCTTTGATCAAATTTTGAATTAGATTTGTATAATTCCAGTTAGTTTTTTATGAATTTTTTTCAAAATAGGGTTTTTGATTGAATTTTTATGAAAATTTTGAGTTTAGAATGGATTTTGATTAAAAATGATTTTTTTTATGGATTTTGATTAAAAATGAATGTTTTTTTTATAGATTTTGATTAAAATGAATGTTTTTTTTATGGATTTTGACTAAAAATGATTGTTTTTCATGGATTTTGATTAAATGATTTTTTTTATGGATTTTGATTAAAAATGATTTTTTAATGGATTTTGATTTAAAAATAGTGTTGTTTATGTATTTGTATTAAAAATTAGAGAACTTTATAGATTTTTGTTAAAAAGTAGGGTGTTTTTTGGTTTAAAAAAAAAAACTAAGGTATTTTTACAATATTTTCATTTATACTATCTAATTTCAATTAGATTAATTAGTTTTTAACTTTAATCAGGAATTATGGCTGTTGAAAATGAAAATGCACAAATTCCAAATAATCCAGCAGTTGAGAATGAAAATGCACAAATACCAAACGCTCCACCACCTCTGCAGCCATCAATTGGTGAAAAATTGCAACAATTAAAGGGCATTTTTGAAGTTTATAAGAGAATCCCTTGATTATTCGAGATGTCAAACACATTGAAGGATATATTTAAAAATATAGAAACCATCTCCACCCAACATAAATCCTTTCATTCGTGGCAAGAATACATGAGGGAATATTATGCATGTGGATTTTCTTATGATGATGTGAAAGATCTCAGAATAACCAAAGCCCAAATAGCGTCTTTATTTGTTAACCCTTGCACTGGTTTACCAATTAATGTTAATAAACCAAAACTTTATATAAAATGGTGCACGCATAGGGACATTGTAGATAAATTTTGGGATCGTTGGTGTATGGTTTTTCATAAACCATCAAATAACAATTGTGATATACCATTTTAATTTATTAAAAAATCATATGTTGAGTTTGTGTTAGGGCATCATGTCAATTACTTTGACATTAAACCCTTCCAGGGCATTGGTGGAGGTATGCCCCAGAATAGACCAGGGGCAGTTAGAGTAGTCCCATGCCCATATGTCCCCTCTCCTCCCCTTCCTTCGCCACCTCTAGTATATCATCTAGATATTATGTAGGATGTGGCCACACAAACTATCCAGGCTATTCACTCTTTGAGTGGCCTTTTGGTTTCATATGCTTCTATAGTAGCTCAACCACATTCTAGTGATGTTGGTGATGGTTCGAGTTTTGTTGCATCATCCTCATCAGGTCCACATATTTGTGTGCCACATACTTGCTCCATGTGTCGCCAGATATGCCTGGGTCCTCTTGGACAACCCGCAGAGCATCCCTTGGACACTTCTGATTATGACCTCCATAATGTGGACATTATAGATCAGACTCAGTGGAGTGGAGCACACCCTACAAGGTATGTGCAGGATCATCATGCAAAAAATAGGCCCTTAAGTGGCAAAAAATTCAGAAAAATCAGTGTTAGGAAACTTGACATAAATATTTGAATAAGTTATCTACATTATTTCAAAAATATGTAAGAATAGAATTTGTAGAAAATTGAATGTAGTTTCTAAAATACTAGGTTTATTTAAAAATAAATAAAATCTATTTGGTGAAAATTTGAAATTTCAATGCAGTAGTACTTAAATTTGGAAAAAATAAGAAGTAGGTGTCTGTCTGACCACCCTAACCATAATAAAATGATAATATTTTTGTAAGATTTTATATATAAGTAGAGGACTCATGTTAGATGTGATGCATATTTTTTGTAATTTTTTTCCAAGTAAATAATTAATTATGAATTTTTTATTACAACTTTTAGAAAATATAAAACTCGTATGTCTGACCACATTAACTTGGTCAAAACTTCATGAAATTTAATTTTTTTTTTTTAATCCTATAGTATGTGAAGCATAGAATGTGACGCATGTTTTGGATTCAAAAAATATGATACCATTTGAAAGTTATAGATGTTTTTCAATCAACCTATCGATTAGGACTTTAGTCGTAATTCTAATAGAAAATGAATAATAATTATTTATTAAATTCAAATTAAATCATAATTTATATTTTTGGAAAGCTGAGAATCTCCTCTAAAAACCCTTTCGTTTCATTAATTTTGGGTAAAAAAAGTCACCCACACCCTACAAATATTGCCACTTTTGCACACCATGATCTTGCACATACCTAGAGTCCTCTCCGCTAGAGAGGGGATTGGAATAGTGACAGGTAAGATTTCAGTTGTAAATTCATAACTTGCATTTTTTAAAATGAATATTAATAAGAGATAGTATAATGTACTAATATTTATTTACATGGTCTATTTTAAGTTGATGTCTAAGGAGGAGCTCGCACAGGTGACTGATAGCACCCTTAGGGCCATTTCATTTGGCCTCGACACACACACAGTATATATTTTTGCACTCACTCGTTTACATTTTTTTATTATATACTTGCTTGTCATTTGAATTGTCATAAATAAAATTATATAATAACTTATATGTTTATCTTATTTTCCTCTTGTAGGAAATACCTAGTGCGAGCGAGGTGTAGCCTTATCCAGATTATGAAAGTGCAATGTTAGATAAGGGGAAGGTAATTGAACTCAAATTCGATTGAATTAAGAATTTTAAGATCTTATATTGATTATACATACATCGACATAGATTGGTAGTTTCATATGTACTTGTCATTTTTATGTACATGAAGTTATGAGCTATACGTCGTTGTTGACAAGTGCGAGCAAGGTACAGCCTTGTCCAGATTATGGAAGTGCAATGTTAGACAAGGGGAAGGTAATTGAACTCAAATTCAATTGAATTAAGATTTTCAAAATCGATTATACATACATCAATATGGATTGGTAGTTTCATATGTACTTGTCATTTTTATGTACAAGAAGTTATGAGCTATACATCATTGTTGACAAGTGCCACAACACTTGAAGGAGTACATATTAGAACACTTGAAGGAGTAGGTGTTGAAACACCTCAAGGAGGAGGTGTCGAAACACCTAAAGGAGATAAAGAAAAATATTAGCCTAAAGAGGTATGTGTTTATTTTATTTTGTGTTTGGTATTTATATGTTCCTATTACCTACAATTGTATGCTAACTTCACTAGTAGAATTTGGAAAATAAATGATTACATGACTAAAAATTTTAGTCACATGACTAAAACTTTTAGTCATGTGACTAAAAATAGCAGTATTTTGAAAATAAATGACTAATTTGGTCATTTATTAGTGACTAATTTGATCATCGGGTAAAATCACAACTAAATGATTAAATAAATTACTAATATCAGACAAATAAAAATGACTAAATAAATAATTAAATAAATGTGCTCATTATTAAAATATTGGCCATAATTTTTTTCTTAGTGTGAGAATTATGTTAGGGTTAGGGATGGAATTATGGTTAGGGTTAGGGTTTGGATTATAATTATAATAGGTTTCAAGTTAGGAATAAGGCTTTGGTTAGTGTTAAGGGTAGGGTTTGAATTACTATTAATCCCTAATCCAAATTGGACCTTAGTTATATCCTAACCCTAACCCTAACAAAACCCTAACCCTAATTGAAGAAACCCTAAATCTAACACTAATCATAACCTTAAGTGAACACTAACCCTAATTGAATTGCAACCTTAACCCTAATTTAATCATAAAAATAATTCAACCCTAACCCTAACCCAAATTGTACCCTAACCCTAATAGTAAACTTAATTGAACTATATAGCTAACCTTGATTAAACCCTAACTAATCCTATTTGATTAAACCCTAACCCTAACTAAATTCTAGCCATAATTGAAATTTAATTCTAATTGTGACTTTAATTGATATTGAACACTATTTGACCCCTAACCCTAATTGAATCCTAATATTTATCATAATAATCTCTAATTGAACATTAACATTTTTCTATCCCTAATCCTAAGCATAATTGAATCCTAATTGTAACTTTAATTGAAACTTAATTAAATTCTAATTATAACTTAACCCTAATAGTAACCCTAATTGAACATTAATTAACTCCTAATTGCATCCCAATCCTAATCATCTTGATCATAACCTTATTTGAACCCCAATTGTAACCCTAATCTCAAGCTTAATTGTAGAGCAATAACCCAAATCATAATTTGATTCCTAATTATCTCTTAACCATAAATAAACTGAACTCCCATAATAAATTTACTATTACAAATATATAATTTTGTCTAATGAATTTTTTTATTTAAAATATATATTTATTGAGTGAATGCTAATTAAGACCTTTGTTACATAAAAAACATCATTTGCTAAATGACCTACCAATTGACCTCATGTACTACACATATGTTTGAAAAAATACACCAAAATTTTCTCTAATTGACCTTTCATACCTCTTCGGCGTACCTATTGCACACTAAGGTGCAATTGCTAGTAATAATTTACGCCAAAGGTGTATCCTTATTTAAAGAGGACAAACCTAAAAATGTCAATCAATAGTTTATATTGATTTGTTGGCCATTAAACGAATCTCAGTCATTCATCATTTTTCATGGTTTTTTTGCCTCTTCTTTCCCCATCGCCACTGCTTTCTGGGAAAATTAAAGTTTTTTATTAAATCCTTAAGACTTTGTGTAGGTGCAACCTGCACTAGCACATTACCCAAGTAGGGAGTACCCTATTATGCAGCCTGCGTAGGCAGTCCTTGCTTGGGCAGTGCGCCAGTGCAGGCTACACCTGCTTAATTTTTTATATTGATTTTTCTCCTTAATATTGACTCTGATCTTGGACTTAGTTTTATTTGGCTACATTGCAACAGTTATTTATTTTTAACAATTTTCAATTTTATTTTTTTTATATTGACCTTATTTATCATTAATAAGTTTTAAAATTAACTTTTATTTTTTTAAATTGTTTTTTATTTATATCATTAATAATTTTTTAAATTGATTTTTTAACTTATTATATGAGATGATTAAAATAGTTTTATATATTACAAAAATAGATCAAAATTTACCTTAATTGACTTTCCACACTTCTTTGGCGTACCCATTGCACACTAAGGTGCAATTGCTAGTTATATATATATATATAACATGTCAAAATGTGCTCATTATTAAAATCTTGGCCATAATTTTCATTTTAATAAACATACTCTAAAACCTTCCTCAAGACCTTATTTTCAATGCCCGCCAAAATGGAGAAGTGAGTCGCATAACCTGCTAAAATGGAGAAGTATTTTCAAGGTAGCCCGCCAAAATGGAGAAGTGAAAGTGCCTGATTTTGGATTGCAACTTCTACCCATTTTTTTGCATTGGACACATTTTGTGCAGAATCTTGTGGTAAGTCACTTTCCATGGTTTCAGTGAATTTTACTTTTCAAATCTATACGTGATCAGGCCATATGATCCATTCTTTTTTATCTTTCCTTCTACACTTCAAGCTTGGTTATCCTGCAGATGGAGCATGTTCATCATGCTTTTCAAGTTTCTATAATGAATTTGGTCTTCATCTACTTCTACTTTTCCATATGCTTCTTTTATCTATCCTTACATTTGTATTCAATCTTTATGATAGAAGACCCACAACACAACAGTCCCTATCACATTCAAAATCCCAATGAAGTTGTAAGAAATAGTAGAATATACTTACATTGTAGCAATAACTTAACTGTCAATACAAATTTTCATAAGTGGGAACTAAATGCAGACCCCAATAACGTATGCAGTCCCTGTCCCATTCAAAATCCCAATGAAGTTGTAAGCAGTAGTAGAATATACTTACATCGTAGCAATAGCTTAACTGTTAATACAAATTTGCATAAGTGGGAACTAAATGCAGACCCCAATAACGTATACGACACCACAAGCAAGAAGTAGGTAGCTTGCAATGCCTGAAAAAGAGCCAATATTTGTTTCTCCCCTTTAGCATTAGATAGAGCTTTCGTCATTACAACAACACTGAATGTAGAAAACATAATCATTTAAAATCAATTCACTGTTGTTTACAAATATTGAGGTGTAGGATCATGCTTCTAGATCATCACTATTTGGGATGCAATTGTATTTTGACATTTTGTTTAAAAACAAGCAAATATTAAACATCAAGTACAAAATTTTGATGTAAAACAGAAAAAATATTGGGATATCAAATGGGAAAGAAAATATATTATATAGCATACATTTTGAATGCAGGAAAGGTACTAAAAAATTGAATAGGAGGGAAATGTCTCTCATAATCTTAATTGGACCATATTTGATCAAAAATCTCTAGCCTAAATCATGAATTAGATAATCAAAATGAGATTCAATGACAACTTCATGTAGGTAAGGAAGTATAACCATTCATAGAAAAACAAGATGAAGTAATCTCTAGTAGCTCTGAGGGTAGACAGTGATTATGGGCATGCGTTGGTTGAGGATAAGAAAATGAAAAATCATAAGCCATTATATGAAGAGAAAGGAATCAAACCAAGACTAGTTATTCTTGAGAACAATAATCAGGAATTGGGACAATTTATCTATGCTCCTAAAAATGGGTTCGAACTAAGAAACATAGGTTTTAAAATTTTGTGCATATAGAAAAATTATTAAATTTTAAATATCATTCAGTGAAAGCCAATTCCATGTTAATCAATTTTCTACAAGTAGGACATGTCATATTTAGATATATTGTAAAACTAAAGACAATATTTAATAAACAACAACAATGTCCTTCACTTGAAATATCAAATATACATCAGAAAATATTTTTAACACCCCAACTAGGGATTGATTGAACAAAAATCGATGCCAATGGGAGCTCATGGTAACCGACAAAAAGACCAAATAATTACAGACAGATGTTGAAATGGTCGCTGGATAATGGACACTAGTTTTTTTATTTTCACAATCAGTTTTGTTGATTTGGCAAGTTGTTTATTGCAGGTCAGATACACACTAAAATTTTCAGTTTCTCATTGAACAACTTTCAAAATGTGACTACCCCTGCAAGCCAACATCTAGAAACTAAACTCAAAAACAATAGATGTTGATGCAAGGCATACTCTACTCTAGCATCTATTTTTAGGTGCACTGTTTGTTGATGTGTTCCAATTTTTATTGCCAGTTCAGTTAATTTCCCTTTATTTTGTGAGGATCTTTGCCCTCTTACTTCAAAAATTTTGTAGCTCTAAATTAGAGCCTACGGTGCAATTATGATTATATGCAAGAACAAAGTATTCCCTAATCAGAGGTACCTTTTATTTATGATTTAGTTTTTTCACTGCAACCTCTTGAAATTTAATAGAAGCTTTCTTGCCAACCAAAATAAAAAGTATGTATTACTTCTCTTAGTTTATGTATTGCACACTCTTTAAGAAATAAAAATTCATTCCCTTTTCATGCCTAGGAAATTTTGATGTTAAAAATTGTGACATGTTTTGACAGATTCAAGACAAGAAAACAAATCACAATCAGGATGGGCATTTTTTGGTTTCAATGAGCATGCCTCAGGTGCAAAACTATAACAAAGTGAAAAAAGATCTTAACTATATTTTTTTTATCTCAGAACTTTCAAAAATAAGCATTAAATGTTGAACCTTATAAGATTTATAGATTGGATATTTAAAATTCTTTATGAATAGTCGCTAGAAATTAATCCTTCTGCAACTTTGAGGAGGAAGGTGTTAATTTTCTTTTGTGAAATCTTGTGTTGTAGAAGTTAAGGATTTATATAGAGAACTTGGAATCAAGCTTTGTTTATTCTTTTCTTTTCCGTTATGAGATGTTAAAAGTGATCTTTTATTTTTGAAGTTTCCACTATCAAATTGCATAGTTCATAGGAGAACTTACTTTTATCTATAAAAATGATGTTAAGGGACATGTAGATTGAGTTGTCTATACAAATTTCAGAATTTGAACTCTTAAAATTAGCTTCCACTTTTTGAGAGGGCATGCAAATCACTTTTGAAGTTGACTATAAAAAATAGAGTAGCATGTAAAGAAAAAAGATGAACAATAATAAAGTGAAAAGTGGCTCTTCTATCAACCATGTAGACTAAAATGAAAGGAGTGTAGGGATGGTATGGGTTTAACGTTTGTAGTGCAGTGGAACCTGAGTCACTAGGTTCACTAACATATTTGAATAAATTCACAAGTCTCGAAATCTTCAGGGCACAATAGTTAAGTTTGATATACTAATTAACATAAAAAATCTATTTGGCACATATTATGGTCTATACCAATTCTTCGTGTATAGGAAAATTGATGAATCAACATTTGCATGTATTCTATTTGACCCTCTAATTTCCTTATCATTTCTGACAAGTGCCAATGATAAAATCCAAAGTCTTATATGCCTGAAAGCTCTTCAATTATCCACAATATCCACATGCTATGAGCTTTGATACAAAGATTGTGCATAGTTCTTCTCAGTTTATTCAATTTAGTGCTATTATTTTTATCCTGTGATTCAGGCTTCAAACCAACCCCTCTCATTAGTATTTATCTTCTAGAACTGTCTAGAAGAGGGTAATCAAAATCAGCATTGGAATATCTAAAAGTCAAAGATCCTTTCCATGAAATTGAAGCTTTGTTCTCAACAAACCAGAGTTGAGATGAGCCAAGAACTAGTGGAAGGGAAGTTGAATGAAAACTAAGAGCAACTAAAAGCATTCCTAAGAAAAGTACCCTTTCCACTATAACTGTTGGTTCTAGTGTTTCCTTGTTCATTTTTTTTGGCATCTCCTCATTTTTCATTTCTTGATAGAGAGCTTCTGAAAGATGTGCAAGATGTTCTTCAATCTCAGCAATCAATGTTGAGATAAAATGGAACCATTGCTCTTGCAAATAAGGTGCTAAATCATTTATCCTTGAAGGAGATTTATGTGCATGAAGAAAACTTAGGAGGTCTTCTAGAATATTCTTGGACCCCTCATCTATGGTATCTTTTATTTGACTAACCTTAGTTCCAAAATAAGTGTTAAGGTGACCAAACCAGTCTTCATAATTTGTCATCATATATCTAAAACTCAACCCAGGTAAATTGACACTTTTTAGGTCCCCTCTCTTGACAAGCCAACCCTCACTAGTAGTTAATTTGTGCAAATGGGTTTCAACATATTTGTAACTTTCTAGAGATGTAACTATGGCTTCAAGGCATTTGCCAACCTTAACTCTCTCACACAGATTTGCAAATCCATCAGCTATTATTTGTTTCATCCTACTAACAAACATGCTTTCAAAAATTTCATCCCACAGACTCTTTGAGTGCTTCAAAACAATCTCACACACACATTGCCATGGAAACTCAACAGTTGAACCAAAAACCATTTTTAGCCACTCCAAGCTCCCTTCAAATGCATCTAGACTGTCCAATGTTTCTCTAATCAATGTCTCATTCTTTGTAAGTTCCTTGCTACTTTTCACAAGATCAAGCAAATACTTTCCCCCAAGCCTATCTATAGAGAGAATATCATCTACATATGTCTTAAGCCACACTAAGCAAGACTCTGATATAAATTTGCTCGGAAAAATCATCATGGTAGCTTGTAGCTTCTCTCTATGAGATTTCCACAACTGCAGCTCATTGTCTGAGTTTGGAATCCCACCAAACAACTGTGATCTAGGTGGCACTACCAAAACAATCTTATAAAAAATAGGGAAATCATTTAAAACCTCCAAGAAGAGTTCCCCATCCTGACATAGCGTTACCTGTATGACTCTTACCACATTACAAAAAATGGAACTGATTGCCCCCACCTTAACAGTCTATTGGTGGAGCTATGAGGGGAGTTCCCCCAATGTAGTAATTTTAGGACGATAGTGTTCTACCCTTGAATATAATGTTATTCTAGTTCGTCCAAAGTTGTCCTTGTTTAAAGTGATGGAAATGACTCACATCTCTTAGAACAATTTTGGTGCAGGAGCACCCAAGTGGTTTCATTTGAATTTGATCAACATGAAGATTCCTAGGTTGAGTTAGGATTTAATGGTCCTTTTGTGTGTCAATAAGGCCTCATTGGCCATTTGAAGGTATTTAGAAATCATTTTTATAAAGCAATGTTACAAAGTTGTCAATAATGCTCAAAAGAGCGAATTATGTAAATATGAGGTTTGTAAAGGGTTTTAGTGTTTGAGTCTAAGGATTTTAGGAATAAGGTCATATTTTATCATCTAAAGGTTCTTTGAGTCATTTTTTAGGTGTTTAGAATGTTTTGGGGGGTAAATAATGTAAAATGTGTAAAATTGTCAAAATTGACAAAATTGTCAATAATGTAATTGCAAGAATTGGGGAACTCAAGAGTCAGATTGAATATGCAAGGTAGGTAGAAAGTTTTGGAGGGAATTTTTATGTAAGAAATTTACAAAAAAATGTTGTAGAAGGTTGTTGAACCATTTTGAGAAGGAAATATAACAAAGAACGCCCTTGTTTTGATTGAAATTTTTATGTTTTGTATTGAAATATGTACTTTCAGGCACTTGTACGTGACTGTACAGTTGTGTACTGCACAAATAATCTTGGATATAATTGTATATTGTTTCTAGATCTCATTTGAATCCAAAAATCAGGTTGTTCATTAAATTTGTGAAGTTTTATTGACAAAAACACAGCAATAGGCCGGTAGGTGAAAATTTGAAGTTTTCAAGCCCTAAAATGGATTAGGAGCCCATTCCACATACTGTCACTCTTGTATCTATGTGGAATGGGCATAGGAAAATAGAGTTAGCATGGTAGGGCATTGATATGAGTCTAAGTGAGGTGTTTTTAGTGTATGTGTATGACTGTCTTGAAGAAAACAATGATTTAGTGCATGAAATATGAGGTTTTGAGTGGGAGTTTGAAGAAATACAGTGAGTGGAGACTGTGAGATGATATTTTGAGTGTGTGAAGATATTTTCAAGTGTGTTGGTGGAATTTTAAAGTTTTTATGAGTTTTGGAACCCAAAGTTTGAATAAACCCTAGCTAGATTGGAGGAAATTAAGGGTTTGCTAGTTCAATGTTATAGAGAGGACTTGGAGACTCAACCTGATGAATATGTTTTTTTATTGATAGTCAAGAAGATCTGAGTGGGTTTTGAAAATTTCTTGTGAGATTTGAGAAGTCTTGCTTTGCAAAATAGACCTAATTGATCTTTAGGGACAACGTGGAATCAAGCTTTAGGGTGTTTTGCTCCAAAGAAACCCTAGTTGAGTTTGGCACATGTTAAAGTTGGCCCAAATCGGTATTCAAAAATGTCAAGAGTCCCTGTAGTTGTTAAGAAAAATTGTGAGAAAAGTTTGGAAAAATAGGTTTCCTCACCTACAAGCTAAGGGTAGGGTTATATGGTGAAGAGTGCAATTAAGGAGTTTATGAATCTGATATTTGTTTGTTTGACCTTGAATTATGTTGAATAGGTTGAAGACCATCTGCCCTTGCATCAAATTTCTCTTGCAACAATCTTGGAGATGAATTTAGATGTAGTGTGGCAATCAGAACATACTTGAAGGTTCTTAACAACTCTATTAGTTGTACCAGGGGCCATGTTTAACAAACCAAATGCAATTGATAAATTTTCACTATGGTAGCAGATAAATGATTCTTTATACCCTGCTGCCTTCATTTGCTAAGCCAATTTCTCCTACTTTTCAAGATAAATGATAGTTATTTGCAAGACACAAATGAATTCCAATGATTTATTTAGGTTTTAAAAAAATTGTGAACCTTGTAATAAAATATGCAGAAAAAATGTGAAAATTATTTGCAAGTTCTCATGAGGTTGTCTTGGATGAATCCACAAGCCAAATGTTGAACCTTGGTTGAACCTTGCCCACACTGGACCGATATCCAAGATGAGTAACTTAGGGAAAAATAGTAGAGGTAAGCATCACATATGACACAATGACTAGGATGCATGCAAGCTGCAAGCAAGGAAAGATTCTTGTTTTACATACCCAAGTGAAAAAATTACCAAATGAATGAGCATGGATTTGAAACCAAAACACATTTGGAACTAATCCAAGTCAAGAATTGGCTACTTAAAACACTTAGAAATTTCCCTTAAATAAGTGTGGTGATTGGTCTTAATAAATCAAGAGGTTGTTGAACCCATACTGTTAAGATTATTGTCATGGTCACTATGATGTGTGCAAGTCACAAGGAAACGATCTTGTCTTATGTGCCAAAGTAGTGTATTAAGAAAGTAAATGAGTGTGGATTTGAAACCTTGAGACATTTGGGACTGTTTTGCATCCAGAATCAACCACTTCTAACTATTGTGAAGATACTAAGTTTACTCTTAATAACTGTGTTATTTGGTCTAAATGATCAAGAGGTTGATGAAGCTCATAACATCAAGATTGTTGCCGTTTGGCTTATAGAAACTATTAAATGCGTTGGGTTTGTAAATTACCTGGGATGTAAAAGTGCAATTGTAATGACATAAAAACTTCCTACTTGCACTTTTGAGTTCATATCCTACTCTCCTTAGAAAACATGACTTGGATCGTGGGTGGAAAATGTTGCAAGAGACGAATGTATTAGATCAAGTTCGTGACATTGTATTTTGAGTGAATAGCTTCATTTGATAAGTGGTCCACTAACTTATTGGCCTTTCTAGGAATATGTTGAATTTTGATAACATTGGTTGCATCCACCAATCTATATAGGGAGGGTGGTGCAGGGGCACCATTGAAGAACTTTAGGCAATTCAAGTTGTTAAAGAGCAGGCTCTAGGAGGAAGACATTTTTGTTGTATATAAGGTCTTGAAGACCATTAAAGTATGCAATTAATCATAAGTTGGTGGTAATTAGGTGTCTAGGAGTCAATAATTTTGATATTGCAAAAAAATTGCACTTTGTTGCAAAATTGTTGTAAAACCCAAAAGTTGCAAATGCAAGATTTTAGGAGTTCAAGGTCAAATCATAGTAAATGGTTGAATAAGGTCATTTAGTGTTGGTTGAGTGCATGTAGGTGCAATGAGTTCATTTATAGACCATTTAAGGTTATTGGTAGATTCATTTTGTCAGATTTTGCAGTATTGCTAAAAATAGTTGCAACAAGACAATTTTTGCTTGTAATGGGAGAATCCATGCTCCTCCTTTTGAATTAAACTTTGTAACTGATGGAGAAATGTTTTAAAAAATCCTGAAAAAGGCTTGAACAATGGATATTGAATATTTTATTGAAAATACAAGTCTGTAAACAACATTTTATCAAAAAATTCACTGTATTTTTGTGTTTTCAAAACTTCACCAGCACTGTATGGCCAGTACATTCATTGTGAGGATTTGAAATCTTCATCATTTTTTGTAGGAATTTTATAGCTCTCCATTGTATCAATTTTGAGAGTCTTACTTTAAGATTTGAGTGAGAACTTGGTAGTTTTCTGAAATCTACATGTAATAGGCTAGTGAGGGCCAGTTTTGAAGTTTTTATAATGTATCAAGCAATCCACCTTCTATAGGAGGTTGTGACTCCATGGATTTCCTTCACCAATGATAGAGTAGATGTCTTGAAGGCTTATAAATTCAAGGGAATCAAGTTTAAAGGATATGTGTGTTGCCCTAATGTTGTACAGGGCATTTTCCTTGTGAAAAAGAGGTGTTAAGGTTGTGTTTTTGCAAAATGATGTTGGAACCTTCAAAGTTATGATAGATTGAGTTTGAGCAGGGTTAGTAAGATGTGTTGGAGCCATTTGTTGAGTTGTACAAGCCCGGGAGTTAGTAGTTTGAATAAACCCTAATATTTTGCATGAAAAGTATAAAGCAACAAAAGCACCAAACAAGAAAACAAATCTAGAAAAATAAACTGAAATTTTTTGGGGATGTGAGATTTTCTGTGAGCTCAGATACTCCTACATCAGAAGTCCATCCTAATTTGTCACTAATGGTACGTAGAAACAACATAGCTTTCAACACTCTAGGGGATACTGGTCTGTCATATGTATATGCAATTAAAAAAATCTTTTATCATGGTTTCTTCTTTTTGTTATACATGATCATGTTTTTATCATCATATTCCAATGAATACGAGAATATTCTAATTTTAAAAGAAACTAGGTATTGCAAAAATCTACTAGTTTTGATATGAACAACCTATTTGAAAAATATGGGGGGCAATTAACTGTTTTTCTTGCTTATTCTATAACTGTCTTTACTATATATATTATTCTACAGATTAGCTTCTTGTTTTCGTAGAGCCATCATTTTCTATTTGGATAGCCATATCTTTTGAAAGATTCAATATTCTTCTTTTTCAGATAGCAGAGGAAAACCCATAGAGTTGTATTCTATCTTTTCAAGGAATAAATCTTACGATGCATAAAACGTAAATTAAGGAAGTTTGGTTCTACAATTGAGGCTTCACAAAATAACTAGAAAGGACAATAGGAAAATGGATAATTATGTATTAATTGTAAAATTTCATCTAATATTTTGTTTGTTGTGCGTCACCAGTTGTGGGATGAGACTTCTATTTCATTATCTGCTGGTTGTGACCTTTTTATGCGATATGTTACTCGGACATCTGCTTTGGAGTATGAAGATTTTCATACTGCCAAGTCTCGCCTTATAGAACGTGGGGAAAGGTTTGGAGAAATATCCCTCAAGGTGCAAATCTGTACTTTGCTTTTTGTTTCTAAAAGTATACCTATACATGCATATTAGAGGAGCACAGGTAGTTTTTGTTTATATCATACCTCAGTATTAGAAAGTCATACCTGTGAAAGAAAGAGTAATGCTTCTTACAGTATTATTGCAGAAAGTTGAATACTTACCTGTAGCATAATTTGGAGGCTCGCAAAACCATTGCAATGCTTGGTCAGGATTTTATAGTTGATGGTAGTAGAATTTTGGTTCATGGTTTCTCCAGAGTTGTCTTGGCATTGTTGAAGATGGCAGCATCTAATGGGAAGCACTTTAGTGTTTTTTGCACTGGTTAGTTTAAGAAGTTTATTCATTTTTCACACGTGGAAGGAAAATATTCAGACCTTTTAGGTTTGATCTGTTATTTTGTAAGTAGAAGGGAGGCCAGATAACACAGGTATAGAGATGACAAAGGAACTTGTTGCTGTGGGTGTTCCTGTTAAACTTATCATTGATTCAGCTGTGGCATATACCATGGAGAAAGTGGATTTGGTACTCTTTGGAGCAGATGGTGTGGTTGAGAGTGGAGGTATCATAAACATGATGGGAACATATCAAACTGCATTGGTAGCTCATAGCATGAACAAACATGTCTATGTGGCAGCTAAAAGTTACAAGGTATGTTCTAGTTAGTCTTTACTTTCATTGTCATTATGGCTAATAAGAGAATTATATACTTTGAGAAAAGTCCTGGAACGTGGTTCTGAATATTTATGGCACATGTTTTGTTCTAGAAGTCAAATGACCATTGGAATCTCAGATTGTTGATTTTGCAATGACTGGACAAAATAGGTTGTGGTAAACATTTCATGAAATTAAACTTTTTGATATTATTTTGTTTTTTTATGATCTTATGCTGAGAGGCATAACCTACAGTGGCAGCAAGGGGGTTGTAATGGTGTGGGTGTGTTCACAAAAACCCCTTGTAACTGACATGCAAAAAAAGATAAAATGTAAATATACCCTTTATTGGCCACAAATATATATATATATATGTAATAAATAAATTGCCCTTTAAAATTTCAAAAGAATTACAATGAAGAAAAGAACAGAAAAGCAGAGGACCTTATACACTATATCAAAATTCTCCTTGTATTTTCCTACACTTGTATTATAGTTCTATTGGACCTTTGAGGGCATCAATTAAATAGTTTTGTTGTAAATTCAAAAGCGTCTTTGCTAGAGCATAATGTTTATTAGGGGTCCACACTTATTTGTAAGTGGTCCTAATAACATCAAATATGACTATTATAATATAAGCTTAATCTTATATAGTATCTAGCTTGTAAAGACCATAAATAAATTTGCATTCGATAATTAATTAAGAGATTAATAAGAAAGAATTATTTTTATTAATTAAATATTATATACCTTAATGAAAAACTAAAAAGTGAGGGTTTGTTGGGGCAGTGCCCTAGAGGACTTAAATCCTTGAATTGGTCATGAAATTTTGAGTTTTGAATCACATTTAGTGACTATCTAAGAGATTGAGTAGAAACTAGAAGTTTAGGTGGGACTTCCTTTGGAAAATAGGGTTAATTTAGTAGCCCAAATAGGGGTAGGATATTGAAAATCCAATTTGAGCTTAAGAAGCCTTGTGAGTTCTTTTGGTATGTCGTTTCTATGGTTGAAGAGTTCCTCAAATGATGTTTGTTAGGTCTTTGTACAACCTACACTTGTAGTTATTGGAATAAGTTGAGTTTTGAGGCTATAAGCCTAATAGGTGCATGTTTGGGACAAGTTGAGAGAATAAAGTTGAAGAATTGATTCCTTATTTTTGTTTGATCATTTGTGAACATTTGTGAGATTGGAAGAATCATCTCCACCCTACTTACATCAGAGGGCTATGTAAAGAGGAATCAAGTCAGGGGAATCAAGTTTAAAGAGTTCAAGTGCCTTGTGTACGTTTCCAAATTTTGCATACATGTCTAACAGAGCATTTCCAACCATAATATATGACAAAAATCCCCCATCTATTATGCTCTGATGGATGTTCATACCCTACTCCAAAGCTCCCATTTTGGCACAGGAAGGGAGGATGCTGGCATAGGTTGTGGAATTCAGCTTCACACCTACTAATTGCATTTTCTTGAAAGTTTCTAAAGCCTTTTCAGAAAATCCATTTTGTGCATATCCCGTAATCATCGTATTCCATGAGATGGCATCTCTTTCAGGCATTTTTTCAAATAGTTCACATGCCTTGTCTATGCTTCCACATTTTGCATACATGTCTACTAGGGCAGTTGCAACTACAACATCTGAAAAAATTCCTCTATTATTTATGCTTTGATGGATGTTCATACCCTATTCCAAAGCCCCCATTTTGGCACAGGCAGGAAACATGTTGGCAAAGGTTGTGGAATTTGGCTTTATACTTGCCAATTGCATTTGCTTGAAAGTTTCTAAAGTGTTTTCAACAAATCCATTTTGTGCATGTCCAACAATAATTGCAGTCCAAGAGATGACATCTCTTCAAGGCATTATGTCAAAAACTTCACATACTTTCTCTATGCTTCCACATTTTTCATACATGTCAACCAAATAATTTCCAACTATAATATCAAATGAAAATCCCCCTTCCATTATGCTTTGATGGATTTCCATACCCTGTTCCAAAGCTTCCATTTTGGAAAAGGAAGAGAGGATGTTTGCAAAGGTTGCGGAGTCTGGCTTTAAACCTGCAAATTGCATTTGCTTGAAAGTTTCTAAAGCCTTTTCAACAGATCTAATTTGTGTATATCCTACAATTATTGTAGTCCATGAGACAACATTTCTTTGAGGAATTTTTTCAAATTGTTCACATTCCTTGTCTATGTTTCCACATTTTTCATACATGTCTATAGGGGTTGTTGCCACTACAACATCTGACAAAATTTCTCTATCCTTTATGCTTTGATGGATGTACATACCCTATTCCAAAGCTCCCATTTTGGCATGGACAAGGAGGATGTTGGAAAAGGTTTTGGAATTTTGCTTTACACCTGCCAACTGCATTTGCTTGAAATATTTTAAATCCTTTTCAAAAAATATGTTTTGTGCATATCCTACAATCATTGTATTCCATGAGATGACATCTCTTTTAGGCATTATATCAAACACTTCACGTGCCTTGTTGGTGTAGGAGCACCCAATTGGTTTTATTTGAATTTGATCAAAATAAGGAGTCATAGGTTGGTCTAGGAGTTTAAATTCATGAAGTGGGTCAATAAGGTCTAAAAGAGACCATTAGAGTGTATCTTGAGATCATTTTTGTAAAGCAATGTTGGAATGTTCTCAATCATGCTTGAAAGAGAAAAATATGTAAATAGGTTTTATGAAGGTTTTAGTGAGTCAATTCATGGAACATGTTGAATAAGGTCATATTAGAGGTGTTTAGAAAGTTTGGGGGTTCAAAAATACAAAGTTGCCAAAATTGACAAATGTTGTCAAAGTTGTAATTGCAAAAATGCAAGATTCAGGGATACCAACAGTCAAGTGGTAGTTGTAAAGTAGTTGGTAAATTTTGGAGGGAATTTTTAGGAAAAAAATGTATAAAATCATGTAATTCTTTGATTGGTATGGTTGTTGAAGCTATTTTGAAGAAGAGACAATAAAAACACCTCTGTTATTGCATCAATTTCTGAGTTTTCCTATAAATTCTATAATATCAGTTAATTGTACAATTTCGTACAACTAATCTATCCAAAATCTTGTGAGTATTGTGGAGGGGTGATTTTTCTATGCTTTACACTTGGTTTGGGTCGTTGAAATAGGTTTAGAAGCATAGTATCTTCTTTTTTCTTTGATAGACCCGGGTATACCCTGTCAAGGGTTTTGTAGACTTAAATATATTTTAAGCCCATTCCACAAACTATCATCATTGTATCTCTGTGGAATGGGAATGTTAGGTTAGTTATGGATGATTGGAAGTAATTTTTTCTCTGGATGGTGAGATGTGGGGGACAAAAACTGTGACTGCCTTGGGGTTTTGCAATGTGTTAGTGTATGAAAAATGAGGTTTTGAGAAAGAGTTTGAAGAAGTGACTTGAGTGGTGGCTAGGAGATGGATTTTTGAGTGAAGGAAGGAAAAATAAAGTGTGTTGGAGGCAACTTCAAGTCTGAAAGAATCTAGGAATAGTGAGTTTGAACAAACCCTACCTTTAATGGTGAAAATTGAGGATTTTTGAGATCAATGGTTGGATGAGGGTTTGAGAACCTGAAACTTGGTGAATATGTCTTTTTGTTGGATTTCTTTAAGGTCTAAGAGGTTGTATTAGGTTGGAGGAGATTTTAAGGAGGACTTGCTTTGTAAAATAGACCTAATTGGTCTTTTTAGGGCAGCATTGCACACAGATCTAAGTTAGTTGCCAAAAAGGAATCAATCTTGGTTTTGGTATATGTTTAAGTTGGCCAAATAGGGTTTTCAAAACCATCAATAGTCTCTATATTTTGTGAGTGGATTGAGATAAGAGTTTTCAAATAGAGGTTTATAGACCTACTAACCAAGGCAAAGTCAGATTGAAAAGGTTGATTTGTCAAAGAGTTGTGATTCATCTGGTTGATTTATCTAACTTGTCTTGTGATGTTTAGGTAAAGACCAACTACCCTTGCATCATTTGTGTATGCTTTCAAATTTTGCATACATGTCCACAAGAGCATTTCCTACTACAATATCAAGCAAAAACCCCCCTTTCATTATGCTTTGATGCATATCCATACCATGTTCCAAAGTTCCCATTTTGGCACAGGCAAGGAGGATGCTAACAAAGGTTGTAGAGTCTAGTTTGACACCTACCATTTGCATTTCCTTGAATTTTTTTAAAACCTTTTCAACAAATTCATTGTATGCATATCTTGTATCCATTGCATTCCATGAGACAACAGGTCTTTGAGAAATTTTTTCAAACAATTCACGTGCCTTCTCTATGCTTCCACATTTCACATACATGTCTACCAGGGTTGTTGCAACTACAACATCTAAAAAAATTCCTCTCTCCTTTATGATTTGATGGATTTCCATACCCTCTTCCAATGATCCCATTTTGGCACAAGCTGAAAGTACACTGGCAAATGTGAACTAAATGGATTTGTTGATGCTCAACTATTGTGCAAGATCTTTGATAATATGACAATGATTTGATTGAAATATTCATAAATGGATTAGACACTTTTTCAAAATGCTCCTCAAAATTTTGGAAGGAATGATGGATTTATAGATTTAGACATGAAAATATGAATGGTTGATCAACCATGGACACCTAATGACCAACTATATATGTAAATTGTAATGCAATAAGGGTTGCTAACGTGTGAAGTATGTGCAACTCTGATTTGTATGGAGCTTTCTAGGATTTCAATTGTATGTGCATAAACTCATCTTTCACAAGATAGACACACAAATAAACCTAGCAATGAATATAAAATTTAACCAAAACTTTTCAAACCAAAAACCTGACTAAATAGAGCACACATAGTCCTAGGTGTCCCACACTTCTGATGTCAATTTATTGTGACTAAGCCAATAGATGCATCATGGAAAGGAGTTTATTTTTCTTTTCTTCCATGGCTATTATTTGTAGGACTAGACCAATATTGTGGGCTCCATATGTATGTCTGAAATGAAAGTTACTTTTAATTGAAAAAGTGGGCAAGTTCTTTCACTTATGCTGATAGCTTGGTATTTTAATGTTTGTGAGGCTGAGCCTCTAACATTTCTCCTACCATATGCAGCTTGGAAGATGGTTATGTTTAGTGCAACTTGGCCACCCAGTGTTCATCAACTAACCCAAGAGTTTATGGACCCAAACCCTATAAAGGTATTTATGTTGGTTCCTAAGGAAATCAAATTATTTACCAATATCAAGCATGTTATTTTAACCTCAAATAACAAAAGAAAGATGGTTTTGAACTTTTACAAGCCACATAGTTTCTTAAACTGGTTCAATATAGGTATTGCCTGAGTTTAATGATATTTTGCTCTGTGATCATAATTAACACACATATTTGACATTTGTAATTGTTTCACCTCTCTAGTAGAATTGATTTGTCTGATTTTACCACAAAATTGATAATCCAACAAAGTACACTTACATGAAGAACCTTTTGTTCTAGGTGGTGGTTGGGTCCTAGGATTTTTCTGCAAATCATGATGTGATGCAAATAGTGGAGGTATGAGATTCAACTCTAGAGAGAATTGAATCACATTATTGGGATATTATGGTAGTCCATAAGATTTTGTTTATCATCAAATATAAATTTTGGAATTCTTATGGTTTGAAATTCCATATACATTTTGAAACATTAATTTTGAAGCTTGAATCAGGCCAAGATATTTTTACAATGTTCTTTAAATAGCTTCACTTTCTCTTTCAGTTTCAGTGCATCAGATGGGAATGAGTGTATCATGGTTGAACCCTTAAAAAGTAGCAATTTAGATATAATTTAGAAGAATCTATGTTCTATTGTTCGACTTAACACAAACCCCCAATCTCTCATTTTTAGGTTTTGAATGACCGAGTAAAGGACAGATGATTGGTTTTGTTGCTTGAGAAATACCAAAAATATCATAGGTACTTTCTTGGTTATGTAGTGTTGGACATTTGTGTGGATGACAAGGATTCAAAGAAATTTATTTTTGGTTGATGCTATCAAAATATGTTGATGCTATTTGTATAACTTCCAAAGCATTGAAATTGAACATTAGCTACATTACTCTTATGTCCTATTCTAGAATTTATTTTTTATCCTATGTGTTTATTAAGAAAGACTAGACAAATTGAACATTAGATACATTACTCTTATGTCCTATTCTAGAGGCTAAGAAGTGTTTGCAAGATGTGAAAATGGCTTGCTCGCATCTTGCAAGAAGATAAAACATAAACCCTAACAACCAGTGTGACAAAAGATATAAGGCAAGACTTCATCAGAGAAACATGGGAACATCAGTGGGAATCATTGTGTGGTCTCTCCAATATGGCGAAATACAAAAGATCACATGATTGAAGATTCTATCAAAGGGAGAAACGAATATCAACGGGAAAAAAATCTCAATTCCTCTGATACTTCGATAATACTTAGGAACATAATTCATCAGCGAGAGAAATAAATTTCGGTGGGACAAAAAGCTCAATCCCTATGATACTCCGATAAAACTTAGGCACATAATTCATTGGTGGGAGAAGTAAATTTCAGTGGGACAAAAAGCTCAATCCCCTTGATACTCGGATAATACAAACAAAGCTTACAATGTTAGGATATGATACTTTGATAAAACTTATGCACATAATTCATCAGCGGGAGAAGTAAATTTTGGTGGGACAAAAATCTCAATCCCACTAATATTCTGATAATACAAACAAAGCTTACAATGTTAGGCTATGTTTCAGAGTGCTTCATTAATTCAAATATTTTGAGAGCATCCTTACAAAATTGATTTTGTGCATATCCTACAATTATTGCATTCCATGAGATGACATCTCTTTGAGGAATTCCATCAAAGAGTTCACGTGCCTTGTGTACATTTCCACACTTTGCATACATAGCTAACAGAGCATTTCCAACCATAATATCTGACAAAAATCCCCCATCTATTATGCTTTGATGGATGTTCATATCCTACTCCAAAGCTCCCATTTTGGCACAGGCATGGAGGGTGTTGGCATAGGTCATGGTGTTGGTGTAAATAAGTATTTTACTTATTACACTTTACTTAAGCTTACTTAGGGAATGCATATTTGCATCTTGCATCTAGGTTTGTGCATACATTGAAAGATATGACTTGGACACTTAGGGAAGTGTGTGTAGGATAAATTCCACTCTTTGTGGTGTGATCTAGTTATCACCTTTTTATCTCCACCTTTCGTGGCATGATAATTCCACTTTAGGTGGGTGATCCACCTTTCATGGAATTATCTATTATTTCTCTCTACCTACCCTAAACATGATTGGGACACTTGTCTCACTCATGGCCCTTCATTGTGTCCTAGCTTGTCTTTACAAGGAAGCCTCGTACATGCTTGTAATCAAGAACATAAGTCTATCTTCATAGTACATCTTCATGCATATTGAGAATACAGTCATCATATTCTCTCATCTTGTCTCTCTCTTTTGTGCTATGTTTAGTCTCTTGATCTTGTTGTTGCTTTTCATAAGTTCTTACATGGTATCAGAGTAGTTGGAGGTTCTTTGCATAGTCATTGTTGGGAGATCTTAGTTCATGTGAAGGTGGTCAAGAGGAAAATGTGAGGAGCAGCAACATGTTAGTGCATCCTAGACTAGATCTGACCTCAAACTTGGATTTAGAAGGTTGTTTTCAGTCAAGATAGCCTTTCGTTTCGTCAAAATTGGACATCGGGAGCCCTAGATCGAAAAAATTCGCTAATTTGGGTATTTTTTCAATTTTTCTATTGTTCTAGAAAAAAAATATTTTCTGGGAGAATATTTTTGAATTTTTTTTTTGAAAAATTTGTATTTGGGGTCTTTTATTTTTTGCAGTATTTTTTTGATTTGTTCAAAAAATAAAAAATAAAATTGTGGGGCGATTAATTTCAATTGTAAAGTTTGATTTAAAAATCATTTTCACAGATTTATTTTTATTGAAAATTTTATTGTAAAAATAAAAAAATTCCAAAATATTATTATTAGTCTCTGTGAAATTTTTCCAAATATTTTGTATAAAATTCGTAGATTTATATTTTGAAAAGTTTATTTTGTAAAAGATTTTATTTTATTTTAAAAAAAAGGTACTCTGCGTACCTTACTACGTAGGCAGACCTGTGTAGCAGGGTATGATAGTACCCTCTACCACCATCCGCCAGCCGACAACAAATTTGGCAGCCCCTTCTACCGACGGTGTCTGTTTTCATAGAATCAGCGACCTCCTGCTAAATCTGGAAAAAGTATTAGAAGATTCTAGCCAGCCAAAAACTAGCAATTTGGAGGGATATTCTATTGCTTTTCAAAGATTCCAATGACACCCATGACATCCATATAAGCATCAATATTAAGCTAGAGAAGCAAGAGAATATTTGGCACTGGAGGAATATTCTGGTTTGACAGCAGGCTGACAACCGTCAATTTTAAGTTCTTACAAATGTGCAACGGCCAAATGACCATCAAATTTAACATCACAAATTGATGACATCAGCATAATGTTAGCATTTTCAAAAAAAATTGCCCCCCTCACCAATGGAATTTTTGATTTTGCAGTCCGACTTTGAAGGCTCATATCTTGCTCATTTTAACTCCTTTTTCTAAGCAATTTTTATTGATTTGGGATAATTTTTTGTGTACTTTGCAGATGTGTGCTCAGTTTCTAATTTTGGTGGACAAATTTTCCATAATTTTCAGTTTTTCAACTTTGTACCTGTCCAATCCTCATTTCTGCAACTTCCAGGGCTTCGTACAGCACATACAAACTCCTTTTCAGGTGCCCTTTTTTTTAAAGTGCATGATTTTTCGTCTACTTCTTGAATCTGCAATTATTTTGAAGTGATCTTGAGTGTATTTTTTACTTTCAACATATGGTCTTTTTTGGCCTATTTGGCACTTGTATTGCATAGATTTGAATTTAGGTCTTTTCTTCATTGTTCTATATGTTCTCAACCTATTTTTGGTAAGTTGTAAATAAAAAATCATAAGTCCACTTAGCCAAGTTGCAAGTGGCCTATTGTACACACACTAAATTATAAAGTGCCAAAATCATCTTTTTTGGGGGGGGGGGTACTTTGATTGAGTGAATTTGGGGGGGTGTCTCTTGTGTGATTGTTCCTATTATCTCTCTTTTGTTCTTGTATTCCATCATGGGTTCATCTAAATTTCCACTCTTAACTACACATAATTATGCTACATGGAAAGTACATGCATGGAGTAAACTAATGGAAAAAGGTTTAATTTACTATATTGATAGAACAATAATCGCACGTTCAGATCCTAAGGCAGATCCAACTACATATATGGATTGGCTCACTAAAACTTCTATGGCATTGGGTACACTTAGAAAGTTTATTTTATGTGATCTCATTTTCCATGTTGATAAATGTACTACAACCAAGGAAGCTTGGGAAAAGCTTGCTACTTTGTATGGAAAGGTTAATAAGGTTAAGGGATACAAGCTTGAACATGATCTCCTAAGCCTTGATCCCAATAATTTTGACACAATTCAGGATTATGTCACTAAGGAAATGAGCTAAGAGCACAACTAAAGGATTGTGGTATTGAGAAAGAGGATGATCAATTGGTCTTCAATTTGTTGGAAAAGCTTCCAGCTGAGTATGCAACCTTTGTTTCAAGTTTTCAGACTCAATGATTGACAATTAGCAACTTTAAATCACTAGCTTTTGAGGCTCTCACAGATCTTTTGATTCTTGAGCAAAATAAGTTGATGAAAATGGGTCTTCTCAAGTATTCAACTTCAAAAGCATTGGTGGTCAATCATGGAAACAACAAGCAAGGAAAAGGGAAAGACCAAAATAAATCTTCACCAAAGACACAAGGAGAGAATAAACAATCCACTCCTCCACAACAAGGCTCATCATCATATTCTTCAAAGAACAACAATTCAAGTAGGAAGGAGAAACCAACATGTGCATATTGCAAAAAGATTGGTCATGAGGAGTATCATTTTCATGTTAAACAAATTGATGAGTTGAAACACATCCTCAAGAAGAACAACATCAACTTGCCAAATGCATATTAGGAGAAGGACTCATCTCCTTCCACTTCTACTTCTAAGGGAAAAGGAACAACTCTCATGGAAACAACATCAAGCTCATCTCCTTCTTCTACTTCATCTCAACATGAGAAACATAAGGGGAAAGAATTTCTTGCAGTTGCAAATTTTGATAGGTGGATCCTTGATTCAAGAGCTTCACATCATATGACTTCTTCCAAGGATATGTTCTCTTCATTTGATTCTTGTTCATCACCACCCATTTTGATGGCCAACAACACTTCTTTGGCAGTTTGTGGGAAGGGGTCTATTGACATTGAAGGTGGAGCATTTAATGATCTATGTGTGCCTACTTTGTCAAGGAACATCCTTTCCATCTATCATATTACACATAGTGGTACAAGAAAGAGTGTAGAGTTCACACCATATTCTGTCATTGTTTGGGATTTGCATAGCAAGGCTCTTGTTGCAGTTGGGGAGGTTGATCATCATTCTCGGTTCTACACCTTCTCATATTTTTCTCCTACTGATGATTCAATTCACCCTAGTGTGGACACACATGAGGAGAATGAGTATGGTTACTTGAATCTTGGAGTGCTCACCACTCCTGAGGTTCTTGAGCCTATTGCTAATATTCCATCTCCTACATTGATTGATGCACCTGATGATACTTGTGTTTCGACAGTTTTAGTTCCTTGTGATTCAGTGCAAAAGTGCATACCTTGTTTTCCAGTAGTAGTTTCATGGGATGACTACTTGATAGACATTGGCAGCTTGTTTGTGGAGTCCTACATTGCAAATTTGGGAGACACATTTGATTACTTAAATATTCTCTTTGATGAAGGTGATTCTTCTTTAGTTGTTGTGAGGGGACACTCTGACCCTCCTCTACATGATCAGTCTTTTGAGGTTGAAATGATTGTGGATGCATCTATACAACAGTTGGAGGAGGGAACTTTCTCTCTTGAGGAGATAGAATCTTTGAAGTATGTTCTACCTTCATCCTTGCTAGATCTTGAGTTGTCTTTTTTAGTAGATGAGAGTATTGTTGCAAATGGTTTCTTACAACTTCCAAGAAGTGACTACATTGCAGCTTCACATGGTTTGGGAAAGACATCTTTCAGCATCAAGACAGGGAAATTTGAGCAGATTTTAGAGACTACTTACATTTTGAGGGTTCTTCCCTCTTCACTTGTGGATTGGGGAGACTTCATTCATACACCTTTGGTATTGTTTCTTCCTAAGGGGAGGAATGTTGTTTGACAATTTTGGAGCAGCTTCTTCATTCCTTCTCGAGCATCTTCCATGGGTGAACATTGTACATTGAGGGGGGTCTACCTTATCTTTCTTCTTCTTCTCTTGTATGGGGGGTAATTTTTCCTCACATGGGGTTTTATCCTTCCCATGCCATATTCATAGGCTTTTTTATCTCATCTCTCTTTTGGGGGTAGTTTTTTTCCCTCTGGGTTTTTCTATCTTTACTCCACTTGTGAGAGATTGCATTACATTTGTACATGGGTACCTAACATGGCTCAGTTTTCGGGACCCATCTTGCATGGTTAGTTTGATTCTTCATTCCCTTAGTTGCACTTAAGGGGGAGTGTTGGTGTAAATAAGTATTTTACTTATTACACTTTACTTAAGCTTACTTAGGGAATTCATATTTGCATCTTGCATCTAGGTTTGTGCATACATTGAGAGATATGATTTGGACACTTAGGGAAGTGTGTGTAGGAGAAATTCCACTCTTTGTGGTGTGATCTAGTTATCACCTTTTTATCTCCACCTTTCGTGGCATGATAATTCCACTTTAGGTGGGTGATCCATATTTCATGGAATTATCTATTATTTCTCTCTACCTACCCTACACATGATTGGGACACTTGTCTCACGCATGGCCCTTCATTGTTTCCTAGCTTGTCTTTATATGCAAGCCTTGTACATGCTTGTAATCAAGAACATAAGTCTATCTTCATAGTACATCTTCATGCATATTGAGAATATAGTCATCAGCTTGGATCAATTTTATGTTTTTGTTCACATATATAGATTGACATTACAAAATTTGGTTTGGTCAGTTCTTTGAGAGGGGCATATTCTAGGACTCCTGACACTTTGAAGAGACGAATATTTCAAGTAATCAAGATTACAATTTTAGAGCTCAATTATAATTCAATGTATATTGATTTCGATGTTAATTATTCGATTTTAAATCATATAGTATAACTAATCTCAATTGTGGTTTGAATTTTTCTTGTGCAACTACCTTCAGAGCCAATGAGTGTTGCAAAGAGGCTCCATTTTGATGATCCACCAGTAGTTTAGGATGAGATAGACATTTTGGAATGTAAATTTTGAATAGACATCGAGATGGCATATGCCACATTTTGTAAAACTTTGTTTGAGTTGGCGTTGATGCCATTTTTGTATATGGAGATACACTCAAGGTTATTGGATAATTTGATATATAGAAGTTGACAATCAAAATTTAATTTCTTCCTCATGTTCATGATTAAACTCTTTGAAAATTTAATCAAGTGAGCAATGGCTAAATATCAATGTACAATAGCATAAAAAGAATGGTTATATTATGTAGTTTATATTCATATTGTTGATTAGATTGCATTGAACATCTTTCAAACTCAAAGCATTACTTCACATTTCATAAGTAACAACTAGATGTTGATAGATGAAAAAATTTCAATAACAATATAGTTTTTACAAAGTCAACCTAAGCAGTTATGCAATTACTTCACATTACATAACTAATAACTAGGAGAAACTATCAATTGCATTAGCTTGTCATGGAATTCTATGAGACCACATTTCTTCGAGGAAACTTGGCACAAAACACACAAAAAATGAAAAGAAATCACTCAAACAAACTTTAAAGGGGTCTCAGGCCTGCTGCCCCCTCATTCCGCACGCTGTGTAGCCATTTACTTGTGGTGTAGGGGCCGAACAATGGAGAAAACATGTAAAAATTATATATATATGTAGCCTAGAAGCATGAATTAGGATTAGAATATCACATAACATCATATAAACAAAAAAACCACCATAAACTTAAATGTCATTTAAAACATGCATGATAAATATTCATCGTTGAAACATGAATTGTGGTAGCTTGATATATAGAGTCTATTGATGTCAGGGCTCAATTTGTATGATATTGAAAAAAGAAGCCAACTGAGTAGAGTTATCAACATTCTTCAGAAATCATAAGATTTTTTTTAGTACATTTGCCATTTTGATGTCTTCTTTCAGTCTCAAACGTTATTTTGTATCATTGTTACATTGGTCTGGAGAGTGGTAGCTTAATATAGGTCCACAATACAGAATTTGGTTTACTTGTGCAGTGTAACAGTGGCATAGGAAGATTTTTCTTTGAAAGAACCAAAGGGTGATTGCACATTTGAAGTGTATAAACACATACCTTTTTGTAATATCAAGGATAATTTTTGAATCTTCCATGCATTGCTAATATAAAAGGAAAGGTCTTTTTCCTAATTTGTATGCAGCCATGCTTTTGACATTGTCAAAAAGAGAAAAACTTCCCTAATGATGCAAAGGTATGACCAAGCAGTTCTAACTCTCCACATGAGAGAAGAGAGATGTTGGAGAGTACATCAAGTCAGTGAGAACTGAAGTGTAATGTGTTTTAGTTTGTAGTACTCCTCTGTTTCTCTACAGATGTGTGATAAATTCTTAGTTCAATGACGCTGAACAATTTTTGAAAAAAGAAAGTTGTGTCACAGTCCGCTTTCAATCCAACAAGCAAAAAATGAAAGATCAGCCTCTTGGAATGAAAATTCTTGTTTGCAAAATAAATGAATAATAATGAAGTAGTTAAGGTGTTTGAAGTTATTTAGAGGTCACTTTTAGGGTGCAAGGCTTAAAACTTAATTTTAAATGCACTCAAACAAACTTTAAAGGGGTCTCAGGCCTGCTGCCCCCTCATTCCACAAGCTATGCAGCCATTTACTTGCTGTGTAGGGGTCGAACAATGGAGAAAACATGTAAAAATAATATATATATATATATATATATATATATATATATATATATATATATATATATATATATATATATATATATATATATATATATATATATATATATATATATATATATATATGCAGCCTAGAAGCATAAATTAGGATTAGAATATCACATAACATCATATAAACAAAAAAACCACAAGAAACTTGAATGTCATTTAAAACATGCATGATAAATATTCATCATTGAAACTTGAATTGTGGTAGCTTGATATACATAGTCTATTGATGCCAGGGTTCAATTTGTATGATATTGAAAAAATAAGACAACTGAGTAGAGTTATCAGTATTCTTCAAAAATCATAAGAATTTTTTTAGTACACTAGCCATTTTGATGTCTTCTTGCAGTCTCAAACATTATTTTTTATGTAGATGTGTGATAAATTCTTAATTCAATGATGTTGAACAATTTTTGAAAAAAGAAAGTTGTGTCACGGCCCGATTTCAATCCAACAAGCAAAAATGAAAGCTTAGTCTCTTGGAATGAAAATGCTTGTTTGCATAAGAAATGAATAAGAATGAGATAGTTAAGGTGCTTGAAGTTATTTAGAGGTCACTTTTAGGGTGGAAGGCTTAAAACTCCATTTTAAATGCACAAAAAAGAATGAAATTACTTCAAACCAAGTTTGTGAAGAAGTTAACTCTATTGCCCAGTAGTTTCCCTTAAGAGTCCAAAGTGCTAAAAGACAACAATCTTTGAAGGGCTATTTCTCAGAGACTGTGATGCTTACAGACTCTCTGTCCGAGGCTATGGGATTGTGTTAAGACCATCTACAAAAACCTCTCAATTTTTGCTATCTCGGAGGCATTTTCCTGTGGTGATGACTTTTCAGTGGAGGGAAAAGTTACCAGATGCAAGCAGCGTAAAGTTGCAAAGTGGTGCAACTTTCATTCCGCAACTCATACGACCAAATGGACTATTCCAAAACGTCTAGATGGGTACATTTACACTAGGGATGGTCATCTTTTGCACCCAAATACACTAAATCACTCCAAGCTACATTGGACCAGTGATTTCCCTTAAGAGTCCAAAGTGCTAAAAGGCGGAACTCTTTGAAGGGCTATTTCTCAAAGACTATGAGGCTTATAGACTCTTCGTCTGAGGCTATGGGATCATATTGGGACCATCTACAAAAACCTCTCTCAGTTTTTTAATCTCAGAGGCATTTTCCTATGGTGATGACTTTTCAGTGGAGGGAAAAGTTGCTAGATGCAAGTAGTGTAAAGTTGCAAAGTGGTGCAACTTTCATTCCGCAACTCATATGACCAAAAAAACCATTCCAACACCCTTGGATGGATACGTTTACGCTAGGTATGGTCCTCTTTTGCACCCAAATACGTTGAATCACTTTGAGCTACATTGGACCGACGATTTCTCTTAAGAGTCCAAAGTGCTGAAAGACAACAATATTTGAAGGGATATTTCTCGAAGACCGTGAGGCTTACAAAATCTCCATCTAAGTCTATGGGATTGTGTTGGGACCATCTACAAAACCTCTCTTGGTTTTTGCTATCTCGGAGGCGTTTTCCTATGGTGATGACTTTTTAGTGGGGGGAAAAGTTGCCAGATGCGAGCAGTGTAAAGTCTCAAAGTGGTGCAACTTTCATCCTGCAACTCGTACGACCAAACAGATTGTTCCAACACATTAAGATGGGTACATTTACGCTAGGTATGGTCTTTTTTTTTCACCCAAATAAGCCGAATCACTCCGAGCTACATTGGACCGACGATTTCCCTTAAGAGTCCAAAGTGCTAAAAGGAAGCAATCTTTGAAGGGCTATTTCTCAAAGATCGCGAGGCTTACAAAATCTCCGTCTGAGGCTATGGGATCGTGTTTGGACCATATACAAAAAACTCTCTCGGTTTTTTCTATCTTGGATGCTTTTTCTTGTGGTGATGACTTTTCTGTGGAGGGAAAAGTTGCTAGATTCAAGCAGTGTAAAGTTGCAAAGTGGTGCAACTTTCATTCCACAACTCGTACAACCAAACAGAATGTTCCAACAAGTCTGGATGGGTACGTTTACACTAGGGATGGTCTTCTTTTGCACCCAAATATGCCGAATCACTCTGAGCTACATTGGACCAACGATTTCCCTTAAGAGTCCAAAGTGCTAAAAGGAAACAATCTTTGAAGGGCTATTTCTTAGAGACCATGAGGCTTACAGAATCTTCATCTGAGGCTATGGGATCATGTTGGGACCATCTACAATAAAATCTCTCAATTTTTTCTATCTCATAGGAATTTTCCTGTGGTGGCAATTTTTCAGCTAAGAGAAAAGTTGTCAAATGCAAGCAGTGTAAAGTTACAAAGTGGTGCAACTTTCATTTAGCAACTCGTACGACCAAACAGACTATTCCAACACGTTCGGGTGGGTACGTTTATGCTAGGGATGGTCCTCTTTTGCACCCAAATATGCTGAACTACTCTGAGCTACATTGGATCGACGATTTCCCTTAAGAGTCCAAAGTGCTAAAAGACAACAATCTTTGAAGGGATATTTCTTGGAAACCGTGACATTTACAGACTCTCTGTTTGAGGCTATGGGATCGTGTTTTTCCCATCTACAATAATCTCTCTCAGTTTTTACTATCTCAGAGGTGTTTTCCCATGGTGGCAAGTTTTCAGCTGAGGGAAAAGTTGTCAGATGCAAGCAGTGTAAAGTTACAAAGTGGTGCAACTTTCATTCAACAACTCGTACGACCAAACAGACTATTCCAACACATCCAGATGGGTATGTTTACGCTAGGGATGGTCCTCTTTTGCAACTAAATACGCCAAATCACTCAGAGCTACATTGGATTGAGTGAAATTAGGTGAAAAATTGATGCAGACACAAAGGAACAATCACAAACTCTTTGCAAACTGCCTATTTGAGGCATCTAACAAGATTATTCTAACCTCTTTGGACAGTCTAAAACTCCCTTAAAACTTGACAAGCAACTAAATACACATTTCCCTCTTTAACCCCCTTAAACCCTTATAATAGTGAGAAAATAGTTTTTGTCCAATTACTCGACAATTTTCCAAAACACTAGACCAACACATGACTGATTCAAACACCCATATCCAAGTTACACAACATATATGAGAAACAACATAGATTCCTTTGGACCAGCGTTGACTTCCTATACATTCACCCTTGAAAAGGCTACTCAATTAGCCCAAAAATGCAAAGCAACATACCTTCAAACATCACAAAAACCCATGAAACCTTGGGGAAGCAAATAAATTTCCAAGAAAATAAATATTTTTCAATTGGATTCCATTTGTATGGACCTATAACCATCAAATCAGAAAACCCTTATTTTTAGTGTAATTCTTGAGGGTTTATTGGATGTAGCACTTACACAACCTTTCAGACTCTTCCACCAACTTAGACACCTTTATTTAGGCCCTAATATTCTTAGAAAACAAAGAAACTTTTGGTATCTCAGATATTTTTGTAAACCCTAGGGTAAAAACTCCATTTTCAAGTGAAAAAAACCACCATTTTTAGACCTTTAACTCTTCACTTTATTTCAAAACCTAGTTCTCCATGGCTTAAACTCTTGAAATATCATTTACTAAGCCCTACCAACTCATCCCACTAATTCACATTGGCACACACTAGGTGGGATGAGATTCAAGCCATTAAAATTGCAAAATTCTTATTCCCCTATTCAGGAACCCGTCTAAAGAAAGTCTAAGTTTTGAGGCACAAAATGAATAAAGAAACCCTCTATTAAGAAGTAAGAATAAATACAAGACATGTGATAATGTTTCTACATAATTTTTTGATACAAAAATTCTTGAATGGCTTGTGCACAAGCAAAAAACACAAGAAAAACAGTAAAATATGAACTGAGCAATTGAAACTTTATTGATTCAAAGAAAAAAACTCCTTCAACCAAACCCGTCTTGAGCCCTTGAAGGCCTTAAGTACATTGCTATGCCTTGGAATCCAACTCCCAATGCCTTTAACCACCAATATTAACTGAATTTTGAAACCTTAATGACCGTTGAAGGCCAAAATACAAACATTTTTCACATTAATATGACTCATAATGAAATGTTGCACTTTTCCACTTCTAAATTTACTAAGACCTCACTTAATGGCTTGAAATAGCATCATTACATGTTTAAAACACTTTTCTTGCTTGTCCCTAAAAAAATTTACTAATTTTTCCTTCAAAGGCTACAAAGCAACAACTAGAACAAGTTGGGATCTCCATGTGTTTTTTACCCTAAAACCTAAAAAATCCTCCTAATACATGACCATTAGGACAATTAGATCTCATTAAAGACAAAAACTCAAAATATTAACACTTTAATCATTGAAATGATCCACAATGATATTGTGGTGTAGGTGCTCCTGCACCAAAAATGGTGGTTGCAACTTGCTAATGTCAATGAAATGTGGGGGGCACAAGATTTAAAGTTGGATCAAGCTTGTGCAGGTCCTAATAGACTTGTTTGATGAATTTATAGGGTGTGGCAAGGTTGGAAACATTTATTTCCTTAAAAACCTCATGTAAGTTGCAAAAAATGAAGTTGCACCCAAGTTGGATTTGAGGAGCAAAAGTTGCAAGCCACTATAATTTATTATATATAAATGGGAGATATTACAAAACCTGGTTCAAAAAAGCATATCGACAGGAAAGAACCAGGAAGAAAACCTTCGGTTGTAGCTCGATTAAGTACAAAAACAGACCCCTTTACAAAACCTATGAGTTTCCAAAATACATACCCCTTTACATTTTAAACATACCCTTTATACAATGCCAGACATTTGACCCATATTTTAGAAAAAATTATTGGGTATATAGATTATGCCCATACACAATTATGACCGTTTTACATTGTTTCCAATTTGAGAATTCAAATTTTACAAAAAATTTCTATTGGAGGCATTCAGGGCACAGTCTTCGACAATAGTAATATGTTCACGTTTTGGACTGACAAGCACCTGTACAAACTATCAAGGTAGCTTAGAATAACCAATCCATATTATTGTAAATGACACAAAATATGATGAGATGGTAATGCAAACTATAAAAGATACTTGGAATAACCAATCTATATTGTTGTAATCTGTTGCATACCTCTCTGAAAGGATCAAAGTTGGCTATTGTTGTAGTAGGTCCATGATCAATCGTGCCAAGAATATCACAAAAGTGGGAAAATGAGAAATCTATATTGTCACAATAGAAAAGATGCTTAGACTAATAAATCTATATTAATCTAAACAACTTGAATGATGATGAATTAGTGATGCAAACTATAAAAGGTGCTTAGAATAACCAATCTATATTATTCTAAATGACACAAAATATGATGAGATGGTAATGCAAACTATAAAAGACACTTAAAATAACCAATCTATATTGATGTAATCTATCTCATACCTCTCTGAAAGGATCAGAGTTGGCTATTGTTGTAGCAGGTCCATGATCAATCATGCCAGGAATATCGCAAAAGTGGGAAAATGAGAAATCTATATTGTCACAATAGAAAAGATGCTTAGACTAACAAATCTATATTAATCTAAACAACCTGAATGATGATGAGTTGGTGATGAAAACTATAAAAGACTCTTAGAATAACCAATCTATATTGTTCTAATCTGTTGCATACCTCTTTGAAAGAATCAGAGCTGGTATTGTTGCAAAGGGTCCATGATCAATCTTGCCAAAAATATTGGAAAAGTGCATACAAAATATCACTATTAAAGACACCTGCATTGCAATAGTATACAAAATATCAGTATTAAATAAAGAAAACTAATGAACTTAATCATAATGAACATAAGCATTGTACCTTCCATTCTTGAAAATGCTATTCAAGTGTGCCTGAAGGGTCATCTCTTTTCTTAAGAGTATCCAATATTGCTTCATAATCAACATTACTAAGTGTCTGTAGTTGTTTTCTCTTTGGTTTGGCATGATGCTTCAACAACTTAACATTTGTTTCTATAACAAGGTGTGAATACATGAGAATGGTTTTTTGTTTCTCGTAGTCTTCAAATGTAGGTATGCCATTCTTTCTAATCATGTATGTTCACAACCAAGTTCCTACAACCACAACTGAACCTGTAGGATACACAAAACCATCATCATCTTCCATCGATTGTGTTATCTTCTGCTTTACCTACACACATCGAGCCAACCAATAGTCTGATCTCTCTTCATTCCCCTACAGTGCAACAATTGCAAAAATATGTCCTAGCTTTAGTAGATATGAAAGCAGGTCGTAATCAACTAAACTTTCCATTGTGTCATTTTTCATGGATATTGTTTGAGATAAAGGAGTTAGATACTGTGGTACCCATTTATCCACCCACTCACTTGACTCGCATTGATCCCACTCACATTGAATACAACTCTAACAAAAACAAGCCAACTCTCATGTCCAAATGGTCCATTTGCCTGCATTTGAGCTTCAAAATGAATGCATCTTTGAAGAATCTTTTATTGTATGACAATCCAATCTGCCTCCCACTGTACCCTCCTAACCAAACCAAAAGAATCTACACACGGTTGAATCAAGTGTCCCTCCCTGTGACAATGTTGAACTACAACAATCAACAATAGAATGTGCATCGCTGAATTTTTCTCCTGAAATTTTCAATTGCTCCTTAACTAGAGCTCTCTTTACACATGCCCCTGCTCCATCATGCTCCCTTTTCCCATGTCCAACTTCAAAAAAACTCCAAATATGAGGTAGACCCCTCTCTACATGCATTCTACTCAACCAATAAAACATACGAGCATTCTTGAATTGACTTGTGCAATTATCTGACCAAATTAGATGTCGGCCCAGTGCTATATCATGCTCCTGCAAGAACTCAAAAAAATTCTTGAAACAATTTTGGACACACTCGAACGAGTGAGATCTATCATCACTCATATAAAAAATGATACTCTCTGATTATCTTTCGATCCTCCTCTGTACTATCAAGTGCATGTCTAAATGTTATGTGGACAAAAATAGCAATCTGAATGGAATTGTAATACTAAGATTGTACCTCATTTTGTGGTTACAATGTGTAGTTTTCTACAAAATCAACCACTGATATAATAGTGCCAATTGGAAATAGTCCTTACACATCCTAAATTTTTGATCCAACCACTAAGACCTATGACTATGCCTTTCACACTTGTAGAAAAGATTGTCCTTAAAATTTGATATAAAATCAGCAACACTGCACTCTTTTGTAACCAACTCACATCTAGAACCTTCACCTCCACTTTGCAAAGTATATTTGACTATCTCATATCTCTTTTACTCAACAAGCTTCTTTCCAAATTCATGTTCGGAACTCTCATGAAAACATTGAACAAACTTTGACAAGCCACTACATTGTGAGAACTTTGCATTTAAACAATCATTTCTATAGAAAAAGAAACCATCATCTCTAGAACATAAAAATAGATCTAGCAAGTCCCTTGATGATTTTGAAAGATGCATTCCACCACTCCTGCAACATTTCATTAGTATGCAAAGTAGAATGGATATAGCCTAATAGCTCATGGTACATTGAAAAATCCACATGGTATTTGCAACAACAAGTATTACGAATCTTAAGAGGCACACAATAAAATGGCTTGAAACCCTCAAAAGTCCTTTGCGATATTTCCATATTTTTTTGTTTCAATAAATTTTTTGAACAACATTGTTTGGCTTCACTAACTCATTTGACTGCAAAATCCAACAAAAATGTTTTCCAAAATATGTATAATTTGATGTATCGTTGGGTGCTTGTAAAATTTAATGTGTAATTTTTAATTTTTTGAAAGTTTATCCCTGACGTTCGTCTAAATTTTATGAACCTGGGTTTCGTTGAAATTTCAACAAACATGAAAAAGATAAAAAAATCAAATTGTGGTCGACATAAAGAAAAGTGAGTTCGTTGATTTATTGCGACAATGTTTTTCTCTACTTGAGATAGTTTGTGGAGAACCAAGGACGATTTTCTTGGGAAAAATTAGAAAAAATTCAAGAAGATATCACCAGGTTGAGGGTAGTCATTGTCTTTTTGCAGAATTTAGTTGTGAAGTCAGATTTGTAGTTCCAGGTTTGAAAATCATATTTTAAAGCAACATCTCATCATATTTCATTTTTAGAGGTTTAGGGTTTTGAGAATTTCATGTCCGGATTTTGTTGTGTGGAATCACCATAAGATCACAACCAAGGAAAAAATTCTTGTGATTGTAATAATGTGATCCATAACTCTATTGGTCATGTGGCATAGTTGTGCTATAACAAATACAAGATGCATTCATGTGTGACCGAAGTTTAATGTGGCTATGTTGTAATAGAAATTGAGGCACTCATATAATGTAGTTAATTCAGGTTGTATAATGTAGGTGTCAATCATCATTGGGTACATTCAGGTTGTCTCAAGTTTAACAAGGTTAGGATGTAATTATAGCATGATCAAAGAGTGATTACCTCTTGCTGAAATAAAGAGCCTATAACTCTGGTTGATATGCAGAGTGGTTGTGTTATATCAATTATGTAGTGCATTCAAGCACAACCCATGTTTAATGGGCTACTCTAGAGAGTGATCAAGATTTTTAAACCTTATGAATGTTACTTAAAAGTGTATAGCTTAAACTACAAACCAAGTTTGTTACATACTTGAATGCAATCTTGGGTTACCGCAAATTATAATAATGTGATCTGCTAATAACCATTATGGAAAGTATTAAAGCAAGACCCATGCTATATAGGATACATTTCCCTGATCAAGTTTACATACCTTAATGATCAAACACAAGCTTCCCACACACTCTAGGATACAATCCAAGATCATACCACAACTTTGTCAAGACAACTAATTTTCTGACCCAAGATTTAAGGTTGTTTTTTAGTGTACCAACAGAAGCATTGGTAGAGCATGATTAGGGTACAAACCCTAGGCCTCTGTAGAAACATAAACAATAACTATAGTGGATTAGTGAAGTTGCAATACTAGAAAGATTGAGACATTGTAGCTAATAACAAAATCTTGTAATCTAAATATTGTAGCCAATAGCAAGCACACTATGTAGCTTAGTGACATTTGTAAATGCAATCTACGATAAGAAGAATGACAGTCATTTGAGATGTGACAATCAAAAAGAGGCTGAGCAGTGACAAGATAATAAAGCTCAAACTTGCATAGTAAAGGGGAGATTTTAGGTGGGAACATTCTTGTGGCTGGGAATGGAAAAAGTAGCAGTGTTAGAAAGGAAATAGCAGTTCAATGTTTCATAGGTGTGTCTTCTTAGCCATTAATGTATAATGGAGGTAGTGGATTGCATGTTTGAGCAGTGTTTTGAGACTCATCAAAGATGGGAGAATAGTGAATAATACCTTGTGGGTGTGAAGTAGTGTCAATAAGGTTGAAGGATCTTAAGAACTACAATACCATGAAACAATGAGTCCCCGTAGTAAGTAGGATCTATACCTTGCATAGTTTGATTTTATAGAAGGATGCTCATGAAAGGAATCTTCAAGTGATAGTGAGTGAGTTGTTTGAGATTGCAGCTGAGGGTGCAATACCAGTCTTAAAGGAAGTTAGAAAGCAGTATATGTGCAAGAAAATCAAATCATACACAACAAACAATTCACAATGTTATCTTGCATAATGCCTTGAGTTTGAAGACAAAAATCATTGTATCTTGATGAAAGTGGTGACCTTAATGGTCAATCACTAGTAACCATGATTTTAAAACATGCTATTGTGCTTATGGAGGCAACATTTTAAGCAAGGAAGTGAGTGGTGGTTTGGAACAATGGCAGGTATGAAGGACTTGCTTTATATGCATACTATGCAGTCTAGCTTAAGACGTTCTTAGAAGAGATTGAAGGTGGATTATGGAACTCAAGGGTTACCATGAAAAGGATTAAAGCAAAGACTAAGATCTATTTAAAAGCCATGGCCATGAAGATATTAAAGATGTCACATGCAAAACCCTAGTAGCTGGAGTAATGAATACAATGCCAAAGAGGATAGTGTGCTGGGGAAGATTTAGGAGATCTCCACATTATCTAATTATAGGGAAATACATCATTTATTTATTTTTTTAATTAAAAGAAATAATTCTAAACTCTATATAGGATATATTGATACTTCAAAAGCCTCTGAAGGAATTTGAGATTATGCAAATATATGTCAAGTAAATACCTAGATTACAAATAGTAGTGGGAACAATGTAAGATTTGTTGAGCAGAGTAGGAATGAGATAAGCAGCAATGAATCCTATGCCTCCTTTCACACACATCTCCTCACCGTTCTCTGTCATTCTTTATGGAAACACTTTTCCATTTTGGCAGTCTATGCTTGAAAATAATGTTTTGACGAAGGTTTCAGAGTATGTTTATTAAAATGAAAACTCCATTTTGGTGGGATACGCCTGAAAATAAGATTTTGACAAAAGTTTTAGGGTATGTTTATTAAAGTTTTAGAGTATTTTGGCAGGGTATATTCTTGATTCATTAAATGATTTATTCAAATGGATTGTGACTAAATAAATTACTAACTATTTAGTCATTTTTATTTGTGTGACTAAATAATTTTTAATCAATGACCAAACTAGTAATTTATTTACTCATTTATAGCTGAGTTGCAAAAAATGAGAAAAAATTAGTCATTTTTAATTGTTGTGACTAAAATTTTTAGTCACCTAGTCATTTATTTGCCAAATTCTACTAGTGTGTGCTTCCTTGTGTGATTAAGGCTCTCTCAATGTTGAGGGCCCTAGGGATAAGCTCGTCATAAGAAGTGACACATTGCATCTTTAAATAAAAGGATAAATCCGTATTGACATTAGCAATGATGATTTTGACTTGTTGCTCCTTAGGAAGGGGTCACTTGCTCTTACTAGCTCGCTACCTCCATCGTTGTAGGAAGTTTGCGATTAAGTTCAATATTCTGATTTTAGGAGTCTTAACGGTTGGAAATCATAGTACAATCAGAATTTAATAAGTTTTGGAATTATCATTTTAAAGTGTTTTTTGGGGTCATTAACTTTAGACTATCTTCTCTTTTGCAGGGGTGGTTGCATGCCAAATTTTTTTGGTGTAAAATATCAGAATTATTAGATTTTGTGACCTGTCTATGAATAAAAATTATTGGAGTGTGAGTATGATATTTTTTGAAGATCTAAATAGTCAAGTTTAGTAAAGGAAAATCATGTTAGATAATATTAGTCCAGAACAAAATGAAGAGACACTTGAGAGATTGTGGGCTATATTGAAAAGAAAGGGTGATGGGAAATGTTATTTTCCTTGCAATAATTGCAAGGGCTTAAAGACAAGACAAATTTTAGTCACAATAGCTAAGAGGCATTGTAGGCAGCATGGTCACGTTGAAGGGGGGCATGATTATCATCCATTGGTAAGTTGTTCATTATATGTGTTTATATTGATTGAATTTGTAAATGTTTATATCATTTTAACATTATATATATAATCACTTGATCATGATCATGGTTTATTTGTGTCTATCATTATTATAAAGATGGGGTGCCCTAGGGTAGATGATATGGATTATCACAGCCTGGAGAATGTGGTTTTGCAAGCAGACAAACATGGAGCTGTGAATATCAAAGTTGAAGTTAATGATCCTATGGAAGAAGATGATCATGCGGCAGAAAATATAGTTGAATATGATGGTACAAATACATTGATCCATGACACATTTAGTGGTAGAGCTGATCATGATGATCAAGATGACTTTGATGATGTTCATGATTTACTTATACTTGATAAGGAATACGAGCCCCTTTATGAAGGCTCCCAGACAACTATTCTCTCTGTTGTATTGTTGTTGTTGAACTTGAAAGTTATGAATGGTTTATCAAATAAAGCAATCTCACGAATGTTAAGGTATGTCATATATGCCATCTTTTTTCATCTATTTTAATTGTTGTTAGTTCATCACTAGTAAATAAATGATGAAATATGTACCATTAAAATTCATTATATTAACAAATTATTTTTTGTTATAGATTGATTGGTGAATTGTTGTTACCACCATTAAATATTTTACCTCTCTCATACCGAGATTTATCTGCCATTATGAAATATATTGGAATGGAGTATCAAGTAATAGATGCATGTCCCAATGATCATATTATATATCATAAATAATAGGAATTTGCAACAGAATGCTCGAAATGTCATATCAGTAGATATTGAATAGATCAACTAATAAAAAAGGTGTCTCGCAAGGTTCTTCGTTATATTCCCATTATTCCACATATACAACAATTATTTAGGTGCGAAAGCTTAGCACAATTTATGTATTACCATGCACGAAATAGAAGTGGAGATGACATTATTCAAATTATCGCAGATGGTTCTTCATTTAGGGACATGGAGGAAAAATAGCCACACTTTAAAGAAGAACCTCGTAATCTTGGGCTTTCATTGGGAGCAGACGGTGTCAATCCATTTGGAGAGCTAAGATCTATTTACTCGGTGTGGCCTATTTTTGTCATTAACAATAACATTCCTCCATGGATGTCAATAAAGAGGGAGCACATAATGTTGTTAATGATTGTTCCAGGTATTTGTTTACATCAATTTTATTTAACATAGTAGCATTTCATTTGTCTTATTTGTTGCATAATGACTTATATTTTTTTTATTCAATAGTCATGTACATTAATTTATATATATTGTGGTAAAATGGTTATAATAATTATGTAATGTTTATGTTCATTCAACTAGGTAAGTACCAAGTTAAAGATATGAATGTATATATCGAGCCTCTTATCGACGAGTTACTAAAGTTATGGAATGACATCACTATGTATGACGTCTCTAGACCAATAGGACAAAGACAATTTCAATTCCATGTAATGCTTGTATGGACAATTCATGATGCCCCAGGGCTAACACATTTTTGTGGTATGTTATAACATTTAACTGCACTTTAACAATATTTAATTTGATGAAGTAGATATCATGCATGTTTTAAAAATAATCTATTCATTATATATAATTATAAAAATTGACATATTTAATCCAATTATATTTGATCTTGCAGGTCTTCAAAGGGAAAATTTCCATGTCCAATTTGTGGTCTAAAGATGAAATCTCGCCGTTCAACAAGTTTAGGAAAGTAGGCGTTTGATGAGTATAGGCACTTCCTCCATAGAAATAAGAAGTATCGAACTACTGAAAAACATCTTTTCAATGGGAAGGAGGAGACTACATCAAAACCACGAAGAATGACACCTTGCCTATGGAAGTTGGAATATAATAGAATTAATCGTCAAGGTTATACATCGGATCAAATTGTTTATCTATCATATATGATATGTTTTGAATTTATATTTTTATATTGTGTTGTGTTTACTCATGTTGTAATTGACAATGATTGTCATTGTTAATATTTTTAACTTATATGCTTCATGAAGGTCATCAAGGCATTAATGGTCGGCTTCCACAGGGACTAAAAAGTTATCCTAGACAATTTAGTAGGATTCCCTACTATGAACAGCTACAAATTGTGTATTTGTTTGATACAATGCATATCGGAAAGAATATAACAGAAATGTTATGGAAAATATGTGATGGAAGGTATGACAAAGAAAAAATTGTCAAAATTTGTAGTGACATTCAGGAAGCCAATCATGCAATGAAAAATGTCATTCAATTAAATAGTGATGGAGACCAAATTAATATAAGTTCCCTTCCTTGTTTATTAACAGAGCAGCAAAGCAATGCTATAAAATAAGTCATACGAAAAATTTGATTTTCCACAGGATTTGCTACAAATATAAACAATATAATAACAAAGAAAGGTGAATTTGGGTCAGGGATGAAAACGTATGATTGGCATACCTTCATTAATGTAATTATTCTGGTATATTATATACACTTGTATAATGCATGTGCTTTTTAGTGCATTGTGTTTACTACTTTTGGAAAAATAATGAAAAGATCATTTTATAATTGTTGCAGTACGTTATACCAATATCTCTCCCAGACAACTTTGACAACAATGTCAAGCAAGTTATATATGATCTTAGAAAATACATGAGGTAAGTAGCGATATTTGTTCAATTCATTTTATACATCTTATAATTTCCATTTGTTTTACTTGTTATGTAATATACTGTATATTTTTGTTAAATCCCGTTAATATATTTGTGCCTTGAATCACTTGTAGATGGCTGCCATCTAAAGAAATCTATAAAAAGATACAAATTATTGGAAGAGAAAAATTCCTCATCTAATGTGTGAAATGCAAAAGTGTCTACCTTTGACATTTTTCAATGCACAAGAACACTACCTCATACACCAAGTTGAGGAGATTGAATTGTGTGGACCTGTACACATAAGGTCAATGTGGATGGTTGAGAGGCATTTGAAATTTTTGAAGGCTTTGGTTAGAAAAAGAGCACATCCTAAGGGTTCTATGGTGGAGGGATATATGGTATACTAGACCATGGTATACATTAATGAATATCTTCCTAAATTTGCAGCAAAGATCCATGTAGATTGCATTTGAGATCCCAACTCCATTGGCAAATTCGAAGGGGAGTAACTGATGGGGAAAGGTAGATTGAGGAAAGTGAGGTAATTATAAGATGGTCATGGAGATTAATTGGAATATATTTTACATATTGTTTTTTATGTATATTGTACTTATTTAATTTTTAATCTTCATTATACATCAATTATAAATTAAGGTCGTATACTGTGGTATTTAACTAATTATACGTCATTTGTGAATTTCAAATTTTTTTGATACAGTTGGTCGAGAGTGGGATGCACTACATTTGTACGTCGCCAACAAACTTGATTGGATGATGGTATGGATTGAACGATGTCAACAATCTGGTCGTGCATTAACATGGGAAGGTGTGGATTCATTGGTTAAAGAAGCTCATTGTAATGGAGATTCCAATGTTACACAAAGGGAAATTGATTTAGCATATGGTTTAAGAGATAAACAAGTATGTATAAATATATTAATCACCCATATTATTTAATTATTTTCAATTATATTTATGTATATATATGTTGAGATTGTTTTCTTTGCATACATTCGGCCAAGAATAAATATGTTTATCAATTGATGATATTGCAATAATTTTTACATGTTTGACATATTGCAGGTGAAACACCACAAGGCTATGTGGTGCAATGGTCACAAATTTTGAATCAAAATATTGGATGACATGAAGAAAAATTGTGATTCTAGTATAACTGTAGTCTTTCAGGTGACTAATGTTTCATCTAGAAACAACATTCATCTAGAAGTCTCAAAAAATTGATACTATGGGATTTTGGATGATATACTTGAGTATGACTTTAAGTCCTTTAGATTAATTTTGTTTTTCATCCTATGGTATAAGCTATGATTGAATGAAAATGATCCTGAGAGAACTGTTATTGAACATGCTAATGGGTTTACCATGGTTAATACAAAGTTGATCGAGTGAGCTAGAAATGAGCCCTATGTTGTTCCAAGCCAATGTGAGCAGGTATTTTACTTAGAGGTTCTAGGTAAAGCAGGTTGGTCATTTGTTGTTAGACATGATCCAAGAGGAAGGTCGATAAATTATAATGTGGTGGAAGAAGAAGATACCAAAGAACTAGAAGATGATGTAGATGATGATCAAGAACAATAGTTAGTTGATGATGTTCTTGATGAAGATGTCGAAGATGAGGAACTAGATCATGATGATGTAGGATTTAATGTTCATGAAGATGATATCCGTTTGGATGATGAATTTATCGAAACTGATATCAATGATGATGATGATATGACCAATCCTTACAATGTCAAATCTGGATTGGATGATATAGACAATGAGTTGGATGAAGAAGATCAATGACATTGAAATGTATGAGTTATGCGATTATATTATCTATTTGATATTAATTTATTGATAGAATTATATTTGACTTCTGTGGTTACATAATTAATTCATGATGTTTTTAATTTTTATGCCATTACATAATTAATTTAATGATGTACTTTTTAATGTTTGAAAGGTCAAAAAATTAAAACATTTCAATAGTGATGTTAATAACCTTGAAATTAGTGTGTTTTATGTTTCCTGTGATCATAAAAGATTAAAAAGTCAGTTGTAGAGGTGGTTGTTCATTGGTTGATGTGTAAAGGCCTTTAAAAGGAATAAAGTGATCATTGTAATGGTTGTTGATGGTTGAGGATTTAAAATACAAGCTCTTGACATTTGAATATCTGTGTTTTTTTTCAAAAATTCTGTATTTTTCCTATTATATAGCACTATATGGTCACATGCAACCATATTTTGATTTGAAATCAATTCCAAGTCATGAAGATATGTGTTAGCTTTGATTTGAATCTAATTTGAGGGCTTAAGGCATTGATTTGAGTTACAAAGCTTCATTTCTTTGCATACAGCCTGATTAGCCTATTTTTGAGGGTTTTGTAGTCCAAACATGATATAAAGTGGCTCTTACACTTTTTGTGATTATTGTAGCTTGTGTAAGAGGCCCCATGGATACTGTTGTAATTGTAGGATACATGAATAGGGTGTAGGATGAGAAATAAAGAAGGTATAGTTGTTGTCCTTAAGAGTTTTGTAAAGAAAAACATGTGAAATGAGAGGTTCAAGCCTAGGTTTCAACATTGAAACATATATGGGAGATCTGATTTTATGAATTTTTATCCATTTGCAGACCTAATGGGTTGTTTCTGAATAGTGAATATAAATTATCTATATACAGACACACACACACACACACACACACACACACACATATATATATGTATGTATGTATGTATGTATGTATGTATGTATGTATGTATATGTATTTTAAAATGAATGTAAATGCAATTACTAGATGCTCTCCTAGAACAATAAATGCAACATATCATTAAAGAAATCTATATCTATGTATATAAATGTGTATTTCTAAATGCAAGTGTAAATGAAAAGAGCATATGGTTTTGTAGTGTAGATACAACATATCCATAAATTAATGTAATTGAAATTCTAAAGTCTTCAACACATATAATATGAAATCGATCAAACTATTAAACTACATGAGAAATGAATGAAAGCGATTAAATGCATATGTATGTGTATTTGTAAATGTAAGTGTAAAATAAATAAGAATAATGAAAATTATAAAATAATACAAGGAAAGGTCTCCTCCTTCTTGGTAGTGATAACCTCCTCCACACACAACCCTTAAAAATTATGAATAGAGGAATATAATCTTTGAAGAACTCAAATTTGATTCTCTCCTACCTGATGCAATTAGTCATTTTATCCTTACAAACATTTATAGTGATTACTAGAGGCACATAGACCAATTCTTCATAATAGAAGAATTTGATCATACTTTTCCAATGATGGCATTATGAGAAAACCTTAGGTTAAATGAATAATTCCTAGATAAGTTCTTTAAATCATGTCCAACCGTATAAGAGAAGACCTGCTATGTGTACCTAGATACCATGGAGAAAGGCTCTTTGGGCTCTTTCATCAATCATCCTACCTTAAAACATACCAAAATCTCCTAGCAATTAGACATAGGAAGATTTAAGATGACTTAAAAAAAATTTATTGCCAAAGCATAAACTTATGATGACTTAACCAGGCCTAGTACACACTCCCTCCTCGTTAACCACTTAGACATATGGAAATTAAATGTAAATTTTGCTGCTATTTTTAGTCATGTAGGTGTCCAATAAACCACTTGGTGGTGTTTCCCTTCAAGTTTATTTACTTGAATGAAGAGAAAAATTCCTTTGATTACAATTAGAGAATACATTTGAGGCCTTGGTTGTGTAACTGGTGGACCATAGTCACATTTAACACTTGTTACAAATTTTGGGAGTTAAAACGTTAAGTATATTTGATTTATGATGGACATATTTGGACGGTAGTAACAATAACTTGCAATCTATCAAGAATTGATTACCTTATAACTTGTGAAATTATAGCGATGAAATGATAGATTAATCATAATGTCACCTTGGGATCACATCACCATGAAATAACTTCATCCAACATCCTTATGAGTGTAGGTACCACCAAATAGGTATTTTTCAAATCTATCTTCCTCAAGAGAGGGAAATTCAGGAAGAGAAGAGAAAAGTGAGACATGTAGTATGTCTAAAAGAGGGAGATCAACTAGAGGTCAAAATATTAGAAGAAAATTTTGTAAACGCATAGAATTTTTTCTCGCTGAAGGGAGGTCATATTCTTATGATGATGAGAGCATAGGTGACGTCGAGGTTCCCTTGAGGTACACACATCTATGGAAACAATGGGTACCCAAGGAACTTCCTCCAATAAACACTAATTTTTGTTTCAACGAGAGGATATATCGCATAGCACCATCGTCATTACATGGTTTGGGCCTATTTTGCATGGATGGCATAAAAGTCTGTTACGAAAAAGTTATTGAATTGATGGAGTATGTCGGACCCTGTTATAGTTACAAAGATTGGATGCAACTGGTTCGATATACATGAAGTATGTGTAGGTATGCACTGTCAACAAATTATATACAACTAAAAGATAAGGATCAAAATAAAGGAGTGGCTATGTACATTTGATGGAAGGCCAAAAGCATCAGGGAATATTGCAAGGTTTATAAACAATACATGACCTGGGTCAACAAATAAGCAACCCAATTGCATATTCAAGGCGTGCAAGGGAAGCCATGTATTCATATGTGCGATAAAATCAATAACTGCAGGGGAAGAATTTCCAATCGATTACAATTTGAATTGCTTAGTTAAAAACACAGTTACTATGGGGGTGGTATGTACTATGTACCATTTTACCCAACCTCCAATTAATGACTCCAATATACTATTTTATTCTTATGTTTTTTTTCGTAAGTCTATTGGTTTCATTTCGGTAATGTTTTTTTATATTTAATTTTTGTCATAGTGGGACATTGATCATACAGAGAAGCCTCTGGCCCAGAGCACAGATCACGATGTATCTTCAGGCGCTTCTACCCAAAGGTTTACCTCATTGTAATTGTACAAATTAGATACGAGAAAAAAAATTATTATTATTTTTTTTCATAAGTTTATTGGGTTAATTTCGATAATATTTTTAATATTCTTGTTGCAGTCGACTGATTAGGGAAAGGCACTAGTAGTAGACGAGAGCATCCATAGTGAGGTGTAGTTAATATTTTTTGATGATGACATCGCTTATTTAGAAAACCCTCTTGATATGATAAGGAAGATCCAAAAAAAATGTAATGAAGAAATCGTTAAGTTGATATTCATAGTTCCTCAAATAGATGAGATAAGAGAGAGGGTTAAAATATTGACTGAGAGATCACAAAACTTGCAAGTAAGCTATCATGAGGTCTTTAGTTATAACATAAGTTCATTCATGGTTTTATATTTTGTACTCTTTTATGTCATGAACTAAAATATGTGTTGTTTTTACAGGATTATTTGCCTCCTCATGATGCTCCTGGCTATGATCAAGGTATTGCAAGTGTTGCCCGAGGAGTAGGGGTTGGTACAAGTGTCCATCCAAATCTTCCTGTGCATATATCACATGATCTAACCCTATCATCCATGCCTATATTATCGTTTGAAATGTCGGCAACACATACCATGCAGGCATCCGTTAATGCACCCTCTGGCAATGAACACATGCTAGAATATGCGTCAGGACATGTACCTGGGGATGCAGAGACCACTAGTACTGGTGATTTTTTAGCAGCATTTCCTGGATCTTCTCGTATTACTAGTACGAGAACATTTCCGGTCACATTTTTGGTGACCAAGGATTTCGTTCCCATAAAGATAGAGAAGGTTTCAGGTACTTTAAAATGTTTTAATTATTATTATATATAATCCAATTGAAATTTACTTATTGATCGCTCTTTTTAGACTATTGATCCCATGATCATTTTGCAGGAAATGATATTTTTTATAAACATCTAAGTGATATTACATTGGAGCTCTTCGGTCCCACCATACGTACACAGTGGAATGCCCAAAATCAAGATTTAAAATATGAGCTCATTAACCGTTTAGTTGTGTTGTTTGGTGATAAAAAATTCAACTGAACCAAGGTCCTTAAGAAAGTTGGTACCTATCTAAATTATGCGAGGACCAATATAGGTCACATTTAGAGAAGAACAAAAAGTACGAGCGTCCCCCCATGATTCCAGAGAGGGAGTGGAAGGACCTGGTGTCAGATGAAAAGGAGAAGGCTGAAAAGAAAAAAGGAAAGACACCACTGGGCCAAGGAAGGTATGTGATACTATCAACAATGTAATTATATATTGATTACTCTCTCTTTTTACATAATCTAACATATTTCAAACTTTTAATAGGCTACCTGACACATCGAAGGCAAAAGGCAAGACTAGAAAAACACAGGCAACACAAACTTGGCTTTGGTGGTTATATGAAACTAGCCACACGAATTGTAAGTATCAATAAATGAAATATAGTATCCAAATAATAAATTGAAAACAATTTTGGTTTTATCACACCATAGAAGCAAAATTCATAATCTTATGCAAAAATGTAGGGCTCTGAATTCAACAGAGTTCCCACAGAAGATGACCTGAAGGTTGCCTTCCAGCATGGCTATGGAGTCGTGGATGAATGCCTAAGAGTCTTGACTAGGCAAACACAACCTTCCACTACATCTGACACACAAGTAAATAAACTCAATAAATTTTATTTAAAATTGAATACTTGTGCAATCTATTCAATATTAATTTCCACCATAAAGTAATTACATGCCTATTTGTTTTAAATATTCAAGAAATGATAATACTGCACATGATGTATTGGAATGCAACCTGGTTAGGGTGGAGCACAACCTACAGATGAAGGTCATGATGTGCATCCCAGTACTTTAGAGCATGTAGAGCGTGATCAACATGTTGAGCATGATCAGGCTATAGAAGATCAGGAACATGATGTGGTCCCATTAGGTAAAGAGACCACTCTAAAGTTCTTTTAAACATATTTAATTGCAATTGGTGTATTGATTAATGTAACCTTTCGTGTTTCAACTTTAGAGCATGTAGAGTGTGATCAATGTGTTGAGCATGATCAGGAACATGATGTGGCCCCATCAGGTAAAGAGGACAACTCTCATGTTCTTTTAAACATATTTAATTTCAATTGGTGTATTAATTAATGTAACCTTTCGTGTTTCAACTACAGATCAAGATTTAGAGGGTGTTCAGCATGTTGAGCATGAATCTATAACAGAAGTTTAGGAACATGATGTGGACCCATCAGGTAAAGAGAACCACTCTAATGTTCTTTTAATTAATGAAATACTTGTAACAATAATAATAAAACATATCGGTTTAACATTTCTTTGTTATTGTAGTAGACCCCCCCTTGCAGTGGCGTCCACTTCATGAGTAGACGAATAGGCATACATTAAGATCACAAGCAGAGGGAAGAACAACTAAAGGGGGGATATCTGATTTAGAAAATGATACTCCACTTCATATTTTTTTAGCTTTAAAAAGAAACAAAAAATTGTAATCATATCATGACAACCATATTTTTGATAATATGTAAAAATTGAAAGAATGAATATTATATTTTAATGAATGAATGTGAATATGTTAATTAATGAATGTTATATGTTAATGAATGAATGTTATATGTTATTAATGGATGAATGAATGATTAATGTTATATGATTGGGTATGGGGAATTGAGAGTGATGTGAGGGAGAGGAGAAAGGCGTGGGCAGAGGGGCCAAATGAGCTTCCACCGTCACGTGGTTGGCCCTGTTAAGTAGAGAATATTAAAATATTCTAAAAAAAAGAGAAGCTCAATAAGGTAATGCACTTTTCAATAAAAGAAATGCATCGTTTGAAGCATCAAATGAATATGCAAAGATGAAAGAAAGTGCTAACTTTTCACTATGGTGGCAGAAAAATGATTCTTTATACCCTGAATCCATGCTCTACATCATAATTTTAAGTTGTTTCCATTTAAATGTTCTGAGTTTAGTTTTTTTGTATGGCTTTGTATGAATACCGCATTGTGTTGTGTGTGGATTTAGTTTCAAAGCTCTGTTTCTTCTATTTTTAGTGGTGACATAACTCTAAAATTTAACTTTTTCTGCATAACAGGTTAGTGGAAAAATTGACAGCTCTGAAGGGTTTAGAGGCTTGATTGAGATAGATACACAGATATTTGGATCTTGTTGTTGATGGGAGGCTTCGACTTAACCATGAAATTTTGTACCATTTATAGGTATGTAAAATTTTCTCTACTTACATTCATTTTTGATCATAAATCTTGTAAATGATATTAATGCTTCAAACTTAAGATTCGTTTCATTGTTATAATGATCAAAATGTTATACCTTGCTATGCATTCAAGCATTCTCTTTCCCCCTACCTTTTTCTCTCCCCCCCCTCCTCTTAAGAATTTTCTTTGTCATAAAAGATTCACATTTCTGTCTCATTTACACAAATTTATCTGAAGCACTAGGAGTGAATAAAGATATGTAAAAGATGATAGATTATGTCTAAACAACAACTTTCCATCTTATAGCTAATTAAATCCTTAATATTTGAATAGTTTAGAGCTCAAATAATGTTTGTATATGCATGCGTAGCAATAAGGGAGTCTATGTGAAGATTGAAATTTAAAACATCACTTTGGTATTTTTCCTTAGGCAGTGAAATGATATTTTGAGTAATACAAACCTACACACACATTTATATTTTTTGGCATTGCATTGAAGAATTTTTTTTTCTCTTATACCTACCCTCGGCTAGACATGGAGGTATATAATATTGGTTTCTAGGTTTATTTTGTTAGTTAATTTCATAGAGGAAGACTAAAATCTTCTTAATGTCCTGTGTCAGGTGTGAAAGCATATGAATCACTTGCTGAAGGCACCATTTTGTATTCATCCAAAAACTGGTTTGTTCTTTTTTTATGTTTCTTGCATGTGTTTTTTTTAGGCTCTAGAGATGTAGCTCAGCTCTTTCCTTTGCACTTTTCATTTATTTTGATGATTACAGTAGATTGTCCTCATAATTTTTCATGTAGATCTATTTGTAACCTTATTTTCTACTAATCAATTTGCAAACCACTCATATTAAGGACCATTTCACTAACTTGTAGTCATCCATTACTTCATATGTTGCAGGTTGTGTCTGTGTGCCAATAAATCCTGATGATTGAGAGAACTTTAATCCTACAACTGTACCCAATATTTCTCAAGTAAAATTCTTACAGGTTATTTTATAGTACTTTAACTGGTTAATTGAAGGTGCTTCTTTAGATATGAGATATTTGAACCCTGGATTAAAATATGGTATTAGATGGGCAGTATAGTGATAAAACTAAGGTCCATTGAAGACAAATTATGAACATAATTTATTGGACTATGAATAGTGTTACAATTATAATTATTTCTCTTTTACCTACCTCTGTTTTGATGAAAAAGATAGATCCCTATAAATCTAACCACGAAAGTGTTGAAATCTGTAGTATCTGTAGGACTTTGGAAACTATCAAACATATTCTTTTTGAATGTTTTTATGCTCAAGAAATTTGGTACTTATTCTTCCATAAGCTGAAGGTCTGGAATAGCAATGGTAAAATTAATTGGCATGATATTTTGTTTTGTAATTTCAAGCTCAAGTTTGATTGTAAGCTATTTTGGTAGTTCTTATCCAATGAGATCATGTGGCATTTGTGGAAGGCAAGAAATGATGATAAATTTAAGGGTATCAAGAGGGTACTTACTGAGTCTTGCAAGAGACTCACTTTCTACTCTGTTTCTCTGCAAGTTTCAACTCTTATGGAGATCTCAATGGAGAATTTCTTGAAGTCAATAAATGAAGGTGTTGCTAACAATACCAGAGAGGATCTGAGAAGTAGTGGACCCACTTGTAGGTTGAGCTTGGAAGAGGTCGTGTTGTTCCAGCAGACATTTGATGAGCTCCAAAGAGAAATTGATGAAACTACAAGCCTAGAAAGACAGTGCAGCCCCCAACAGTTGGACACCCAATGAGAAATAATGGCGAACCTTGATATTGAAGAAGTCAACAATGAGGAGAATGTAATCAACACTATGTATTGTTTACACTGATTTGAATAGCGGCAACCTGTGGTGCTGTTAACAATAATTTGTATTGTCTATGCTGGTTTTGAAAACAACTGGTGCTTTTTGTTTACTTTCTTGTTGTGTAAAGTATTGATATGGTATATTTCTTGTTATGGAAATGTTTTGATGTTGTACTGATCCTAATGTCGAATAGGCATTTTCATGATATGTAATGGACCTTAAACTATTTTGAATACAAAAAAAAGAAAAGATAACAGATATTGGAAGTTCATTACATGTCTCATGTATGTGTTAGTATTTTAATTTTGTTTAAGTTGTTCAAGAGCTTGATTAGGTCAATAATATGTTCTACAAGATCTGTTCTCTTGACACTGCTCAACATTTTCCCTACACATTTTCTCTTCAATTTAGATGTTTCTTAACTCCTTCCCTTGTTAGCCCTTGGTTGTTCTCAAGTGTAATGCTTTTTCTATGCATTTTGCAGTCTATATGTATGATCAGTCATCTTTTATGAAGCATGGATAACCTTTCATGGAATTGTTGTTGTAAATAGACAATTGCCATTGTGAGAATAATCATTTAATTTGTATGGAAGTAAGTCTTTTTCATATTATTTGACTTGGTATTGTAAACTTGTCTTTGCAAGATTCTCTCGGGGGGGACAGCAGAACTATGATGATAGGTAGAGTTGTACAACACCATAAATCATTTGGCATTATCAATATATTGCTTATAGAATACTATGTGCAAGTAAAATGGAATGTGCAATGACAATTGGTCTCGAATTCAAATATGAATATAAGTATATTATACACAAGAAGATGGTATCTAAATTCTATGATTTAAAGAACCCCAAAATAATAAAATTAATAGGTTTCATTTGTTTACTTGCTCTTAGACACTTGTTTAATCGACGAGACCCTCAGAATGTCTTGTTGATAACCAACAGTTTTCAAAACTCCTGAAGAGGTTAGATCAGTGTGACATTGGATCTATCTTGCTAACAAAGGTCATCGACAAGACATGGACTATCGGAGTGAGTTTTCTATCCTGTGTCGATGATTGATCTCTCACCGATGGTACATTTCAATGAATATTTTAAAAAAAAAATTACATTTTTTTGTCGAAATTTTGACAAAAACAACCGATGAATCACCGAAAAGTTTCGAAGAAGTTGCTATAGCTGTGACAAAGGCTTCATCATAACTCCTTGCCCATTTCATCGCACTTTCGATGAAGTCTACCGATGAATCACAGAAAAGGTCTGACGAAGTTGCTTAGCTGCAATGAAGGCTTCGTCGTAACTCCTTGCCGATTTCGTCGCAATTTCAAGGAACTCCACCGATGAATCACATAAAAGGTCTCACGAAGTTACTTAGCTATGACGAAGGCTTCGTCGTAAATCCTTTCCCATTTCGTCGAAATGGCGACAAACTTTTGGTGTTGTTTCGACACTTCGGAAGAGCCATTGCAATTACATTTTGGTTGTAATTCGTCGGTGGATACACGAATTTTTCATTGATATTCCAATGAACATCCATCTCATTTTATGATGCCAATGACTGACGAATCTACACCGTTATTTTGACTTTTAATGCATTGTCGAAATTGCAATGTTATTTTTTTCGTCATTTTGTCGCTTTTCCAACAAAGATTTGTCGAACAACTGACAAACATCTGTCAGAAAATGGAGTCAAATTTAGTAGTGCTTGATTCCAAGAAATTTTTAGGATGTGGTGTATGGTCTCAATTTCCAATTCTTAACTTTAAAACATCCTTTGCATTGGGTGATACTCTAGAGTTATCATGCCAAAATTGTTGAATTTCCTGCTTTACATTATCGGTTAGCTTCTTATCAACACATGGAAGCCTCCCGATAAAAGCCCATGTATCATTTTGAAGAGGATCATCTATTCTTTCTTTTCTTGCAAGTGCTCTATCCAAATTTTTATGATTTATGTCAAAATCAATACAAGTTTGTATCATAAAGTGAGCCTTTTTCAATTGATGGCTTACTAGGGCAGTTGTAATGACTCTCCAAGTAGCTCTCTTATCCTTTTCCTTGTTATTTTTTTCAATAGACTTGAGAGCATTAAAAATATTTTTGGCAATAATAGAATATGTTTCAGTCTTCTTGTTCACACAAATCTTCAATTTGGCTAGCAAAGGTCTCATCTTTTGCATCTTTAGCAATTGTACAAAAAGTTGGCATTGCTTGGTCAATGTCTTATCACTAAAATATTGGCTGAAAAGTCTTCTAGCCCACAACCAAATAGTTCGTGTTGACCTCTTTCCTTTAAAATTGTTAATAATGACCATTTAGGGGTTCTTGAAGGTCTTGAAATTGGAATATGTCTTTCTTCCACACAAGGTTCTTCATTTGTCATGTAATCTAGTGAAACATAATTTACACTTGCTTCAATATTATGTTCAAAATCTTCATTTCCAACATTTTCACCTTGAACATTTTCAATATCAATTTGAATAATTTCATTCCCAATTTCAATATGTTCAACATCTTCAAATCCAACATTTTCACCTTGACCATTTTCATTATCAATTTCAATATTTTCATTCCCAATTTCAATATCATGTTCAACATCTTCAAATCCAACATTTTCACCTTGAACATTTTCATTATCAATTTCAATAATTTCATTCCTAATTTGAATATCATGTTCAACACATTGAATTCCAACATTTTCACCTTGAACATCTTCAATTTCCTCTTCACTTGAAAGACCATAGGGGTTAGGTTCACCAATATTTAACATACCTTGTCTTCTCTTCCTATGACCTTCTCTATCTCTTTGTCTATATGCTTCAATTTGTTCTTTTGTAAGCTTTCTCTTATGTTTTTGCTTCCGATGACTACTGCTCCCAATTATGCCTCATAAAAGATGCTAAAAAATCATTGCTTATGACAAATTTGAGTAGAAGATTCTCCAAAAAGTTGATATTTGTCTCTTCCTATCTAAAACCGTGTGTGTGTCACCTGCAAATAGAATGTAGGGTCCATTGGAATGCACAAAATGGCCCACAAATCCAATATCCATTATAATCTGATATTTGATTCATTTGAAAAAAAACTAGGATGTTTTGTAACGGTATGATTTTAGTTCTACAAATCGGATATCCGATTTGTGTACACATAGACCGAAGGGTTAATGGTAGATGGTAGAGGGTTTAAGGGTTAAGGGTTTAGGGTTTTAGGGTTAAGGGTATAAGGGAGAGAGATAAATGGAGTGAGTATGTGAGAGAATGACTTGAGAGAGTGGGATAAGGTTGGAGAGGGTGGGAGAGTGGGAGAGAGTGGGAGAGAGGGAGGGAGAGGGTGGGAGAGAGTGGGAGAGGGTGGTAGAGAGTGGGAGAGAGAGAGTGAGGGAGAGAGTAGAAGAGTGCAAGAGAGTTGGAGAGAGTGGGAGAGAGGGTGGGAGAGAGTGGGAGAGAGGGAGGGATATAAAGGGAGAGAGGGAAGGAGAGAGTGGGAGAGATTGGGAGACTAGGAGAGAGTGGGAGAGAATGGGAGAGTGCAAGAGAGTTGGAGAGAGACAGTGAGATAGGTGGGAGAGAGTTGGAGAGAGTGGGAGAGAGTGGGAGATGGTGGGAGAGGGTGCGATAGAGTGTGAGAGAGTTGGAGAGAGTGGGATAGAATGGGAGAGTGCAAGAAAGTTGGAGAGAGAGGGGGAGTGGCAGAGGGTGGGAGAGGGTGAGATAGAGTGGGAGAGAGTTGGAGAGAGTGGGAGAGAGGGAGGGAGAGAGTGGGAGAGAATGGGAGAATGCAAGAGAGTTGGAGAGAGAGGGAGAGAGTGGGAGAGAGTGGGAGATGGTGGGAGAGGGCGAGATAGAGTGGGAGAGAGTTGAAGAGAATGGGAGAGTGCAAGAGAGTTGGAGAGAGAGGGAGAGAGTGGGAGAGTTGGAGAGAGTTGGAGAGAGTGGGAGAGAGTGGGAGAGGGTTGTAGGGAAAATATGACATCCCAACTACTGTCATTTAGGATTAGTAGTGCCTTCGGTAATTATCAAAAAACACTAAGTACTATGCCATAGAAGTGGAATCAGACATAGTTTATTTTCCTTTCATTGACCTTTTGAGAAAAGTAGAATGAAAACTCTTAACAAATTCAACAACAATAAACTATAGCACAACCATGAAAGAATCATAATGAGAACACATAGATTTGCATGGGGAAAACCCTTACAGGTAAAAAACCCCACACTCCAAAACCAGAGACCATTTGTATTATTCAGCAACCAGAGTTACAATACAAACTCAGGCCACTAGCCTTTACAGAGCATCCATCTTGTTTCACCATTTGGAGTACATATCAGCAAAAAAAGACACTGACCCTCATTTTAAATACATTTCCCTAATCAACCTTTTAGTCCAATTCAAACTCTCATGTTGTTCACAATATTGTTGTAGTATACAACATAGATTCACAGAGATATTTTACCATTAAATGCTGAGAGCCAAGGACCCATCTCATAGTACAAAGATTAACAGATCTACGCTAGCAACTGAGATTCACAGAGATAGGAATGAACTGTAGAGAGTTACAAACACCCTCAAAATACAGAGAGAAGGAAAACCTCCTATCCTTCGTTACAGAGCATCACTCTCCTATTCATTTCTTGGTCTCAAACTTTCACAGTCTTTTCATGTTGTTATAGCGCTACGTATAACACTTAGCATAAGACTCAATCAATCCCTCTCACATCTCTCTCAAAGAAAAAACCACCTCGCACAAGGAAGAATAAACTGATGATAACATGGAACCTTTGTGATCGACCTTTGTCTCTCACATAGTCGATCTCATAGAGTTCGTGTACTTCTTTTAGTCACCTTCTTCACACAACAATCGACATGCACTCGGTTCTCTATTTCTTCCTTCTTATCCCTCCTATCTCAGTCAGACAAAATCCTTCATTCGAATCGGATCTTCAACTACCAAGAAGTTGAATGGTCACAGCCATTTTGCATTCGTGGGAACCTATTATCCCACATGCATGCGATATTAGATTTTAACAATGTTTAAATGAACATTACACCAATTGCTATCCATCGGTAGTGCTAAGACCTTTTGGTATCCCCATTGATGCCCAAGTCATTATGGCTTATCGCCAAGATTCACATTGACATTCATCAGGAGTTGATTCATCAGCAAGAGTAGAGCCATTTGCATTAGATTAGAATGTCATGTCGATAGTTCATGTCACTCCAATGAGAATTATCTTTGTTCATATCTTCGGTAGGACTCATGTAAGCAATACCCCATCGGCTAGACTTCTACTATTGCCGAGAGATTGAGAACTTATGCTGACTATTTAGGTCACATTGATGACTCCATTGGCAAGACAAACCTCTGCTCACATTGATGTTGACAAGACTTGCACTGTTGGAAAGAGATTTGAGATTTCTCTCTGATAGTTTAGGTCATACTAATCACATCCGTCGGTGAGACAGGTCCAATGTCACACTGATATGAGCTCTTCAAGTCTTTTGAACTAGTGGACAAGACATTCCAAGGGTCTCATCAATTTTTTTTTCCTTTCAGGAGTTTAATGTCAGTAAGTTTGAGGCACATTTTCCAACAATCTCCCACTTGACGAAGATCTTACTAACACCTCTAGATCCAAGAACGAAAATCAATAGAAACAAACATCTAGCTGAACTGTTTAAACCCACCATGACTACAAATAGCACCCACAACCTGTGCTAATCCATCCAGCCAAGCCATATCCCAAGTTATACCAAACTAGCAAACTCATGCCTCCTATACAGATAGTACAATAACAGTAACCACAAGCTCCATTTGTAAACCAGCCAAAACTGACTGAACACATTCAAGAACTCCCATTGTCTGAATACCTTTGAACACAACATACCTAAGTTTTCTAACAACATCATCATAGAAGTACAAACATAAAACTATAGTACCAAGAACATCTTCAATAATATGAACTAGTAGACCAATGACCTGCAAGCATAAATCTCATAGGAAGCCTCTACAACTCTCCCCTATTCTTCTCAACCCTACAAAAGAAAAGGATTTATGAACCACCATGCCAACTCCCACTTGAAATGCATGAACACAACTCAAGGATCACAAAGCTCCAAGCAATTCCAAGTCCAATGTAAGACAAATTGAACATCTAGGAAGATAATCAGGACTAAGAGAGAAATACTACTCCACATCATCTAACAAAAGAATGTCCTTCTACATGCACCTCTAACCACCAAGCCATGATAAGAATGATCTCCTCCAAAAAAACCCAAGAGAAAAGCCATAGCATCATCTAAACACTCAATCCATAGATCATAACAGATAATGCTAACCTAGGTGTAAGCCTCTCAACTAGAGAAGATCAAACTTGATTCATTTCCTGTTTTAGGAAATCTGCCCACTCAACATCTCCCAAATTCATCATAAGAGACATCATAATATCAAACCATATAAATAGGAAGATTACCATGCTTCCATCCTTCTCAAATGAATCCTTCAGAACTAAACAAATGTAAACAGCTCAAGATCAACTTCCATAAAAGATAAGCATTAAAATATATCTGAAAGATATAATGGGAAAATACCTTTCAAATGAACTTCCAAGAAGAGCAAGAGTAGGAATAAGAATGCTCCTTCAGAATACACAAGTCATCATGACTCATTCAAGAACACTCTCCTCATTGATCTTTGTTAAACTCATGTTCAACCAAGGTGAAGACTATTCAGACTTCCTGCTACAATCTTTGATGAAGAACTAATCATCACAACATATTCTCTCATAAGAGAAAAACAATCTCACCTCATTTTCAATGTATCCATGAGTATCGACAAACCAACCAACTCATGCTAAAATCCAAAAGCATCACTTCACTACCATGAAGCAGCTCAGCACAAGATCAATTCACACAATACATAGAGAACTAACCAGTCCTCTATAAAAAATACACCAATCTGTTACAAGAACTTACCATCAAAAGATGAAAAACATATCACTGCCAACTACTCCCATTGAAAAGTGGTACCAACACATGGCATCATGACATGTCCATCCTAGTTAACCATGATCACCTACCAAGAACTACCAACACCTCACACCAAAAAACTATAACAGTTCTTCATGGCTCCCAAGATGTTGTACATCCCCAACTAGTGCTCTCTACAAAAGTGAAAGAACCCTTTCCGCAACAACAGGGTCAAAGAGCTCCTCCAAGTAACATATGCAACACTAATGAAGACAAAATCATTCAAGATCACTTCCAAATCTCCCACTGCATAGTGATACCTGAGCTCTCCAAGCACCATGACCAACTTTCTACTAATCTAAAAATTATTCAAGTCCACATAGGAAGAAGTCCATGTAACAACAATCCAAGTGACACCAAGATTTTCAAATCAAGCGTATCATACTATCATTGTCAAAAGCTTACACAAATCTGTGCATCCAAGCTTTTCATGACAACATTAGAATAATTCAACAAGTTCTTAACATAGACTTTTCAAGTACCCAATATCATCCATTCTCTTCTTACAAAAAAATCACACCAGTATTCTAATGACCACAGACAAGGTCAACAAACTAAGCCTACAAAAACATTAAACTAGACCTTGTGGATAAAGACAGTCCACTTCCAAGTTATCTCACTGTAGCCAATGGGTAGCTAATCCATCAACTACATAGCTTGTAGATCCAATAACAGTTTCAAGAAAACCCAATAGTATACTAGTACAACAAACAAAATTTTAGAGGAAATAAAACCTGTGAACAACTTGACTCAAACACTAGATCACATATCGATCCAATTTTCCAATGATGTTCACTCCAAGAGCACAAAGGTCTAAGAACCCTCACAACACCATGCAAATCTGTAACTATCTCTTTCAGCAACACCCCATAGAAACAAGGAACTAAAAAATAGCTCTTTCCCAGACTCACATGACACCACAAGTTTTGTTACCATGTAAAACCTGAAAAAACCATACAAGCATATCCGTATCTTCTTCACATCTGATATATTCTACAGTCAGAAAACATATAATAAAAAAATATTAACATAGTTTATCATCATAGATTTTGAGGGGAATCTATAAAACCCTTCCAATGCAAGTACAAGGCATCCACAAGGAACTACAAGCCCATCTTCAGACCAACTCCAAGACCACCTTCATGCACAAGCATCCAAGAGAGAAACAAGGTTACATTAGAAGCTTCCAAACTTCTTAGGATCAACTTCATAGTCATCATACAATAGGGGCAACACAAAATCAACACCTTCCAATACCAGGAACAAATACCCAGCATAAGGACAATCCTCCATGGCTGAGAAACAACTTAAACTTCTTCATATGAACAAAGAGCCTCTCATATAGACTCCAATATGAAATTCATTGCTGCAACACAACCACAAGGTATAAAATCCACCCCAAGAATCAAGATTAAAAACATTGTCACCAAGGAGCCACAAGCCACATCCTTTCAATATGATCAACTCCTTTATCTCCATCTTCAACATCCTTCAGGCTGCACGTTGTCTTGAAAACTGAAACAAAGTAACAAAAAAAAAGAATCACTCACCAAAGGGTCAAACATTAGATGATTCCTTCAGATTTCCTCAAGCCTGCCACACCAAGAAATCTTTAGAAAGAATGCAAAACCTGCACCACCAGAACCAAAACTAGTCCCGAAAGAAGGCTCTAATACCACTTGTAGGGAAAATATGGCATCCCAACTACTTTCATTTGGGATTAGTAGTGCCTTCAGTAATTATCAAATAACACTAACTACTATGCCATAGTAGCGGAATCAGACATAGTTTATTTCCCTTTCATTGACCTTCTGAGAAAAGTAGAATGAAAACTCTTAACAGATTCAATGACAATAAACTATAGCACAACAATGAAAGAATCGTAATGAGAACACATAGATTTACATGGGGAAAACCCTTACGGGTAAAAAACCCCACACTCCAAAACCAGAGACCATTTGTATTATTCAGCAACCAAAGTTACAATACAAACTCAAGCCACTAGCCTTTACAGAGCATCTATCTTGTTTCACCATCTAGAGTACATATTAGCAACATAAGACACTAACCCTATTTTAAAAACATTTTCTTGATCAACCTTTTAGTCCAATTCAAACTCTCATGTTGTTCACAATATTGTTGCAGTATAAAACATAGGTTCACAAAGAGATTTTACCATTAAATGTTGAGAGCCAAGGACCCATCTCATAGTACAAAGATTAACATATCTATGCCAACAACTGAGATTCATAGAGACAAGCATGAACTGTAGAGAGTTACAGACACCCTCAAAATATAGAGAAAAGGAAAACCTCATATCCTTCGTTACAGAGCATCACTCTCCTATTCATTTCTTGGTCTCAGACTTTCATAGTCTTTTCATGTTGTTATAGTGCTACGTATAGCACTTAGCATAAGACTCAATCAATCCCTCTCACATCTCTCTCAAAGAAAAAACCACCTTGCACTAGGAAGAATAAACTGATGATAATAGGGAACCTCTGTGATTGACCTATGTCTCTGACACAGTCAGCCTCACAGAGTTCATGCACTTCTTTTAGTCACCTTCTTCACACAACAATTGACCTGCACTCGATTCTCTATTTCTTCCTTCTTCTCCCTCCTATCTCAGTCAGACAAAATCCTTCATTCGAATCGGATCTCCAACCACCAAGAAGTTGAATAGTCACAGCCATTTCACATTCATGGGAACCTATTATCCCACATGCATGCGATATTCGATTTTAACAATGTTTAAATGAACATTACACCAATTGCTATCCATTGGTAGCGCTAAGATCTTTTGGTCTCCCCGTCAACACCCAAGCCATTATGGCTTATTGCCAAGAGTCACACTGACATTCATCAAGAGTTGATTCATTGGAAAGAGTAGAGCCATCTGCATTAGATCAGAATGTCATGTTGATAGTTCATGTCACTCCAATGAGAATTCTCTTTTTTCATATCTTCGGCAGGACTCACGTCGACAATACCCCGTCAGCCAGACTTCTACTATCTCTGATAGATTGAGAACTTATGCCAATTGTTCAAGTCACACTGATGACTCCATTAGCAAGACAAACCTCCGCTCACATTGATGTCGACAAGACTTGCACTGTCAAAAATAGATTTGAGGTTTCTCTCTGACAATTTAGATCATACTAATCACATCTGTCGGCAAGACAGGTCCAATGTCACACCGATATGAACTCTTCAAGTCTTTTGAACTAGTTGACAAGACATTCCAAGGGTCTCGTCGATTTTTTCTTCCTTTCAGGAGTTTCATGTCAATAAGTTTGAGGCACATTTTCCAACAAGGGTGGGAGAGGGTGAGATAGAGTTGGAGAGAGTGGGAGAGAGTGGTAGTGGGTGGGAGAGGGTGAGATAGAGTGGGAGGGAGTGGG
>VDFB02026320.1:35557207-35622260 GCA_007258455.2 Sequoia sempervirens | reverse complement strand
TAAAAGCGAATTTAATTATAGAAAGTCAAAAACTCTTACTTGAAGAAAAGGATAAAAAATTGAACATCTTGCAATGTTCATCTGAAGAATCTACTAGTCAGAAAACAAAGTTCTTTTTCAATGGATATTGTTTCAACTGTAATATTTTTGGGCACAAAGCAATCTTTTGTAAAAATAGCACTAGTCAAGGCAAAAGAAAAGTTAATAGATGTTTCAAATGTTTTGACTATGGTCATTATGCAAATCAGTGTAAATTAAATTTGAGACCTAAACAAATATGGAAACGAGTAAGGACAAATGAAAAGTCCTTAATAGTTGAAACAACCTTATTTGCTCAAAAATCTGCAACATGGGTATTGGATAGTGGCCACTCTCACCATATGACTGGATGCAAGAACAAATTCAAAACCTTAGAAAACTTTGATGGAGGGTTTGTACGTTTTGGTGATAACTCAGGAGCTTATATAACAGGAAAAGGCTCAATAATCTTAAACAATGATACACCAATACATGATGTATACTTTGTTGAAGGGTTGAAACATAACCTTTTAAGTGTCAGTCATATATGTGATAATGGATACTTTATCTCTTTTAATGCAAAAGAATGTTATATTAAAAATGGGAAAGATAGAGTCATTGCCAGTGAGTTAAGAACAAATGGTAATCTATATAATCTGATAGATTCAACTATTCAAGAAACTTCTTTGGTCAATACCTGCTTTATGAGTCAAGTGGAAGAAAATTGGCTATGGCATAAAAGACTGGGACATTTGAACTTTGATAATCTTGCTAGAATCAGCAAGAACAAAAAGGTCAGGGGACTACCGCAAATAACTAAACCTGCAACTATTTGTGAAGAGTGTATTAAAGGCAAGCAAACAAGAGTTTCTTTAAAAAAAAAAAGAATATTTGTCAAATAGACCACTTGAACTAGTACATACTGATTTATGTGGTCCAACCAAAACAGCCTCATTAAATGATGAAAGATATTTTATGTTGTTCATAGATGATTATTCAAGAATGGTTTGGGTAACATTTCTGAAACATAAATCAGAAGCCTTTGAACGTTTCAAAATTTTCAGAAAGATGGTAGAAAGAGAAACTGATTTAAAACTGAAATGCTTAAGATCAGATAGGGGAGGAGAGTTTACTTCTCAAGAATTTATTGAGTATTGTGAAAAATGAGGTATAAAAAGACAATACTCTACTGCTAGGACACCACAGCAAAATGGTGTTGTAGAGAGAAAAAATAGAACTGTCAAGGAAATGGCCAGGACCATGTTGAATGAAGCAAAGTTGCCTGACAAGTTCTGGAAAGAAGTTGTTCATACAGCTGTCTATATCTTAAATAGAGCACAAATCAGAATTAGAACAGCTTATACTCCATATGAATTATGGTATGGGAAAACATCAAATGTCAAGAACTTTAAAATATTTGGTTGCAAATGTTTTATCAGAAAGAATGATGATTCTCTAGAAAACTTTAACTCAAGGTCTGATGAAGGGATTTTTCTTGGGTACTCTACACATAGCAAAGCATATAAATGCTATAATAAAAGGCTGAACAAAATTGTAGAAGCTATAAATGTCATGTTTGATGAAACATATGTATGCTGTAATGAAAAAGAAGAACATGAAGGTTTATCCTTTCAAAAGTCAGAAAGTTTACATAATGAGAATTGTGAAAATGATAAAGTTGAAACTGATGATGAAGATGAACTTGCAGGAAATTGTTCCAATCCTAAAATAACTAGTGATGGATCAAAGTTAAAAACATCTTCTAGAATAATAGCTAAGAGACATCCTGAGTCTCAAGTTATTGGAGATATTGATAAAGGAATTTTAACTAGAAGGAAAGCCAAAATAGGAGAACAAGTAAATATTGCTAAACAATTTTGTTTGATAGCAGATTTTGAACCAAAGAATGTAACTGAAGCCCTATCAAATCCCAGTTGGCAAAATGCTATGCAGGATGAAATAAATCAGATAGAGAAAAACAAGACTTGGGAACTTGTTCCCAGGCCTAATGATAAAAATGTTATTGGTGGAAAATGGATATTCCGCAATAAACTGAATGAGGAAGGGGAAGTGATCAGGAATAAAGCCAGGTTTGTTTGCAAAGGATATGCACAACAAGAAGGAATTGATTTTGGTGAAACCTTTGCACCAGTTGCAAGGATGGAATCAATTAGAATCTTTCTTGCATATGCCACTCATAAAAATTTCACTATTTACCAAATGGATGTCAAAACTGCCTTCTTAAATGGGTATCTTGAGGAGGAAGTTTATATGGAACAGCCAGAAGGTTTCAAATCTTCTGACAAGCTTGATTATGTTCTTCATCTCAAAAAGGCCTTGTATGGTTTAAAACAAGCTCCTCGAGCTTGGTATTCCAGATTGGATAAACATCTAATTGCAAATGGATTCATTAAAGGAAATGTGGACAGCACATTGTACACAAAAATGGACAATGAAAATTTATTGGCTATTGAAATATATGTAGATGATATTATTTTTGGTTCTACTAATGATCATTTAGCACAAAATTTTTCAGGAATCATGGAATCTGAATTTGAGATGTCTATGCTAGGACCTTTGACATTTTTCTTGGGAATTCAAGTCTCTCAACTTGAACATGGTTTGTTTATCTCTCAGCTGAAATATGCTAAGGAAATGCTTAAAAGGTTTCAAATGGATACTTGTAATCCAGTTGGCACACCAATGGAAATTGGATGTAAGTTGATGAAAATTGATGAATCTCCTCTTGTTGATCAAAGGGAGTATCGGTCTATGATAGGGAGTCTTTTATATCTTACTGCTTCTAGACCAGATATAATGCACTCTGTATGTCAAGTTGCTAGATATCAAGCAGCTCCTCGTCAATCTCATCTCAATGCTATTCACCGTATCTTTAAATACTTACAAGGTACTTTGGATTATGGTTTGTGGTATCCCAAAAATGATGATTTTACTTTGATTGGTTATACAGATGTTGATTGGGGTGGATGTAAAGATGATCAATGAAGTACTAGTGGTGCTGCATTCTTCTTAGGTGATCGGTTAGTTGCTTGGCACAGTAAAAAACAAGAATGTGTCACTATTTCTACTGCTGAATCTGAAATTATTGCTGCAACAACATGTTGTACTCAATTACTTTGGATGTCTTATCAGCTTTCAGATTTGGGTATTCATGTTCAAAAACCTATGACGATCCTTTGTGACAATACTAGCGCTATCCAGATTTCTAAAAACCCTGTTATGCATTCCAGAACTAAGCATGTTGCTATCAAATTGTAGTTTATTCAAGAACACATGTCATCAAATGAGGTCACTCTCATTCATGTACCTTCTAAAATACAAGTTGCTGATATTTTTACCAAAGCTCTACCTAGGGAATTGTTTGAACAGTTAAGAAATCGATTGGGAGTCTTCTCTCAATCCATGTTGGAATAAGATTTTTTAATCTTCAATATTCTGTGTTAGGTTTCTGCTCCTTTCACAGAAAGCATTTATGCAAAGCAGATGGTTAGATTTTTGATGCACAAATTTTGGGGGAGTAATCAACATTTAACAGGGATTTCACAGGTTAATCCACAGGTTTGGTTCACTGGTTAATCATAGCATTTCACAGATTTGGATCACAGGTTTCAATCATAGGTTAATCATGCATTTCACCAATTGGATCATAGGTTAATCATGCTTTTCACAGATTGGAGAATTGATTTCTCATATTGATTTATCAGCTTTTGGTTGATTTTGGTTAGTTGGTCTGATGATTAGCATTTCATGGTAAATCGGCATTGTATTTCTGTTCATTATCTTGTATATATGAGATGGTGAAAATTTTTGCATAAAAAATGGGGGAGATTGTTGACCATCTCTTGTGTTGGCAAAATGCATTTTAAATTCAGGTTGACCACGATGACATTTAGCAAATTGGCAAACTACATGGCAAAAACAAAAGATAAAATCAACCGGCATATGCATTGAAATTTGTGAATTCGGCACAGATTAATTAAAGGAAGTTTTAAAAGGGAAGAGAGTGTTTGGTGGCAACATAAAATAAAGACGTGACAACGCAACACTTGCTGGTACGCAGGGATTAAAAACGGGACTGCATGTTGGAAGGAATTTTTCCATCTGTCCATTTTCTATGGCAGACTTCAAAAATGAATGAAAAAGACTTAAGGTTGTGGGCAGTTTGTAATCCAAAGCAATTTCATTGTTCTAAAATTATTTTGTATTAACTCTTGGTGCATGGAATACTTCGTTAGTTTCAGCAAGGTGTCTGTTTGTTCTTTTTGGGTTTTTAGTATGTTGATATACAGTGCATGAGGATTCTATTGCTACTAGTTTTAATGGCATCTGACCTCTCTTTTGTTGATTGTTTGATGGGTTTGATCACTGCCTTGGAGTCCTTCTCTGCATACAAAGATTGTTCATAACACAAATCTTGGTCATTGCATTAAGCATGAGGAATTGGGCAGAATCTCTAAACCAAAAGGGCATCATAGGTATTCTTTAAAAGTGCAGGTATGTCTGTTTGACATTGCAAAATAAAAAGAAATTTGACTAGTTCTATCCTACGATAGAGCACAAGTGAAACTTGTTTGAAAATGTTTGAAGAGGAATTTTATCTATGGTTTTCGGAAAGAGTCTTAAAATATTCTCTTCAAAGTGAAGTGTTTTTTAAGACAATATGCATGAACAGTCACTATAGCATTTCTCTTGAAGACTGAATAAATTTTTGTGGGTATTAAACCCAAAATACTATATGCACTATTTTTGTACAAAACAAAAGAAAAGATGACAGACAATTTCAGTTGTATAATATTTGGTTGCAAAATGGCATTTTGCAAAACTATTCTTGAGGATCTCAAACTCGAAATATTCTTGCTTAGTTTGGAAGCTTATAATGATTATCAGATTTTTGAGACAGAAACAAATCCGTAACTAAAACTGTTTTGAAGTTAGTTTCTCAAACAACTGTTTAAAAGAAGTTTTGAACAACCCTAATTGGTTCAGTTAGATTCGTGTAACTTATCAAAGTTGAATTTCATCTCTATATATAGATCTATTGTAATCTTCATAAAAGTGTGTGTGAAAAAGACATATGTATTCATCTGAGGATGAGAAGTTTGAAAGTTTTATCACAAACTTGTGTACATATATAAATGACATATACACATTTGTATATGTATATGAGATGTATTTACAGAATTGAAAAGGATTAAACTCTCTGAGCAGTAGTTGCTGCTGATTGTAAAGGATTGGAAATCAATAAAGGATACAGGTTTATGGAGTGGTTTTTCTCCCTATGAAGAAACAGTGAGGTTTTGGAGGGTTTCCCACTCGGCACAAATTTGGTGTCTCTTCATTTTGTGAGTTATCATTACTTTATGTTCATGGTGAATGTTTACATTTTTCAGCATAGTTTGAATATATTCTATTATGGATTGTTAATTGCAAGAATTATAATAAGTTTTGAAATAAGTTAATAGTTTTTTGATTCACCCCCCTCTCAGAACCTTGGTACTTCCAACAATGAATTTGGGAAGCAATGAATCTTTGAGTTTGCTATTTAAGTTTCCCCTGTTCTTTGTTGGAGTTGACTCGGATGTTTGAGCAACTGGTGAACAATGATTGAAATCCAATAAAGTGAATTTCCTGCAGCTTGTTCTTCATTGTAGATTGTTGCTATGTTTCCTCTTGATTGAAGACTTTCCTGTAGGTATTTGTTATTGAGTTTGCTGTCCTCAGCGACTTGCTATCATCATGTTCACAGGTGCATAGTTAGACACCTAATAAAAAAACCCTTGGGCCAAGAAGTAGATCTTCATCAAAATCATTGAATTTAAATGCCCATAAGTGGTGACTACAGATTAGAATTGCGAATATCATATAATAGTTATCCTTTTTTAAAATTCTCTTCTTTCAAGTACCTACCAGATTACAATGATTTCAAATTTGAGTCATCTAAAGTTCATGATAAGAACCTATAATTAATACGAGTTGAGAAAGGTAGTAAATCTACTAAAAGCATACCCCAAGCTATGTAATTATGTCTTACTCATATAGGAACTTGAAGAAACAAATGTAAGACATCTATTGAAACTAGATTAACCCTTATTCTAATGGGCACCTAGAATCTTCTGTGCAATCCATGGTGGTTTCCTAGCTTTTTTCCCTTCCTCATTTTCTTTTCTCCTCCAATGTATCTACAACATAGTCTCTGGTTTTCAGGAAAATTTCCTCCTTTGTGGCTTTCTATTGACCTCCCCAGCTTTCCTCCAGAATCGCCCACTTCTCTCTTTTTCCATACGAAACCTTTCCCCATATTGAAATAATATGCAAGAAATGTAATCTCCCTTCTTGTAATGGTCATTACATATTAAATAAAAAGAAAAATAATTTAAAATAATATCTGTTTCTATTATTTGAAAATACCATTTCTTTTTTATGTGTAGTCTTATAATAGTATAAATGAATAATTATATATATATATATATATAATAACAAAATCATACCATCTTAATAATATAAAAAGACTAATTTCTAGCTTAATTATATGTTCAGAAAAGGAGGTTTGTGACAGTTCATATAACAATTTATTTGATCAATCATATCTTGAAGTTCAAAAATAAAGTTTAAAATTAATGGTTCATTGATAAGCACAAAGTTAGATCAATAGTTATAAAAAATAAAAATGAAAGTGTGGTGAATGTATCCAAGAGTATAGTTTCTCATGTTCACACAAAACATATTGTAAATACATCACATAGTTTTTTGTATGATGAATAAAAGTCTAAGGGGAAGTGTTGGGAAAAAAAGCCTCAATTTCATTACAATCTCTAAGAATCTATTATGTAGAGACACATCTCCCTATATATTTGGCCTAGATATAAAGGATCTTTGGATCCATGAATATGATAATGGTGAAAATATATTCAAAGCTCTCCAACTTTAGCATGAGGTAGGGTACTTAAAAATAAATTATTAAAAATAATAACAAATCCTCAAAGGAATAAGGAAGTGGTTGGCTTGATGATTTCATCAACATTTTTCTATCCAATTAACAATGAGGGTGTTCTTTGTGATATGCTTGAAACCTTAAATTAAATTATAATTTAAGATATTCATGATTCTTTTCTAAAATGTTAACTAGTCAAAACAAAGACTAAGAAAAAGGACATGTAATGATATCAAATTAACTAATGTTTCATTGATGATTGCTTTTTTTATGAATTCTTTTTTAATGATCTAATTTGCTGAAATTTAAACACCCTCTCATAAATATATATTTGAAACGATCTATAATTAAAAATAAAAGTAAAATACTAAACATTCTTTAATAGAAAACAAAAATTATAGTGTTACCTATTTTAATATATTATTTCTTAATTTTTTTGCAAGATTCACATTCTTATAATTTTTACTAATGTGGGTTTAGATCAAGAGAAGCTTCAATCACAACTCAATGGTAACACAAATGCCATCACATACAATCCTTTCCATTACATGTGATTAATGTTTCAGGTTGTTACATATATTACCCATTGTCTTTGTGGCTCCTTGTATAAAATTTGGAGATTGTCAACTACTACAAGGGCCACTTGAATGCCATTCACATGTGGAGTAATCACAACTTGTAGCATGCAAAGTGCAATAATATTTCTACAAAAAGAGGGCATCAACCATAAATGTGTTTGGGGCTTATTCAATAGAGAAATTTTATTTCACTCATGACAAAGATAATTGCAAATAGAAACTAGTATATTAAGTTCTATCTCTATAATTTCGAATGGTGCTAACAAATTTGGAGAGTGGCATCATTAGATGTTTCTTTTATTGTTAGACCTCAACTCTATCATCAATTGAAATACAACAAGATATCCTATCATAAGATTACTTCACCTTCATTAAACCTTTATAATGACTAAATATTTAATTAACTTTATAAAGGAAAATAGTTTGTATTCATCAAAAGATACTTTCCAAAGATGGTTTATTTTGTGAACTAAATTATTTTCTCTTGCAACTTAATAAAAATATAAAAATATTTGGTTACAATTGATGAAAAATAAAAGAAACAAAGATCCAAAGTAACTTTTATGGAAAAGGTATAAAAGTTGAAGTAACTAAAGTAAGTTTTAAGGAAATAATTATTTCGAGTGATAACAAAAAATAACTAATTTTATTTGGTACTAGATGAGTTAAAATTGCAAGTCATCTAATTATTACATTTGAACTATTATTGGATTGATAGGGAATGAAAATATTGGGAAAAATATTAAATATAAATTCTCTATTTACACATTTGTTGTTGAACATTGTAAATATTTGTTCCATACATATGCACATAAAGACATGTAAATCCATTTTAAAAAGTGTATTTGATTTAAAATCAAATGTTTAATTTAATCATTATTTCAAATTTCTATTATATATTAAGATCTATATATTCTATTATGAAGATAACAGACATATGACAAATAGTTATACATTCTACCTAATATGAAATTTGCACTTTGAATCATGTGGACAATTTTTTTTCCTATTTGAAAACATCATTCATCTTAAGTTGATCCTCATTTACTCATTTAAAAAACACCATTCATGTTTGATCACAAGTCATGAATAGTTCCTCATTTGATCAAATCTATATTCTAACTAAAAAAACCTACAAAATCTTCCCATTGTTTGACTAAATCCTAAGTATGTACCTCTTTATATATTTTCATTCAATACTAATTAAATTTTGAGTTGTGGCTTATTTGATGTTGCTTAGCATGTTAGATATATTTCTTTATAAACTTAGCAACATTAGAGTGGCCCACCTCTTAACTCTATTCATGGAGATACTTATTGGCAAGGTTACCATGTTTGCAAAACAACTAATATGAAGGCATGAAGGCATGGATAGTCAACACAACATGCCTTTACATATTTATGTAAATGATTATAGGCCAAGATTATAAGTAAGAAGAATTTGATAGAAGTAGAATAACTCAACATTTTATAGACTATAAAAGGGAGGATTTTCTTTCAAAGGAAAATATGTTCAAAGAACAAATATTTTTAACTTGAATAAAGCAAGTTTATGTATGTCCCAAGATGAAGTTTCTACCTAGATTAGAAACATTATATATTAAAATATTTTCTGAGGGATTAATCATCTAGATCAGTGTATATAGATGGGTAGATATAGTAGAATGGAATACATTGTAAGATTGATTTGGGAATGCTATTAATTTCACATAATGTATTGAAGAATATCAAAAATAGGGAAACTTAAATTTTTTATATTGATATTATTTAATAATGAATTTGATGATTTTTCTAGATCATCTCTAGAAATACAACAGGTTTAGATTAAATGTAAGATTATTTTTCTTTTAAAATATACAAAATGAAAATTATTATTTTTCACTATTCAATGTGAATTAATTTTCAATTATTTACATTTGTAACCAAGTTATGTGCTTCTCTTATATATTATTTTTTATAGGATAAAAATATATATTTGGAAGCTAGTTATTTTATAAAGGAGAAAAATCAAACTTTAACAAGGTTGAATTTTCCTAGAGCTAAACTATTATCAATTATTAAATGTAAAGTTAGAGTAAAAAATGTGTCAATTTTCTTTACATTCAATTTCTAATTTTATCAACCAAAAATACTTTTCTTTCTATTTATATGGGGAAAATTACATATAATTAAAAATAGTTTGAGAATAGGGAGTTTAAAGGGGCTTTATAATTTAGGACTCCACTTATTCTATGATGATCATGCGTCACACAAATATATGTAAAGAAACTATGGAAAATTTTGGAGAGCCTCCAACAGGTTGGAATTAGTTAATTTTTATCCTTTTGGACCATGAAGGTAGGTAGTTTCCACAAAGAAATCTCAATAATTTATCACATCAATCAGTGGCTTCACTAAGAAAATATGGGTTCAAATTCTTTAAAGCACAAGTTTGAAGAAATTGATGTTTTCAAATAGCTTGTACACCAAGTCAAGAGTGAATGTAATAAAAAGGTAAAAATGTTGGGACTTGATGATGAGAGGAGTATACCTTAGATATTTTTTTAAAATTTTGTAAACAAAGGGGAATTAAGAGACAATTGTCAGCTCCATATACTCCATGGAGTAATGGAGTAACTAAAAAAATGAAGAAAAATCAATAAAAAGCTACATAAATACTCAAGTCTTGTAATCTTGGAGATAAGTTAGGGAGAAAAGTAGTTCATTTAACAACTTATTTAATCAATCATATCTTGAAGTTCAAAAACAAAGTTTTAAATTGATGGTTTGTTGATAAGCACAAAGCAATATCAATAGCTATAGAAAAAAAGAAAAATGAAAGTGTGTTGAAGGTATACAAGAGTATAGTTTCTCATACTTACACAAAACATATTGTAAATACATCACATAGTTTTTTCTATGATGAAAATTAAAGTCTAGGGAGAAGTGTTGAAAATAAAAACTTCATTTCGTCACAATATCTAAGAATCTATTATTTAGAGACACATCTCTTTGTATATTTTGCCTAGATTTAAAAGATCTTTGGGTCTTTGAATAAGATAATGGTGAAAACCATTCAGAGCTCTCCAATTTTAATATGAGGTAGGGGGGTTAAAAATAAATTATTAAAAATAACAATAAATCCTCAAAGGAATAAAGAAATGGTTGACTCGATGACTTCATCGACATTTGCCTGTCCAATTATTATTGAGGCACTTAACATTCTTATAACTTTTACTAATGTGAGCTTAGATCAAGAGAAGCTTCAGTCACAAGAAAAACATATTTAAAATTTGTGTACGATGATCAGAACGAATACCTTTCAACCGGAGTAGCTGAGATTGAAAATAACGACTTATTCTAGACAATGACCTATTCTTTTTTAATTTGGGTTGAAGCTGAAAAGTTCAAATGCCGCGTCTGAGAATTTTCTAAAGATTGACCTATTCTCTTTTAATTTGGATTGAAGCTGAAGAATTCGAATGCCGCGTCTTAGAAATTTCTATTTCGCTTTAAAGAGTAAAACCTTAGGACTTTTAAGTTGGTCTACTCAACTGTCCTGCAATGTTCTTGGGCTCTGCTTATAAATTGCTCCTGCCATGTTTACTTCACACATCAATAACACTCCCCTTGTTTGATTTTTTCTTGTTAGTAGCCAGTTATGGCCAACACCGCGCTTGCCGGGTTCCTCGTTCTTCTCTTTGCCATGTCTGCAACGTGGTGGGGCAAGGCGGAAGAAGAAGATACAAGGAAGCCCTATATTGTTCACATGGTCAAATCCATGAAACCCCAGCATTTCAATTTACACCAACACTGGTACTCTTCACTGCTCAGCCAGGTCTCGCAGTCGGATCCGACTGAAAATGAGTTGTTATACACATATGATACTCTGTTGCACGGCTTTTCTGCGAGGCTGAGCGAGGCTGAGGCTGAAGCCATGGAGAGTATGGAGGGGTGCTTGGCTGTAATCCCTTCCTCCCTCGATAAAGTTGCCACTACGCGCACGCCAGAGTTTCTGGGTCTCTCCGCCTCCTCCTCGTCTTTTCCTGGATTATGGTCTCAATACTCTACCTATGGCGAAGATATCATCGTGGGAGTGATTGACACAGGCATATGGCCTGAAAGCAAAAGCTTCAATGATACAGGCCTTGAACCTGTTCCCTCCAGATGGAAAGGCACATGTGACAGCGGGCGGGCCTTCAACTCATCGCACTGCAATCGAAAAATCATTGGAGCTCGATACTTCTACAAAGGCTACCAAAGTCATAAGGCTACTAAAATTAACGAAACGTTGGAATATATGTCCCCGAGAGACGCCCACGGACACGGCACACATACCGCCTCAACTGTCGCGGGAGCTGCGGTAACTAGTGCCAATTACCTCGGTTTCGCCAACGGAACGGCCAGAGGAATGGCTCCTCAAGCCAGGCTGGCCATCTACAAAGCCTGCTGGGCGCCTAAAGGAGATTGCGACCAGAGTGACATTGCTGCTGCAATGGAAAAAGCCATTGCTGATGGCGTCGACATCCTTTCTATTTCACTTAGCTCACCAGACGTGCCATTCCACAAGGATGTTAGAGGTATCGCTGCATTTGGGGCCATGGAAAAAGGTATATTTGTTTCTGCCGCGGCAGGAAACGATGGACCTGCTTCTTCTTCTCTGAGTAACACCGCGCCATGGATTACAACCGTCGGTGCGAGCAGCATCGACAGAGATTTCCCTGCTTCTCTAGTATTGGGCAGCCAGGAGATATACAGAGGCTTCTCCACCTTCAAAGGAGGAGATGGAAAATTGCAAGGTCCATTCCCTCTGGCCTATGTCTCGACCAGCGACAGCTCAAAGCGTTGTCTTGATGGCAGCCTCGACCCCAATGTGGTAAACGGTAAGATAGTGCTGTGTGATCAATTGTTATTTCGTTATAATCCAGGGGAATCTGGCTCTCAGGAGAAGGCCGACGAAGTAGCTAGAGCAGGCGGTGCAGGAATGATTGTTGCCAATGAAGAGTTCCTGGGAGCACAGCAGCCGATTACCTACACTTATAATTTTCCCGCTATCAGCGTAAGTTTCAAAGCTGGTGAAAGGATAAAATCCTACATCAACAACACATTGAATAATGCCACAGCCGGCATGCGTCTCCCAGGATTGACTATCGTGGGAAACGCAACAGCCGCTCCCATCGTGGCTGCGTTTTCATCGAGGGGCCCGAGCGCAGCATATCCTTCAGTTCTCAAGCCTGATATCATCGCTCCTGGTGTGAACATATTGGCAGCATACACAGGAGATGTGGACTACTACTTACAGTCGGGGACCTCCATGGCGTGTCCTCATGTCAGCGGCATTGCAGCGCTGATGAAAGCCATCCATCCCACCTGGAGCCCTGCCGCCATCAAATCTGCTCTCATGACGTCTTCTTACATCGTGGATAATAAGGAGAAGGCTATCAAAGATTCAGTTACCGTGGAGGCAGCCATTCCTTTTGATATGGGTGCAGGCCACGTGGACCCGAGAGCTGCGATGGATCCTGGGCTTGTCTACGACATTGCACCACAAGATTATATAGATTTTCTTTGCTCTCTTAACTACACCGGACAACAAATTGCTCTTCTCACAAAGGAGTCAGTTTCCTGTCCCAACTCCAGTTTGGAAGCCGGAGATCTCAACTACCCATCATTTTCTATTGTGTTTAAGCCGGGCAACAATTCGATTAAGGTGAATAGAAGAACTGTGACGAATGTGGGTGCAGAGGGTAATGTGGTGTATAAAGTGAGTGTGAAGAGCCCTCCTGGCGTAAACATCAGCGTGGAGCCCCAGACATTAGTGTTCAGAAATATCTACGATAAAATCAGCTATATTGTGAAATTTGAAAGCAATCTAAGAAGCCCATCTGCATCTGAGGGTGACCAAAGTGAGTTTGGAGAGATAAAGTGGACTTGTATTAAGGGTGGAACACAAGTTGTTCGTAGTCCGGTTGCATTGACCTGGCAAGCTTCAAATTAATCCAACCTAGCCCTTTTATTTAGTATGTCATTTGCAAAGACATTATGCTAATGTAGAGGATATAATATGTAAGCCTGCAAGCTGCAACAGTCTTGCCAGTGTAGTGTTTGACCACTTTTTTTTCTCTTCAGCATAGATTTTCGAATGTGATTCAATTCTATTATATTTGTGTTTTCTTAATATAAGAGTATTATAAAAATATTCAAGTCTATATATCCGCCATAACATAATTCAAATTCTTGTTCACTTTTATCTTATTTTTATTTAATTTCATTTTTTAATTGATTGTTTATATTTGTAAGGGAATAAAATCTGTTTTTAAAATAATTAAATTAATTCAAAAATATGTGTAAACACCTATTTCTAATCATTTTTTTATAGTATCATGTTGTACCCTAGTCATAATCTATTCTCATTTCCTATTCCCCTTAAAAATTCCCCCTTTACTACTCAGTCTTAATAAAATAATATCTTTAAATATTTTATTTTCTATCAAATAATTGAAAACTCTTTTCATTATCTATTTATCCATTTCAAATAATAAATAATATCTATTATCTATTTCAGAATGAAAAAATCTAAAATATTCACTCAAGATTCCTTTGTAACCTTCCTTATTATGTCATCTCTATTTTTACACTATGCACACTTTTTTATCCAAATTTAATAAACAATAAGAGGTAATTATCCTTAACCATTTGTAAGCCCCATGCCTATTCTTAGCCAAAGTAGATTCCCCATTTTCTCTCATTCAATCTCAACCATCCATTGAAATCGAATATTTACTGTTTATGTTTCACTCTCCAACTCTATGATTCAATTCCTTCATCTTTCATTTCTATGCTTTTTAGATGATCATTTTATAGGTATACACAGTCAACTTGGCTGACCTATATTCCAACTAAGAACATATCTATGGTATCTCAATGGATTTCCAAACTTTTATTATGTTTTATATTTCTTTCTTTTTTCATTGTTTCTCTAAGTGTAGTAGTTTATTTGACTTTTGAGGTTTATATATTGATCAAAATTGATTTTTACAACTAGAATTGAGGGTCTACATGTATGGAATGTCTGTTGGGACCCCCCATAATCTTTTTTTTAATTTGCATCAACTTTATCCCTTTTTAAGTTTTCAAAGAAGACAACCTCCTTATTTTATCATCATTTTCTTGTGAGATTATTAGAGATTAAGGGGGTTATTAAAGGAGTGCTTACTAAATAATATTTTTCTATATTCCACTATTGAATTCCATTCTAAGCTATTATATATTTATAGCATTCTCAAATATCTTATTATAGGAAACCTTGTATAACAACTCCTAAATATGAGTTATTTTAACAACTCACAAAACAAAACAAAAAAACAAATGCTCCTAAATGATTATTTTCTCATCTAGAATAGTTTTGTACGTTGTTACTACTACTCACTTCATCTTATTCATTCTAAGACAAATATCATTCTAACCCATGTGAACACTAATTCCTAGCAAAAATAATATAAACATCATTTTTAATTTTTATTTACATGTGTTTGATTTGCTTAATAATTTCAATAGTTTTGATAAAAAATTACAGATTGAATTAGAGATGATGAATGGTTTTACTTATGGATGATGGTAAATATATAGCTTTATTATGATGTCATTTGCATTCGTTTAATAGTTCTTGATGCTCTTTCATGATTTTCAAAACCTTAGAACATGAGATTTAATGTCTCTAATTGAGAGAACTAGAAAACTTCAAGAGTGAAAAGCAAAGACAATGAAAACATTATTGCACAAATCCAACTTAATATTTAGACAACCAAAGGTAAACATATATAGGATAAATATCCCAACATAGGAGAAATATCTCAGCATGAGGAAAATATCTAGAAAATATCTAGCAAGGCAAAATATCAGGAGCTATTTAACCTGCACAATAAACGACATGCCTAAGTAGGCTTAGGTCAACATGAGGATAGCAAGCATTAAATGTAAACACTAACACCCCCCTTAAGCATAACTTAGGTAGGCATGGATAAAAATGGATCCCGACTACTAGCCATGTTAGGTACCCATACAAAAAGTAAAATCTCATGAAGTGGAGAAAAGTAGAAAACCCTGTGGGAAAAAACTACCCTCCAAAAGAGAGAAAAGATGCATGAAAATTATACACATAAAGTACTACTTATTTCACTAAGTATAATATATGGTTTCCTCCATAAGAGATAAAATAATAGAAGGTCTATGAGACCCCCCCATAATACATGTTCTACTACATTAAGGTTGGATAGTTGACAAAGGATCCAGACGTAGATCCAAGAATGTGTCACAATGTTCCTTCCCTTGGGAAGAAATGAAACCAACTGAAGATGCAAGATATCTTTCCATGTGAGAAGATGTATGTATAATCTTGAATAGAGTTGAAACTCATCCAAGAATGATGATGAAGATGCCCATGATGTCTTTGAATGTTGCTCAGGAATCTCCAAGCCAATGCTGACATGTGACATGGGAAGAGCAATCATGTATGAAGAAGACAAGGCCAATGCAACTTTATTGAAGTTGTCATAAAAAAGAAGACAAATGTCCTCAATGTGTGCTTCCATGTCAGAAATGCGAGAATCTATGAAAATACATGAAATGTCAGGTAGATATGCATCCCAACCAATAATGCTCGGAAGACAAATATCCTGTTGCAAAGAAGTGTTGGAAGCTCTTGAAGAAATGACTCTGAAATCCAATGAAGAAACAGGAGGAGGTGGAGGAATGATGATTTCCTCTATCTCAACTGGACGCTCTGTATCATGATGCGGGATGTGATTTGTGATCATAGCAGGATCATGCAGGAAGGGAGAAACATTGGAGTCTTCGTATGTTTCCCAAATTTTGATCCATAATGCATGTGGACATTCAATATCCATGATGACATGCAAAGAGTCATTTGGTATATGTAAACTAATTAATCCATGAATATGATCATGAATATTAAACCATTCATCCTTCTGATTTTGTTTACCTGGTTCAGGGATAAGTCCATACAAATATGGCATGAGATTATGGAACCTGAGATGTTTCAGGATTCCTTCACACCAAGACTTATAGTTTCCCAGTGTTAGGTTGATTACAGAAGAATGGGTTTCATATCCCATGATTACAAATAGGTTAATTCCTTAAGACAATAGAAAATCAACAAATTAAGAACCTAACCAAATTAGATGAGCCCCCCCCAGTTTTGATGACCCCCCCTTTTTTTTTTAATATTTATGATTTCCCCTTTGTTTGGCATTTTATTTTAGTGCATATATTTTGATACAAGAATGATGGTGAAAAAAGACACTTTATATGTAGTGTGAAATCACCATCATTGAATAGAGTATGAAAATATAATTTCACTCTATTGCAAATTTACACCAATTAAAGTTTGCATTTACAAAGTTTAGAAAAAATAAAATATTTTAAAAGAAAGCTAGAGAGAGGACTTTAGAGGAAAACTAAGCCCTCGTGGCTGAAAAGAATTAGGAGCTAAACACTCCATATGACCCCCCTTTTGAAAAAATAAGCTCACTTTTCCAAACTCATTGCAAGAGAAAAAATAACTCCTCTCTTGCAAATTTTTAATAATGACAAAATAAACTCCACCTCTCCTATATGCTTCCTTTTTGCCACATTCATTGCCAAAGAAGAAATTCACTCTTCTTTTACAAATTTTTACCTATGGCAAAAATAAACCCCCCTTGCATGACCTCTCCTTTGCAAATACTTGATGGTTTGAACTAACCACAAAAGGTTAGAAAATATTTCAAGAATGCAATAAATAATATTAGCACAAAGATCTAATGATTATTTATGAAATAAATATTCAAGAAAGAGTTCGATTGAATATTTATTAGCTAGGTCAATGAAACCAAGTCAAAGACTCAATCACACCAAGGGTAGAAGTTGGCTTTGTGCAACAACCATGTGAGAACTAGGAGACAGGGATATTTGACAAGCACAAATAGAGATAAAATGCATAAACTCAACTTCATGTTATTCAACAGTCAAGGGCCTCCTTATAAAGGAGAAATATCCAAGAGTTGGACAAAATATCAAGAAAATATAAAGAAGAGAAAATATCAGGTAAATATCTAGAAAATATCTAGACTAAGTCAAAGACTCAATCACACCAAGGGTAGAAGTGGGCGTTGTGGCAGATTAACTCTTTGACAGAGTCAATTAGAAAAGAGGCGTGTGGGAGTTTGGCAGGTCATGGCTTCCTCTCACTCGAGTCTTTCCACACTATCCACGTCTAGGGCCTGGGTGCGCCTCAAAAAAAGGAAATTGCTCCTGAATCGTGCCTCCTCAGGAAAGTCGAAGCTGCAATCAAGAGCTTCAAAAAACCATCACAAATGATAGAGGGGAGTGATACTGGGGCTATGTGGGAGTCATCATAGAGGCTGTGTTGATGTTGCCACTGTGAGAAGATTCATTCTCATGCACCAAACACAAATTCTGCCTCCTCTGAATACGTTGGCCTCTTGAATGCCAATCACACCTCTACAAAAGTCGCCTGCCAATGAAGAGGAGGTCTATGGAGTCGCTGCATCTCCCTCTGTCTTGCTGGAAAGCAAGAGTCACGGTCCAAAATCAAATGTCCCACAGGGATGGTCAACAATAGTCTGCCTCTTCAAAAATAATGCCTTCCACTCAACATGGCCCTCTTTGTTGTGTCGGCCAGGGCAAAGATGGGCTATCAGGGAGAACTATACGCCAAGGGGCTACGATGTGCTCAAGCACATGGGGGAGCTGGTAGTGGCCAAGGGAAGGCACACAAGCCTTGGCAATGAGGCGCATATGAAACACAACCTCCCAAAATAGATGATGGGAGCACACACGGGTCTCCTATGAGCAATAGCACCTCCCTTTTAGCTAACACTTGCCCCTAATGGTGCCTTTGCACAGCAAAATCACACCCCTAAAGACACCTCATCACCAAAATCGTGCCTCTAAAGTCTTCTATTACGCTTTCCACATGCGATTTCAGGGTAAATTTGAGAGTTGGAACACAGAAATAGAGGATGGCCTCCCCTTGATGCATCACCCAAGTAGATTGGAAACGTCAGCCTGAGTAGGGTGTCAAATCGCCCTCTTCAACAACTTTGAGCAGCTGCAGATTTAATCGAGCCTCTGATGGATGCGCCTCAACCCTCCTTCCACCATCGCTAATTTGAATGAAGATCTGAATGCCTTCAATAGGAGAAATAACGCAGAAAAAACACATCTCCCACACTCGACCTCCTTAAATGCCAGGAGTTGAAACGGTTTTAACAAGATGACTTATCAAAATACAACGAATTTGATTCATTTTTACGATCTGCTAACACCCTTGTCCTGCTCTGATACCATGAGAGAACTAGCAAAATTCAAGAGTGAAAAGCAAATACAATGAAAATATTGTTGCACAAAGCCAACTTAATATTTAGACATCCAGAGGTAAATATATATAGGATAAATATCCCAGCATATGAGAAATATCTCAGCATGAGGAAAATATCTAGAAAATATCTAGCAAAGTTAAATATCTAGCAAGGAAAAATATCAGAAGATATTTAACTTGCACAATAAATGCCATGCCTAAGTAGGCTTAGGTCAACATGAGGATAGCAAGCATTAAATGTAAACATTGACACTAATATTGGGAACAAATAATAGTGTTAACTATGTGAGCCATTGAACAAAAAGAGATGAAATCTCTTTACGTTAAGGATATTAGATGATCAATTTATCTATCATTCATATCAAATGCATACATTATTGGAAATTGAAAAATGTTCTTTCATAGGTATGATTTGTTTTATTCTTAGATTTATGTTCCTTTAGTCTTTATTTTTAAAATCTTTTGTACATTTTAGTGTTTCTTTGTTATGTCATTTTAAGGTCTAACATTGTCATTACATGTACAACTATACTACACTATTTGGATTAAACACAATTGTTGTTTCCCTCTTGTGTATATCCCATATTTTTTATTTTTAGATTAGGTCTTGAAGCATTCCTACTAGTTTATCTTATGTCAATGTTTCATATAATGGTTTCTAAGAGTTATGTGAGCTAAAATTTCATAAATTACTCCACAAATTTTTTACTCACCAAGAAAAGTTTAAGTGTCAAGCATTAATGAGGTGTAATGGCCCAATTGACTAAATGTGGGTATATCTTTAATTGAATGCATTATTTTAGATAAATTATGTAATGCATCAATTTAAGGTTATAATGCAACACTTCGAGGTTGTAATGTCTCACTTTAATATAGTGACATCTTACAATATTTTTTTAACACCTCATCTCTAGCACTCTTCTAAATTCATTACCTTTATATTAGCTATACATTCTAGTAGATTCCCCTCATCGTAAAGAACTTGTGAACAACATTGTCAAAAATGGACAACTTTATACTTTTTGTAAGCACTGCAATTTTATAGTCATCTTCATTATGCTTTTATCCTCTACCACTTTGATTATATTTTGTTTCATAAACTTCATGATTGTATCTAAAGGTAAGAAGCAGTTGAAATGCAACAGTAAATTGAGACAAAGAAATTTTTCCACCATGTTACAATATATTATGCCTTTGTATCACCTTATATATTGACCATATTAGCTACATTTTCAACACTACCATCTTTGTCCCTCTCTCTTGGTGGAAAAAGTGTTTCTTCATGATTTTATAATCCTTAACTAGTTGTGTTTCAAGAAAAGCTACATCTTTAACATAAAACTCTTGTTCTACATCTATGCTACCATAAAGGTGACCAATTATCAAAGGTGGTATTTTATTTGAACATGTATTTTTGGAATCATTTGTCATATGTAAAAAAATTTAATATTATCAATTACTAACCCATCTTCCTAAACAAAATTCTACTATGAAGTCATCATTTATCAAGCTAATTCAAGAAGAATTGATAAATTTATATCATCCCTGTTCACTTTTCATAGTTTTTATTATATTAAAAATGGAAGGGCCAGTACCCATTACAACCAACCATAGAGGAAAACCAAGGACTCATGAGCAATGAGAAAACCAAAAAAGTAAATATAAACTAAAGCTTAAATAGTTCGACTTTAGCAGGAAATAACAAAAAAAAGAAACCACAGAACTGGGACCAACACAAAACCACCAGACACCTACAGGTCTCCTAAAAGGTTGAGACCAGTGATCACGTTCCTCTCCTGAGACAGGAACTCAAGCTTCTTCTTGAAATTCGTAGGCCCCTAAAGAATCATTTGGGTATCCTTGGTAACATCACGGGCCAAGGTGTCCACCTTCTTACCCTTGTTTTGCATTTGACCATCATTCACTCCTTACACCAACTACTTCCCCTGGCTCTTCCTTATCTCATCCTGAAAATCTAAAGAGTGAGGGTCATATTTTTTACACTTTCTTTGTTGTAGTCGCAGTTAGGGCTTCAACCTCTTTGTTCTTTTATGTACTTTTTAACGGGTCCATTATTGCATAATCCTATTATTACTGTAATGGCTTCTTTTGTGGTTTCATAGGGTTTGTCAAAGATCATTTGATCACCTTGAATTCTACTTAGAATAACCTGTACAATGTCCACATTCAAAAAGTATGGAAATTTTCTCCAAATTTATAAACCGTTGTGCCCTAAATTCTTGATCATTTGCATTTGCTCAACTAAAATAGAAGTCTCAAGATTTTGAATCCTTTCATGATCAAATTCATCAATTTGTAACTTACTTAATTTTTGCAATTCATTGTTGCACAGATTAAATACCACCATTTCCTTTGAATCCATTGCTTCAACCTTGTTCTTTGTACTTTTGCTTTCTAATGACCCTAGTTTTCTATTTCTCAACTCGTTTACTTCAAAAATAAATAACTACTCAACCTTCCTTATTTAACCTATCGCTTTTATGGTTTCATCATAAAGGATAATTTATTGCTTGTGACATCATCATCTGTACTTTAGTATGTCAGTTCTTCCTTCTGCCAAAGCTATTAGTCATATTGTGAAATGTATTGTAAGCAAAAAGGCTCCACAAATTTCCTATATTTCTTGTTTTCTACTAGATTTTTTTAATTTTCTTTTGAATGAAAATTTACATCACATATCCATGTGTCATCACATGACACCTCTTATACTGGGGGTTTGATAGATTTTTCTGTGACTGCTCCCCCTAAATCCATTACTAGATTTAGTTCATAGAAGGGGTTTCCACACCGAATGTAGATACAAGATTATCTGATTTGTCCTTGTTCTTAGGTTCTTCTTTCTTTCTCCAAATCTTTGCCATTTCTCTCCTCACTTCTTCTAGATTTACCTTGTTTATAGACTTGCTCTTTTGTTTCAGATTCAGTTTCTTCCCAACTTTTCTCTTACAAAATTTTGAGATATGTCCTAGTTTGTTGCAAGAGTGGCACACAACAAATCTTTAATCAAGAGATTTTGTATTCATCTTCTTCCTACATTGATTAGCCTTGTGTCCAAAAATATTGCACATCTAATAGTAACCTTGAAAAGAATGAAATCTTCTATTAGTATTGAACCTGTTCATCATTATCTAACTTCTACATTTGATAGATTTATGTCCAAAATTGTTGCAAACATAGCATTGTCTAGCAAAGAATCCAACATTCCGACTTAATTTATTCTACTTCATCATTTACTTCTACATTTTATTTCTCTATGTCCAAATTTATTGCATGAGTAACAAAATCCATTAAAAGATGGATACCTTTAATCATTAGGCTATTGACTGGGTATCTTTTTGGTATTGATCCTTCTATTCTTTCCTTGATAAGTACTACCTTAAAATTTCCTTTAACTATTCATTTTGTTGAAAATTGGATTAGTCCTTGAACTTTGTCCTTCTTCGAGTCCTAGACTGGACCTTTATCCTTTGTAGGCTTCTGAGATGAAATCAATTCATCAAGCATTCTTGAATTTATCTTAAATTTGTCTTCAATTTTTTTTCCTTTTCCAGATTAGATTTAAGAGCTACTACTTCCTATTCAAGCTTATCACATTTTTTTTCTTTTTTTTGATAATTTATTTGCTTTGTCCAATTTTGAATTTTAGATTCTCTTTCATTCTTTTTCTTTCTTCAAGTTTCATCCTTAGATTATCAACAATATCCTTTCCTTCTTTTAGTTCTTGGTAAACTTTTGTTATGCTTCAACTTAAATTTTTGGATCTAATTTCTTAGTTTTTTAATACATTCACCTGCTTGCTTGAAATTTTCTTTTAGATCTTCATTCTTAGACTCTAAGGTCTTTGTTCTCAATTCTTCATCTAAGTTAGATCCCTTCATCATTTAGTTGAACTTTCCAAGATCTCCTTCAAGTTGTTAAACTTATTCCAAAGAACCTCGCTCTGATACCAATTGTTGGATAGGACATTGAGAGGGGGGTGAATCACTTGTCACCAAATTAAATGCCTTAACCATTTAACAGAACAAGATCTAAATGCTACATAAATCATTTATCAATAAATGCAAAAATTGAAAGTCATCATATAAACACAGTAACACCAGATTTATGTCGAAAACCCAATGAGGGAAAAACCATGATGAGGATTAACTCACATTATAGAGAATATGAAAACCGATTACAAAAAGGCTCACTGCCTAAAATAAGGACCTATTGTCCAGAATCACTATCCATAGGGCTACAACCTAGAGGGCTCATTGCCATAGAGATACAAAGAAGATGGCTCACTACTAGAATACAAAATTTATGGATTAGTGCCAAAAGTGAACTGATAAATTACACCTTTCTTGTGTTGAATTCAGTTCCAAATGAAGCTCTGTAAAGGTAGTACTGCATATCAGTAACTGATCAGTAATTATGTTCTGATCACACACTTATTGTCTTCGGCTACTTCACTTATTCTGATTTGTTGCATCCACACACTTTTCTATCTCTATATCCTTCTTGCATAACCTCACATCTCTATATTTGCCAGAGAGTCACATGTGTATATATATGTATCTTACTCATCAATTAGGCCGGCCAAAACATCCATCAAGTATTGCACACACTAAGTTAGCCAAGATCTTCACATATCTGAATCATAGTTTGTCACACGTTAGGAACCAAACCACATATAATGGTCACATTCAATGGGAAATAACTTCTAGTAAATGAGTCATACATATAGTACTATTTTGACATCAATGAAAAACATTTGATGCAACCTTCAATCCACCAACAATCCCTCCTAGTGTGCAACCAAATGATGTGGCAGCTATGACTAAGAATATGAATTCAACTAATTTGGACATTGTCTTTCATCAAAGTGAATTACTTCCTTTGGAAATGCAAAAACAAAATGAATCTTTGATGATAGTGGCCAATATTAAGAATGGTGATAACATTTTTGGAATTAAATGCACCCTTATTGATAATGGATTAGTACTTAATATTTGTAGTGTAAACCTTTTAGATAAACTTGGAGTGGACAAGAATTAAATTCAACCAGCTGAGTTTTCTATTCATGGTTTTGATAATATGGGAAAGAAATGAATTGGTGTGATAACATTACCTATAAAAGATGGTAGGGTTACATTGCAAACTACTATCCATGTCATGCCCCTAGAACTATCATATAATCTCCTCTTGGGTAGGTCATAGATTCATGAAATGAATGGAGTCCCTTTAATGCTTCATCATCCAATGAAATACACTTACAAAAATAAAGTGTACATAATTAAAGATGACTTACCATTCAAAAGTTATTGGAAAACTGAAGTAGGAATGCAAATTCCTCTAAGAACATGGATACCAACTTCAAATGTGGAACCTTTACAAGAAGAAAAAGATAAGTGTCTTTCATTTGGGACAATATTATTGGTGGATGATTTGGGATCATCAGATTTAACACCTAAATTCAATGTGCACTACAAGAATATACAATTGAAATTGAGAAAAGAGAAAGTCTAAGCACAATGATATCGACTAAAGCATTTGATTCCACAACTTATAGCAAAGAAGAAACAAACTACACACCTAAATATGATGAAAGAGATCATGAGAAGCCACCATCATTGAAAGAAATGGAAGCTCTTTATGGACAAGGATATCAACTCTTGAAATAACTTAGCTATAGTGGAAAAGGATTTTTTTTGAATGAACAAGGAATTTTTGTCCCTATAGAGCTTAGCATACAAGAAACAAAAATAGGTCTTGGATATTGTCCTTCAAAATAAACAAAAGCATCAAAGAAACCTTCTCTTAATATCAATACCATCACACATGATTCTTCTAAGACAACTTTAATCTTAGTGCATCCTAAACTTATTGATATTATATGTGGAAATATCTCAGTGGATACGTTTCAAATTGATACTTCACCTATTCATTATAATCAATAACATTAGTTTCTGCTCCTTTCCATGTGATAGTTGTAAAATTTTAGCATGCTCACTACCACATGCATTGAACTTTATGCATCATTATATTTTATATTACAACTTGGAGTAGCATATAATACCTTATCTCATCTCATGCTTGTCTTGCATTTTGGGTGGGAAAGGGATTTGACAACCTTCTCCTAATATGGCACTTTTTGTTTCCCCTTTGGCTAGTTATTCGGCTTTCATATATGAGGAACAAGATTTGGATGTAGATGACCTACTATAGTTTGGCTCACATGTGACATTCTAGTTTTATGTTTATATTCTATGTGATTGCATGTATGTAGTGTGATCCCTCGTATTGTGTTTCTTGGTGTGCCTTTATGTTTCTGATTTTTCTTTGGATGACCCTTATTACTTTGTTAGTGCAAGGATACAAAAGAAAAAAATATTTCATGACATTCTTTTATTTGTATCTACATTCTTCTATCTTTTGTAAATATTCTCTTGTGATTTCCTTTTGGGGATGATGCAAAGTGTTAAGACATTTAGGTATCTTCCATGTTGACCCAAAAGGTTTTTTTGTCTTCTATCTCTCTATGTGTCATTCCTCCTTTGTTTTCATTGTTCCATGAGGTATTTAGGGAATGATGATGGTTCCAAGCTCTATTATATCACTATAGTGAAGACATGCACTAACCCTAAATTTGTGGATCCCTTATGTGTTATCTTTTGAGATTACATGTGGGGGAAAAAGCCCTCCTTTTTGATGACCCAAGTTTATTTGGAAACATATGATTGGAATTGGGATTTCCAAATAAGCTCTCATGTCCCTCTTATCAATTGGAATATATCATTTCTACTTTAAATTAATTGCTCACAGCACGGTGTTTAGTAATTCCTTTAATGTCGGGGCATACATTAGCATTATTTTGACATTGGCATTGACATTATTACATTGGCATTATTTTGACATGGACATTCACATTAGCTCAATTTGACATGAATATATTGACATATTTTCTTCACTTTTGTTGAAAGAGGTTGGACTTAGTGTAGCATTGGCATATCATTGATCATTCTAGCCCACTAACTTATGGGTACACAATTTTTGTGATGACTTTACCCATGTGCTGCCCTTTGTTATGAGTTCACACCTAGTAGACCTAGTGTGGGTTTCTCATTCTACCTTTGGGGCTCACCTAGTGTATACTAGATTAGACTAGCCCTTGTGAGCATATTTCATGGCCACCTAACATAATACAACTTGCTTTCCATTGGAGCCATGTACCTCATAAGTGATTTTACATCCTTGTGGGCATATTTTATAGACATAGCATAATGCAACTTGCTAGTCCATCCTTTTTGCATTAGCTTTAACATCGTATGCTTGTGTAGTTTGTCTTGGTGAACGTATCTTACACATATTGTGTGTCTATTTTTCCTTATGTTGGTTTGCCATGGGATCATCGATCCTAGGGGCTTGACCATCTCTTTGATCTTTGTCATCCTATCTTTCTAACATTTGTACACTTGGACCTCTCTTGACACATATTTATCTAAATTAGTGTGAGTCTAAGGATGGGTTTATACTCTCACTAAAGTGGGGGATAAATGTAGTGTAGGAAATTGTATACCCTTTACAATTTCACACCTTTTTTGGGTCCCTTAATTTATTAGACTTAATTAAGCTTCTAATTTTCCAAATTATACATTCCAAAGCATTATTACTCATATTTTTTGAAAGGGAAACCAACATTTTATTAATACAATTGATATTTTAATCACATTAGAGAATGAGCGTCCTATATTTTTATGCCAATGGGTCCTCTTCAAGTCCTAAGACCCATTTTAAAATATGTTTTGGCTATCTTTTAATGATTCAAATTTTATATGCAATTGTTGACTTCTAGAAACTAATTTTTGGGAAATTAGATATATAAACACCTATAAATACAGTCTTTTTATCAATTCAAATCTAACACACTTTATGAGATGAGTTCAAGAGAAAATATTACTGTCAAGAGAATTCAAGAGAATATTTATTAGTTAGTTGCTGCAACATTCAAGATCTTAAAGCTATGAGATTTCCACAATCCATAATGCTGAATATTTGTAATTTCTGGATTTTTTATTGTGTTTGAGTTTTTTCATAACATTTTAGATCACACTCAGTGATCCATCATCTCCTTTGCTCTCTATCATCCTGATGATGGATCACTGAGTGTGATCTGAAACATTATGAAAAAACTAAAAAAAAATAAAAAATCCAAAAATTACAAATCTTCATTCAAGATCTTATCATCATGTTCAAGCTAATGGGTATGTGCAGGATCATGATGGGCCAAAAAGTGGCAATATGATGGGTATGTGGCTGGTGACTTTTTTTTTACCCAAAGTTGATGAAATGAAAAGGGTTTTTAAAAGAGATTCTCATCTTTCCACCAATATAAATTATGCTTTACTTTGAATTTAATAAGTAATTATTATTCATTTTCTATTAAAATTATGACTAAAGTCGATTGATAGTGATTGAAAACATCTATATCTTTCAAACAATATCACATTTTTGAATCCAAAACATGGGTCACATTCTATGCTTCACATACTAGATAGGATTAAAAATAAAAATTGAATTTCATTAAGTTTTGACCAAGTTAAGGTGGTCATACATACAAGTTTTTATATTTTTTAAAAGTTGTAATAAAAAAATCATAATTAATTATTTACTTGGAAAAAAATTACAAAAAAATATGCATCACATTAGAAAATGAGTCCTCTATTTATATTTAAAATCTTATAAAAAAAATATTATCATTTTATTGTGGCTAGGGTGGTCAGAAAAATACCTACTTCTTATTTTTTCCCTGAAATTTAAGTACTAGTGCATTGAAATTTCAAATTTTCACCAAATAGATTTTGTTTTCTTTTAAACAAACATAGTAGTTTGGAAACTACATTCAATTTTCTACAAATTCAATTCTTACATATTTTTGAACTAATATAATAACTTATTCAATGTTTTAGGTCAAGTTGCCTAGCTCTGATTTTTCTTTTTTTTTTTGCCACTTAAGGGCTTGTTTTCTCCATGATGATCTTCTACATACCCTTATGTGTGTTCATGTCATCTTGTGAAGGCTAATATGCATTATTGATCCTAAAAGAATCCAAGTATTTTCAAGTGTCCAAATCCATCAAGAAAAGAAAGATCAAGTCCTTGGAGTGATGTTTTGACTTTAGTCCTCTAAGGGAATCCATTGAAGGTTTGGTGAGTTGTAGCAAGAAAGTGTTCATTCATCATTTTCTTCTCCATTGTAATTATTCTTCTATCAATGTTTAATTACCAAACATGGGGTCTGACTAAGGAAAATCCCCATTCAAACACAATAATTTTTCACTCTCTCTATGTGTAGATTATAGGTTGAAGAAAGATTTGAGACCTTGAAGAGAAATTTTACAATCTTGTATTTTTTGTATTCATTGTTATCAAGTCATGAAAACTTAGATTCAAATTTTATTTTTGACTTTCTGATAGTGAGACCCGGGGAAAACATAAGCTCAAACCTTGTACCAAAGGATCCATCAAATTAATCTGGACACTTGATCAAAGGCTGATTTTCCCAAGGGTGAATGATTCTTTGTTGACACCTTAAAAATAAAATTTTGAGCATATTTGTTGTTACTTACACTTCCCAAATCCGTTGGTAAATTGTTGTTTTTGACTATCAATCTTTGGGATCTTGCATTTTTAATATTAGGGAATATAAGATCACTAACTTAATCATTTCAAAATATTTCTAATTGAACCGTAGATTTTTGGCTCCAATGGACTACTCTAACTCTTATAAGGGTTTTTCACCTGAAAGGAGAGAGATTAGATCCAAAAATGCTATGGGTTCACTCAAATAAAGGATGTGTATGATGTTATTATGCTAAATTAAATGATCCAAGTGAAAATAAGCTATGAAATTGATCAAATATGAATGCAAAATCTAAGAAACAAGTGATGTTTGAAAACACATTGTGTAATGCAACAATGAACTAGAAACAAGTGATGATCCAATGAAACTTGAAGTGTGCACCTAAACGCTTGAGGGAGATTGGAAATTTCTTTTGAAACACTGATGATGCTGATTTTCAAGCCTAGAGGGACTCATTCACCATTCTGGATGAATCAGTCCAAGTTCTACCAAATTGTACCAGAGCTCGTTTCTAACAAAAGGGTACTCAGAAATGCAAAAAAATAAAAATTGAAATTGTGGTGGGAATCATTCACCACATGTAAAGTGAGTCCACTTTTTAAGTTCTAGATTTTCAAAGGTGGATTCTAAAGCTTCCAATCTGCACTTTGATGCCCTACAGGTGTTTGTTTCTGAAATTGTCCTATTCAGGCATGGAAGTGACTTTTTGTTGATATTTTAACTTGAATGATGAAGAGATGACTTGAATGACTTTGAAATATAATATTCAATGATTATTAAGCCTCCAAGAGTCCTAAATCTACATACAAACAAGACAAGAAAGATGAATTGTTGATTGTTAGGGCATGGGGGCTTGCCTTGGTCAAACCTCATTTAGGTAATTAAACCAAAATGATGAAATAGAATGAAACATGCAATAATGGAATATAGATTACCTTTCCATGATGAATGATCTTGAAATTCTACAACAATACATGAAGATTCAACCCTTGAATGCTTTAGAAAGCTAACTTGATGACTTCTAATGAAGAAACCCTAGCTTGCTTGACTTGGATGAGAAGATAGATGATAAATAAATGATAAAATATGTGTGTATCAGATAATGGATGTAAAATGAGGATAAAAATACGTATTTATAGACAATTGTGCCTTAGTACCCAATAATACCTCATCACAGGGCGACATGTAGTGAAAATAAGCTTAAAATTTCACTTTTTCCCACTCAAAGGTCAAAATGGGGGCCAGATAGGACTCCTTCACCACACATGGTGAATGGGTCCCACCTGGAAGGGGATGATTTTCCATGCACAATGAATGGGTCCCATAGGAGCCTTTTTGACAACTAAGAGGCCAAGGAATAAGGAAATAAGGTTTAAATTGTAACTTTGTCAGGTGTTTGATAAATTTAAGGCTTGAGATACACAATATGGGTTAATAGAGGTCTATTATTGATTATGTGAATATCAAATAGGGCTTGGGACATAGAATTCAATGTGAAAGTGTGATTAAATACACTTTACAACACTAAAATGAGGTCCACACAACCTAGGAAGGCACAAGAACCAATGTGAATGTGTAAAACACATTACAACACTTGGTTAAAGTTAAATTTACTTTACAAGGCTTCTAAATTAATGTGATGACGTATTTAAACATGTTTTATAATGTTGAATTAAGGAGAAATAGGCTCATTAGGTCTAGAAAAGCGTGAAAATTATTTATAAGACTCTATAATACCTTCACAAGATGCCAATAAACACATATTATTTGATTTGCAAGGGGCCAAGACCTGGTTTGGACACATAAAATTCCTCACAACACTAGATTAGGACCTCATTAAGTCCATTTTATCATGAATTAATCCCATGTAAAGTAAAGGGTCCTTTTTTCTACGGCACACTAATCAATTCCAATCCCCCTTTAGATGTAGATTCAGGTCTGATTAGCTCACCATTAGGGATGAAAGTCAATATTTTCACCTTGCATCTGCATCTTAATAAAATTTGGGAAAAGGATACCTTTACATCCTAGGTTCTTTGGATTAAGGGCCTGAGATCCCTTTTTCTTTATTTCAATATATATTATATACTATATAAAAAAAGGATATTTCAAGTACAATATTTTAAGCAAAAAGAGTGAATATCAAGACATAAGTACCTTTCACAACATCCTAAATTCTCTCTATCTATATAGAGGAAAACAATTTTTCATTAAACTCAACATAATGCAAGCAAAGGTCTCCATTGCATTTCTCTCTATTCCATCATGCAAGAGAGTAAAAAATTGTTTGACTTGCTCATTTTGGAGAGAAATGGAAATGAAAATAGTGTCCCCTATAAGGCCATCTCACAAGTACTCACTGAGTCATCCCAAGGAAACTTCCACACTGGCTATGGATGTTGGACTCGCTAGTTTCTCAGTAGATCTGGCACCTCATCCCAACTTGATAGAAGTATGGATGATGTTATACATAAAACACTCCAAGAGTATAGAGTTATGGACATGGACTTGTGTGAGGAAGTTCTCTGGACCAATAATCTTCCTTGTTACTCCCTCCTCTACATCACTCATTATAAGGAATACCTCCTAAAGCTGGTATGCTACCAACCACTTCACAAAATTGCATTCTTCACCTTCAATAACTAAGAAATCATCATTGGAAGTTGCATCACTAGAAGTGTTTAAAATTTTGAAAGTGAAATTAAGATGTGAAGAATGAAGGAAATTCCTTTGAATTTATTGATGAAAGGAAATGGCAGTCATAGCTACAAGATAAGCTATTGGGATATTTTCTTAGTAGAAACTAATAAACAAGGACACTGCCAAGTACCTTGTATGTGTGTGAAATGTGGGAGAGTTAGTAAATCAACACAAACACCAATGAGACATATTACATGAAATATTTTAATCCAATAACTACTCTATTTTCAATAAAACAAATATTTAAAAAAATTCCATTGTTCTCTAATCTCAAGGAATTATTAAACTATATTGGCTCTTAGATTTTGTATGTGCACTATGGTTGTTAAAATGACAACTTGACAAATGATATGTTATTCAACATGCAAGTCTTGATTAAGTTCCTATATGAAACTAATGCGATGAAAGCTATGATGCTATGATAATGGAGATTATGATGAATGTATAATGTTGCTAAAGTATGTGATACAAATGTTGTGATAAGAAGTTAAAATGATTCTGCGTATGCTCAAATGATTAGTGATATGATAATCTAAAATGCAACTATAAAGAAAAACATGATTTAAAATGCAACTATACAACTAAACATGATTCTACAATGCTAACTATAAAGCAAAAAATGATTCTATGTGCAGCTACAAAGAAAAACATGATTCTAACTATAGAATCCAAATGCTCCAATGCTTCAATTCTCAAAAGATATTCTTGAATAATAACTCTACTCAAATGTGTGATGCAAAATACTATGGCAAAGGGTTGTATTTATATGCTTTTCCAAGCATCTAGTGATGTGGCAGTGATCGACGGTCCAAATTCAAACAAGAGGGATGAATGATGGAGATGGAAAAATCAAGAAGAATGTTCCCTTGACCAAATGCAACATGCCAAATGGATGAGGGAATCCCTTGACCAAAGACAACATGCCAAATGGATGGAGGAATAAAGTGTGTGAGAAAAAGACCATGTGTTTGAAAGTTTGTTGAAGAAGTGTGTGAGGAATAAGCCATGTGTTTGAAAATTTGTTGAAGATAATTCTAATTAAAAATTAGAATTACTTAAATTCATGTGACCTTGGTGAGGTGGCATGAAAAGTTGTAGATATGTGCTTGAATTCCAAATTTGGGATTAGTGAAAATCAATTAAATAAAATAAACTTTAGAAATTAGTTTATTTAATTAAATAAGAGGAATGCAATTTTAGAGTTGGAGAATTAGAAGATATGAACTATATAAATAAATTGAGAATTTATTTATATGTAGATGAAATATTAATTAAATAACTAGTATTTAATTAATTAAATGTCTTGACCGATTTTACGTGTATACACCTTGAACTAAATGAACATGGTGGATTATGTAATGAGATTTCTAGATTTCTCATAAGATGAGCTCTCACATTAGTATGAAATATTTTAACTAACTCTTCTCACACACACATAATCCCAAGGGAATATGTAATTAAATGCAAAGGTTGGAGGTTGCAACTTGTTCACATGTATAGAAAGTCGCGAGGCTTGCATACTAGGAGTGGTGATACATTATCTCATTAAAATCAAATTGATATATGTAATTTAATTATGAGATTTCTAAAAAATATTCATAAATTCTTACAAGGCTCGACTAAGAAAGAATCACGTAATAATTTATGTAACTTCTCCTTGGGATAATGATAGTTACAATAACGGAAAAGATTCAAGAATAAGAATATATATATATATATATATATATATATATATATATATATATATGCATTTAGAAGATATTGGAAAGGGTCCAAACTTTTGATCCCCATTACATTTTGATGTAAGAGTGAAATTGATCGAAGAGAGGACCGTTCTTGCGATTTTCTAATTTCATAAGAATTTCATTGTTTGTGAGCATATGAATGTGAATGATATAATTGGTTTTTATGAGTGATTCTTTGAGCTTTGATAAATTCTAGAATACTAATTCTCTTTGTGGATGCTATGTTCAATGGTGTTACATTTATTTCTTTATAAATCAATGAAGTTGTAACTCATTTTTTCATTTATTTGTTGTTATTTTCTCAACCTTTGAGTTGCAGTATTAGAAAGAGTCATCTTTTAAGTTTGTTACCTACATATTAAAGTTTATGTTTTTAAAATTTTTTTCTAATTGTGCTTGTTTCATGGGTATGAAAAAGTGTTAGTCTACCTTTACTACTTTCTAGTTAAAAGTATACCCAGTTTCTAATTGAAAAAATTCAAAACTTATATCTTACAAGGGATTTGTACCTCAATCAAAACTCAAAATAATATCACCAATGAAATGGTGATCTCTTCAACTATTTGTTGTTGATTCATACTAAATTAATCTTTAAAAGGACAAATATGTCAACCAACACAGGTCCAAGGTGAAAGGTTGGGTTATCAAGCCTAAAATCAAATCAAAAAGTGGCTTGGGATTTTATTTTCTTTGAATGTGTACTTTTTTTAAAGCAAGTACCCATTATATTTTTAGAATGGGTACCCATTTTAGAGTGGGTATCCATTCTAGAGTGGATACCCATTTTATAATGGGTATCCATTCTAATTTTAAAACGGGTACCCATTTTAAAGCGAATACCCAATCTATTTTTAGAATGGGTACTTGTATACATTAGGATCCCAAACTGTAATGGGTACCCATTTTTAAAAATAGGTTCCCACTCCTATCAAGATTTTTTATTCACCCAAAACTTCCCCCATATGTGAACACAACTTCTTGCTTTTACCCTCAATATTTACTTTTCATGATAGAAAGAAAGATATAGTCCAAGTTATTTAGTTGATCTATTAAAATTTATAAAATAAATAAATCATAATATTTATCATGACTGTAGAATTCATACACGTGTTTATCATACCTTTGTGGCTTGACCATGTTGCTAGTAATTTTTCCAAAAATTACCTTTCATGGTCCTTGGGTCTAATCACAATCAAACACTTGCAATAGTGTTAGCTTGTTAATACAATCAAATATTTCACAACATCTTAATAGTGGGTCGTTTCAATAACCAATATTATCATACTAAAGAAATAATAAAATAATTTAGATAATCTACTTAGTGTAAAATAACTAAAATTATCATTAAGCTCAATCAGAGCATTACCATGTATCATTCATCTATAATATCTTTTGACAATATTACTAGTCACGTCTAGGAAATAAGATACAACTATATGCATTCATGCCATGAACTGTATGAACACTATACTCACAAGGTACATTTTTATCGCATACTAGGAGTTTCCAAAAGAATTATAATAAGTGGGCTTAGTAGCCTTACATTAATTCAACATATTTCACTTTGTTTCAAATTTGCAACCAAGTAATAATAATTTTATTAAAGGAAACAATCAATAAGTTGTCAAACCTAAATATTATATGCTTCTTTAGCTAGTTTTGATAAAAAAAATCTCTTTATCCTACTTTTGATGAATATTCATATCTACTATCTATATGACAAAAACTCCGTTCATTAGAAATAGCTAACTAGCCTCTCATTTGACACCGTAGAAACATAACAAACATTTTTTCAAGGAAAAATTTGCATCAACAAGAATTAAAGGTTATCAACGAGTTAAATTGGACTATCATTATAAAGTCATTTTTTAATTAAAAAATTTCAAAATAGAAAAAAAAACTTTTAATGTAAAACTATATTTATTTCCTAATCTTATAATGATAAGTCTTCTAGTTGGAGAAGAAATTTGATCTTTTGTATAAATTATATCCTTTCAACATGAATGTTGTCTATGTAAAAGAGGCTTAGAAAAATGTAACTGAAATTAGAAAATAGAATATTAAGAAAATGAAATGTATTTCTATAATTTTGCTTGACAAAAAAAAGGCTAACTTGGATTATCTTTTGAGTATTTTAATTATTGTCATTTTTGACTTTTGAATAGAACATGTGCACTTGTTAAAATATTAGTGATGAAATACCTTTTTATCTTATTTTAAATTTTAATGTTAGTTTTCCAAATAGAAAAGGTTTTGTGGTAGAAAAAATCCATACATAAAAATTCATCTAAAAGAGAAAATTGATAAGAAATCACACGAAGAAATGGCATTGATAAACTTTTTTAGTAATAGTAAATTGATAGAAAATGTGTGAAATACGACCACACCAAGGGAAGCTTGGGATGTAATTACTATGCAATCTTCAAGTACAAGAATGATTTAAGAGCATACATGCTCTAATCTAGATCATATAATGTTAGAATGGAAGGATCGGTAATTAGGAATCTCTCAAAAATTAAGGGTATTTTAAGGAATCTCATTAATACAAGACTATAAGATCTTACCTTCACTACCTTAATAGTTTTCTTCTGTTTTTTTTGAAAATTTTAAGACTACACTCATATTTAGTGGAAAACTAACACACTTATAAAATTCAATGATTCTGAGGTTCTACTATCATAACATTGCTAAATGATTAATAGAGAAGATGAAACTAAATCGATAAATTATTTTGCTATCTAGTTTAAGGGCAAGAATCTTCAATGAAAAATGTCTCCTACTATGGATAATGATGTGAAAAGGAAAGGAAAGGTATGCTTATTGCAATCATCCTAGTCATTCTTAGTGTTGATGTTCCAAGAAGAAAAATGTATGAAAAAATGTAAACAAGGAGATATGATGGTTGATGTGGATATTATTGTTATTTATCCCAAAATGCAATATATGTGATTTTTAGCTTATTTTTGGATTTGATTTGGATTATGAGGATAAGAAGTAGCTATATGATAATGCATAGGTCAAATACTTTAATGTGCAATACTTCATGAGGAAGCCATATAAAGCTAATTTTAGAGTAGTTCCATAAAATTATCTCACGAGTTTAATTAGCTTCCTAAGTTTTTTATTTCAATGTCCTGAAGTTTGAACTTTATTCTTATTTCAAAGTAGTTACATAGAACTAACTCCCAAGTATTCATTTAAAAATAGCTCTTGGATTATCTCTTCAAGATGACTTTCAATTTTTTATAATAATGCTAACTTTTGACTATTTAAAAATAACCCAAGAACTGTAGAATAATTGACAAATCAATTATTTAACTAATGACATGATATTTGATTCATAGAACTTCTATAAAGACATGGTCTACATAATATAAAAGAAAATTAAAAAATGAAATGGTTCCCACCCATATGTAGGGGCCACATGGGAAACATTATGATTTTTTAGCTGATAGGCTATATTTTGTGGGAGGTTGTTGCCGGGAAGTTGTCTCACGCCGGGGAATTTGAAACTTGCCGGAAAAGGTTTGTGTGTCTCACGTCGGGCAATTTGTCACTCACCGGAAAATTTCATAGGGGTTAAAATTTTACCCTTGCTGTCAGCTATCGGTCAATCCACCGTATTCTATCTAATCCGGGCAAAATTGCAGAGGGGGTAAAAGTTTTGTCTTGCTGGTAGCTATGGGTAAATCAACCACATTCTTTCTGAATCTGCTACGGAGCTGCTTGGTGGGTGGCGATATTTGTTGTGACCCTGCATGGGAGTTGCTTCATCACTGCCAATATGGTCTATAAGAATGTTGCAGACTGTTAAGTACCGCGATAGCTTGCAGGTCCAGTTTTTGTTTACTGTGATTTTTCCTGCAAACTCTGCTCGATTTGGCTTACTGCCATTGTTCAGAGTGTGACGCTATTTGTGCAGTTTGGTCCTGCATTTCAATTGGTGTGTGGGTATTTGGTCTTAGTTGTAGGGAGATTGTTTTCGGTTCGTCTCATTTAAAAAAAAAAATCTGCTCTTGTAATGTTTCAGAAGATTTTTCCAGCAAACTCTGCATGTCAATTGGTGTGTGGCTATTTGTGCAGAATCTCGAGGTAAGGTTAAATGGCCTTCAAGTTGGGTATTTGGTTTTTGTTGTTCATCTTCTATCTATAAGAGGATAATTGGAGATATAAAATATTGTTCCACTATTGGTTTTGTTGAGAGTGCTTTGCTTGATTGAGATTAAATGACCCACCTTCAAACATATCTGGTCTCGACTATGCAGGTTTAAATGACCCACTTGAAACATAGTTGGTCTCGACTATGTAGGTTTAAGTGATTTTTGGGTGTTTTTCCCTTAGGACGAGAGTGTTGAATTTGACTGTTTGGGACTTATTGGATATGGATTGTGACTTACTGTGAGAGTTTGTAATTGCACGAACTATAAACCAACATAAAACAAACACAGAATACAGAAAAATTGTTGTTCGCGTCAACATGCTTGGAAGGAGATGGCGAATAGCCTAAACAAGCTTATTGGTTCCTGCTGCTTCTTTAGGCTTGATATGAAGGATGTGTGGCTGTGGGTGTTCTTCTTTAAGTCTGCATATACTCTTATTACGGAGGATTCTATGTTTAACTGGAACATAGGTCTTATAATATTTTTAGGCTCGAGGTAATTTTTATCAAATTATCAAATCTTAAAAATTCTTCTACACTTCAAAAAATTTCATTAGAGCCTAAATTTGATTGTAACTTTATCTTCGAGTATTTGATTCAGAGAGAAGCACATTGGTATCAGTTTTGTTTCCTAGATAATATGTTTCCTGCTCACTTGGTTCTTCTTTTGAAAGGGAGATGTTAAACAATGACTAATGACTCTTGTTTAAAATCCTGTATTCCGGTGATAATGTAAAGAAGTGTTCAGAGGCAATAATGTAAAGAAGTGTTCTCAGATATAATACAAGAACAGTACGCACGTTAAAGTTTAAACAACATTCTATTAGGGATATTATGCCAAACAAAATCAAATTCAATGCCAATTAATCCCTGGGAACTACATACTAATCAACTTGGAGATAGTTCCTAAATATGCAGGAAGATAAAGGGCAAAATTTAGCAACTGCTGTAGTTTATTAAAACTATGCTACTACTCCCAAAAGCCTTTCCTACATTTTTGGTAGGAAGTATGTGTTTCACGATACAAAGTAATTTAATTCTTTATTGTTGTTGTCTATGCTAAGCTAGGACCTGAACCATATCTCTGTCCTGGGAGACTTCCATTTGGATACAAAGATTTGTCTATTTTAATCACAAATGAATTAAATCTGCTTGTATCTAGAAGCTTCTACTATCTTCAAGTATCATGAACTGTGATCTATCTGTATATGCCAAAAACTGATAGGTTTATTTCCTTTAGGTTACTCAATTCAATACTTAACTGCCAATCTTCTATTAGCCGAACACAACTTACTTAAGCCAAAAATACAAACACAAATTACTTAAGCCGAAATACAATATCATCACACTACATAAGCAACTAATGGTTTCCAAATCAAACGACTTGACATAAGGAGCCATTACTGGTTTAATACATATGATTCCAGAGGGACTTAAATCAAATGGGTTTCCTCCAAATCCTTTAACACAATAAAAAGAAAAAATTACAGAAATATTAAAACAGCACCATCCTTCTCATTCGCAACATTGCATCCATACTTCACACTTGGATGACATACCCCATGTGCAACATACTTCGTAGGCACCTCAGCATATGTCTCACAGCATGCAGCCATCATTGTTTTCTCCTATTATTATTAGGTTCTTGAAGTTTGTAACGAGCAGGCAAGTACCCTGCTTAGAAAACAAGAGATAGATCATCTCTTTGATGTTTCCTTCAAGTCATATCAGAAGTCAGTTATTCAATAGAAGGGAAATCAATTAGATAGCATGGATAGTTGGTAAGAGAATTACAGACCTATTTATGGTGATTCCATGGAAGTACACAGTAGCATTGGGTGTTGGTGCTAATCACAAAGTCTATAATAGATGGGAAGGAATTATCATTGATAGGGTCTTTCAAGGTTATAGTAACAGTTAACACAAATAAGATAGCTGGGAATCTATTGATAAAGCTAATGGAATGTGTTGTTTTATTAATTCAAGTTAGGAAAGGGTTGTAGCAGTCCAAGTCTAAAGCATATCAGAAAATGAGTCTTCATAACGTGCTAAAGTGTCTTGAGGCTGATGCACCTGCCATGAAAGTATCTATATGTCAATGGTTGAACTGGTTCAAAAGGGTTTCTTCACTTGTATTAAAGGGATATTCAATTCATGCAAAAGTGATAGACCTCATGTCAAAGGGATATTCTTCTATTGAAGACACAATCATTCAATTGTTTAAGTGCCAAGAGGACAACTATAATAGAGCTAAAGTTGAGGGCAGTCCAATGACGACCATCATGTGAGTGAAGGGAGGAATGTCACATAGACTATAGAAAGGCAGTCATATGGATGCAATGACAATCCAATGATGAGTTACCAGTATGATGTGACAATCCAAACAATAAATTATTGTCTAGGAGTCATGACGGTTCCCATAGTGAAATGACATGGTCCATGACAATGTTGAATGTATTTCTATCATAGTCAATGTAGGGGGTTTGAAAATAGCATATATGTCAAGTATTTGTGATCATTTTACTGTAGTTGGTTTCAATGATATTTCCAAAGACAGCCAATAACGTTAGTTGGAATGGGTCTCACGAAACCAGCATTGAAACTTTTGCTACCAATGTGTTAGCAAGTTGCAAGGAGGTCATTCAGCAAGCAAGAGAAACAACCTTGGACGCATGCTTTGTACAAGAGTTTGAAATTCAGGCTATGCAGCAAACAGTTAATGAATTCCACAAAGCATGCAACAAGTATGAAGAAACTAGCTCCCATAGACGTATAAAAGCAACCATCACCAAAATTGATCCCTTGGATTTTCAAGACGAAAACAAGCTGTTGCTACAGGCAGTCTCTGACATGTCCAAGACAGATAGTAATTGATACTGTAGTTATCATACAGATAGTAGTTGATATTATAGTTATCATACATCTATATTCTGATTAGGTTAGGTCACTGCTCAAGCAAAGTTTTGTAAAGGTTCGTAATATTTGACTCACAAAACATGTGAACATGGCAAAGAAGCATTGATACTGTAGTTATCATACAGATAGTAGTTGATACTATAGTTATCATACATCTATATTCTGATTAGGTTAGCTCACTGCTCAAGCAAAGTTTTGTAAAGGTTTGTAATATTTGACTCACAAAACATGTGAACATGGCAAAGATGCTTCTCTTCTGTGTCACCTTTTGAACTATATATTACATGACCATAGTTTCAGCGAGTTCTATTCTTTGGAATCTGTATGCAGCCACATTGTTTTTTTGGTTGTGTTTTATTTCATTCTAAAACAATTCAAGACAAATAACAAAATAGACATTCGTCTGAAGCACTTCGTTTAATAGCTTTGAAAGAAGCAACAACCAAAGTGGTAAAAGTGGCCGATAGGATGCCAAGCAATGAAAATCACATTACAGGTTCACATGTCATAGGTGATGGGGGTGATTTAATATTAAGGAAGTGAGTTTTTAAGGTTGTTAACTTCAAATAAACAACCATCAGATTCATTTCTTAAGCTACTCTTCCAAAGAAGTACAATACCTCCATTGATTTAGAAGAAATCCAAAAGGGATCTATTGTTCTACATGCAGCATATAGCTGCCCTCTTATTTCCATGTCAAAGTGAGAGACTGTGATTAGTTGATTTCTTATTTACTTCTAATAAACTATTCATCCTACTTACTCCTTTTAACTATATAGGTGGATTGTCGTCTCAGACCTAGAAATCACATGTTCGCACCATTATATCATTGGTCAGCCAATCTATCTGTTTCGTTTATATCTTAAATCGGTTTGACCATGTTGTAAACTGATGTTTAGGATTGCTCATCTGATGTAGAATCTGAGTTGCTTTCTCCTATTTGCTCATTGCAGGAAACTCTTCTATTTGATGCGCCACCGTAGTCAAGGGTTGGCATCAGTATTTATCAAGAAAAATGCAGAGGATTGTATACCGACTACAATTGATAACTTCCGTAGACATATACAACAATTGCCTTACACAAAACAAGACACTGCTCTCTGCAGAGGAATTCGTTGTATATCTGTTTAGTTTGCTATTGCTCAAAAATGTACTATGTCCACAACATTGGTAAACTATGTTTTATACTATGTCCAGTGATTTTAACAAATATGTTGTTATGATTCAATCTATAAAGTTTTCCAATTGAAGATATGCTTTAGTAAACTTATTTTCAACACATTTGCTGCTCTGTCAATAACAACTCACAGACAGTATAAGGACTTCCCTTTTTTTAACAGTAATATGAATAGTTGTTATGGTGATATATGTATGATTTATCTTTGGATCATATAATGACTTAATGAGGCAGTTGCAGACATTTGGTAGCTCCCTTCTTTTTCTTGATGATCACTACTACATTAAGGGGTATTTTAAGACATTAATTTAAGACAATATGTTTTTAATTTTCTAATTGTCTTAAGTTAAGACAATAAAAGAAAATCTTTTTCTAAAATAATGTTTTTATTTCCCTTCCTACACTTTCCTTTCCCGCGTCATTTTTCATTTCCCTCCTAAAATGCATATTCCTTTTCGTTGGAGGCTGTGTTGTGGGCAGTGAATTGGGCAGTGAATACAGTGTTTACCAAGCTTGGGGGCAGTGTCACTAGCGTAGAAGGCAGCACTTTTCAGGAGGTGGGGACAACATTTATCAGGTGGCAAAGCAGAAACAGGCCGGGACCACAAAGAAGACAAAACAGAAAAAAAGGGTTTGTCTTCTGTGGCTTCCTCTATTTTCTGTTTCCTTGTTTTTTTCAGTTTGTTATTATCTCAAGGACAATAGGGCATGGGTTCCTCTGTTTTCTATTCAGTTATTCTTCATATATTAACCCTTTTTTGTTCAGTTAAACATCACGTATTTACCATGGTCCTCAAGAAATTTGGCTCTTAATGTTTACCCTGTCAAACAATTCTCGTACCCTCTTTATGCTTTCGCATTTTAGATGCATACTTCTTGATAAACGTTGTGGACTTCGGATTTCTTCCTGTCAACTGCTTTCGCCCGAAAATTTCTAAAGCACTTTCAACAAATACATTTTGTGCATATCCTACAGTTATTGCATTCCAAGAGACCACATTTCTTTGAGGTATTATTTCTAACAGGTCACACGCCTTGTCTGTGCTTCCACCACATTTCTTTGAGGCATTATTTCTAATAGTTTGTACGCCTTGTCTGTGCTTCCACCCTCTCTCGTTTCTGTGCTTAGGCTCTATTTTTTGCTCCTCTCTCATTTCTGTGCTTAGGCTCTGCTTTTTGCTCTTTGATCCCAAAGGTGGGATTGGATTATCCTTGGCATCAAGAAGATATACGCACACCATTTCGAAGGAGCAACTAAACATGGGTATGGGACCAAATACCCATAACAGCAGAACTTAACTCCTGCTTTCATCAATAGATCCTTGACTTTTTTGTTGGAATGTAATTTCTCTCACGAATTTTTAGCCGATAGGCTATATATTGTATGAACGTTTTAGCCGAAACCTGTCTCACGCTCCCGTGAAACCATTTTTCCAGGTTGTTTGACAGCTGCAGCATAAACTTTCCGGTAGACTTTATGCACCATAAATGAGATCTTATCCTTCTGAACTAACTTCCACTTCCACAATGCAGTTAATGACGTATGAATGCCAAAATCTATCATGTTATTTTACTCTATCAAATTCACTGAGTAAAGTTCACTACTCCAGTAGGTACTCCTGGTTCGTGCATGTATTTGGAGTAAATGCGATAAATGCTCTTAGCTGTAGCCATTTAGTCGATTGCATTAATTAGCTTCTGATCACCGCCTAACTTGACTAAAGTGGATTTCAAAATAGACTTGCATAACACCTGCACAAGATCACAGACAAAAGATCAAGAGAGAAATACCAGTCACTTGAAGAACATCAAAGATCACAGGCAAAAGATCAGAGGAATAACAATCAACTAAAGAGCACCAATTAGTAAGTCTACATTCCCTGATTTCCAGTCTTTAGCTGTTGTATACTGCCGAAAATATGTTACTTCAGTTGTCTGCATAGCTTTTAAAGAAAATAATGAGAAAATATATTTTAAATAACGCGATACCAAAAATTCCCCTTCAAACTTTAGAATTCAATTCATTAAACAGGGAGGTATAAAAGCAAAAAAAGGTTTTAGATCAGTAATTTTTCTAACTAGACTGGAGGGTGCTGAGAATACTTATTGCAGGGCTCTGAAGGGAGCCCAAGAGCTTGCTATAGATTTCGGCCCTTGTGGGCATGGTCTCCAGTGCCTTAAACTCCTTGGGGGCATAGAATTTCCCCTCAAAAATAGCCCCAACGAAATTATTCGCCTCAAGCTTCTCCTGCTTCTGAAAGTCCCTGTAAGCCTTCAGCGCCACTGGTATTTCTTCAGAGTGAACAAACATATATGCATTTTGTCCCTTAATGCGAGGCTTTAAGGCCTCAAATAGGGTGCCCTCAATAGCTTAGATCAGAAGCCTGTTCTTAATCACAAGCAGCTTAGTAGACTCTGGAAGGGACTTCCTCAAGTCAGTAAATTGTTTCACTGTTAGGTCCTTGTATCGTATTCTTGCTATAAGGTGACAATTCTCTACCTGCTTTTTCACATTGCCAACAATTTCTTCCTTCATGTTCTTCGTTAGGGCACATTGTAGACTCTCGCCGCGCTTGAAGTGAGGATTGCCCTGTCCATGCCAGAGGCTTCTCTGAGGGAATAGCGATGTCCAATGCGAGGAGAATTGTCTTTGTCTTTTGTCTTTGAACTGAGAGCAAAGATGGAGAACTAAATACGCTGGTTCTATTTAATCTTAGTAAACATGCATACAAACAAATGGAACTTAGTCAAGGCAGGTGGCCTGTTTAACTGTTCCCATGCAACTGCATGTCACCACCACTAGTTTGTTTTTCTTTTTTTAATAACCGTTCCTATGCACCTGTCGGATTATAGACAAGACCTGCCAGCATTTCATTCATTTCTATGGTTTCCAATTACTTATTTTTGATAATAACTGGCATTACAACTGAATGGCAGAGTACAATCTATTTTAATAATAATTTGTAAAAGTCTATTTGCTGTCGGTTTAAATACAATACACTGTATAATTTATAAATATGTATACACAATTTTTATATGAAAAAGAGTAATTTGTAATTGAATCATTATGTTAGGTACAAAATCAATAGAAGACTGCCGCATCTCTAGAAACCTGATCTCTTCAAAGGATCTAGCCAAAGTAAAAATTCAGAACATAACATGTGAGGTTGACACTAGCAAGAACAACTATACATGCAACATTCAAACGAGTATTGCCCATGTTAGATCAAATAGGTGTATATGTAAAAATGTGACATTGAAAACAATATATAAATACTTGAAACCAAATGTAGATGATTAAAAGAAGCATTAACTGGAAAGTTATCTAAACCAACTTACAAAATGGAGAGAGAATAATGATAAACCCAATTGGATAGAGGAAAAATGTTGTCTTGTCCAAGAAATGCAACACTATGACACAAGAAAAAATGTCAGGAGAGCCATATCATAGAAAAATTAAAAAGAATGTTAGTTTAGTAAAACTTGATTTTTTGGTCCAAAGAAACTTACCATCATATCTGAGGAAGTTCAAGTAATGGTAGTAAGATAGAGCTACCACAAAGAGCAGATTTGATAGTAAAACAAGAACAAAACCATGCGCAAGAAGCAATGGTCAAAGAAAATATTGAATAACTACAGGACAAAACATAGTTATACTCAAGAAAAATGTTTCTATCTAATAATAGCAAACAAACTAAACCTTGTCCTCCAAGGAACGGATGCAAGACAAATATAGTTCATCACAGCAGGATTAAATGTAGAGTTATACAATCAAGAACATGATTTTTAAATATTTATATGGCAGAGGGAATGCTCCACGTCATAGCTGCATAGGTCTTCAGCCAGGAATTCTTCATAGTCCACCAGCATTCCACTGATCAAATGGGACTAGAGGGCCACTATCACTGGCTTCTACAACTTATTATTATGGTGGGTCTGTTGTCTATTGTTTTGGAACTTCAGCTTAGCTGTAGTTTTGTGGTGGCCATGGTGAGGTCTGTGTCAATTCTGTTTCAGGAAATATGGCTCTTACACTTTCCTTATATGCTCTGGATCCCTGGCTGTATTCCAAAGGGCTATGAAATGCAGCATGATTGGGATTTGGGCCATGGTGCTATGTTCTGTATGGATGACAAGGCCACTCACAGGGCTAAAGCTCTGGCTAATTTGCAGTTCAGTTGGTATTTGGCCATTATGATTTAGTCACAATCTGTATATCATAATGTTGAGATTCTATGGTGAAAAATGGCATTTGCAAGCCTATTAATGGAGTTGTAGGAAGGTATTTGAGATGGGTGAAGGGCAGGGGTGACATTCACATAGCTCTATTGATTTGGTGATTGGCCATGATGAAGAGGATTTGGCTATGGAAAGATAATGTGTGCTGGTTTACAATCATTCATCAGTTGTTTAGAGTTATACTTGGTGTGTACATGGTTTGTACAGACATTTGAAAGATGTTGCAGGATTCTTTGTTTCGAACATTGGAAAATGTTTCTCTATATGCTGTTGTAACGAAGGGATTTTTGTATTTATGGATTATATTTTTTATTAGCTCAGCAAAATGAGAAATGTTGTAGTCTACAAAATTTGAAAACAATAACACAGGCTTGAGTCAATTTACTTCGATTTAATTGATGGATATATCATGTTGTTTGGTAGTCCAAACCACAGCAACAAAAATATTTTGGGGAATAAATCCACAAACCAAAAGTATAAGATTTATCAAAAAAATTGGGAAAAATTTGGATTAAAAAAAAACATGCAAAAAATTGTAGAACAAAAGATAAAAACTATCTTTTTTGAAATTGAAAGGAATTTCCATAGCATATAGATATAGAAAGCAGATAAAATAAAGAGTTTTAACTAATGAAATGTAGAAAATAGATTTTTGTAGTTTACATTCATATCGCTGATTACATTCATTGCATTGCACATCTTTCAAACTGAAACATTACTTCACATTGCATAACTAATAACTAGATGCTGATAGATGACAAAATTTCAATTACAATATAGTATTTTTACAAAGTCAACCTAAGCAGTTATGCAATTACTTCACATTGCATAACTAATAACTAGGAGCAGAACTGCTAATTGGATTAGCTTGTCATGGCATTCCATGAGACCATATTTCTTTGAGGCATTTTTTCAAACAGTTCACTGCCTTGTCTATTCTACGACATTTTTCATACATGTCTACCAAAGCATTTTATCAAACAGTTTATTGCCTTGTCTATGCTACGACATTTTTCATACATGTCTACCAAAACATTTTATCAAACAATTTACTACCTTGCTGCTATGGCTAAAAGCCTAAAACAGGTGTTTTCAAACAAGCTATGGATGCTTGGAAAAAATCTATCAAAGCACAATAGTAAGCAATAGCATAGAAAAGGCAGTGAACCGTTTGAAAAAATGCCTTGAAGAAATATGGTCTCATGGTGATGGAATGCCATGATGATTGCTATGGCAATGGATTGGCATGGAATTACATCACCTATGAATGTGGTATTAAAATAATTTTTAGGAAAAAAAATTATTGTTTATTTGGATGATATTCTAATTTTCAGTAAGACATTGGAGAAGCACCTGATGCATATCTAGAAAGTTTTTGAGAAGCTAAGGGAGGAGAAGCTATTGATTAATTTGAAGAAATGTAGTTTTGTGAAAAGGGAGTTGGTGTATCTGGGATTTGTTGTCTCAACAAAGGGTCTTAAAATGGATCTAAAGAAGGTGAGAGCTATCATTGAATAGCCTACCCTGAGGAGTGTTATAGAGGTAAGATCATTTCATGGACTAGCAAGGTTTTATAGAAAGTTTATTAAGAGTTCCAGTAGTATTTGTGCACCTCTAACTAAAACAATGAGAGGGGATAGAAAATATTTTAAGTGGACTACAGTAGCATCCAAAATTTTTGATATGTTGAAGAAGAAAGTTATAGAGCAACTTGTTTTGGCACTTCTAGATTTCAATAAGGTCTTTTAGGTATATTGTGATGCTAGTGGCACTGCCATAGGAGTTGTTTTGGGTCAAGAAGGTAAGCCTGTTGCTTATTTTAGTGAGAATTTAAATGATGCTAATAATAAATATTTTTTCTATGATCAAGAGTTTTATGCTATAGTTTAGGCTTTGAAGAAATGGAGACACTATTTTTTGTCAAAATAATTTGTTTTATATACTAATTACTAGGCTTTGCAGTATCTCAATAGTCAAGGAAAGTTGAATCAAAGGAACTAAAAATGGGTTGAGTTTTTGTAGAGTTATACTTTTGTTTTGAAACATAGGAGTGGAAAGTCAAATAGAGTTGCAAATTCCTTAAGTAGAAGGAATAAATTGTTGATAGAGATGATTATAGAGGTTTTTAGGTTCAATGAACTCAAGATTTTGTATCCAAAAGATCCCAACTTTGCAAAAGCTTGGAAGCAATGCTTGGAACCTGTTACATTGGATAGGATTAGATGGTTGGATTTCTTAATCCAAGATGGGATTTTTTTAGAGGAAGCCAATTGTGCATTCCAAGGATTTCTATGAGAGAGAATCTAATCAAGGAGAAGCATAGTGGCTCGGATTGGCTGGACATTTTGGTTGAGATAAGACCATTGCTCTTGTCAGTGAGAATTATTATTGGCCATAGTTACAACAAGATGTGGAAAATTTTGTACAAATTTGTAGAGTATCGGTGAAAGGAACAAGTCAGAATACTGGATTGTATCAACCATTACTGGTACCTGAGAGGCCATGGGATGACATTAGCATGGATTTTGTTTCTGGCTTGCCAAGGACACAAAGAGAGCACGATTCGATATTTGTGGTGGTGGATAGATTTTCAAAGATGACACATTTAATTCCATGTCATAAGACCAGTGATGCTACTCATGTTGTAGAGTTATTCTTTAGAGAGGTGGTGAGGCTACATGGTCTACCAAAGAGTATAGATCATACAGAGATACCAAATTTGTTGATTATTTTTGGAGGACATTATGGAAGAAGCTGAAGGACTTGAATTTTATTTCTACACACCATCCATAGACTGATGGACAAACAAAGGTGGTGAATAGGAGTTTGGAAAACCAGCTAAGATGCTTAGTTGGAGATAATCCCAAGGGATTGGATTTTATTATACCATAGGCAAAATTTTCTTACAACAATTATGTCAATAGGAGCACTGGTAAATCACCATTCCAGATTGTATATGGGAGTAGTCCAAGTCTGAAATGAGAAAGATGGATAAGGGGGAGAAGATTAGTGTTGAGGTTGAAGATTTGTTGAGCACCTAAAGAATTTGCACGAAGAGGTGAAGAACCATATCAATAAGATGAACTTGCAATACAAGGCTCAGGAAAATCAGAAAAGGAGGTATAAGAAGTTCTAGGTAGGAGATGAAGTCATGGTTCATTTTTGAAAGGAAAGGTTTTCAGTTGGTACATACAACAAGTTAAAGATGAAGAAGTTTGTACCATGTAGGATCCTGAAGAAGCATGATTTAGGAAATGCTTATGAGGTAGAGTTTCCTAGTGGAATAAATATTTCTCATGTGTTCAACATTGCTGATTTGATAGAGTATCATGAAGGTGATATAGAGGAGGGTTCAATAAATGAACAATTGAAAATTCCAGCACCTACTTCAGAGAAGGAAGAGATAGAGGAAAAATTGTATGGTTGTGTGGGTAGAAGCACGAGAAACAAGCAATATGCGGAGTACTTGGTGAAATGGAGAGGAAGGCTTGTTGAAGTTTCACCATGGTTGTCTGAGGTTGAGGTTAACCATCTTGGTTTCCCTCTAACTCCTGAGAAGTGACAAGGTCACTTTTCAAATTACCCTGGGTGTCTGATGCAGGAGCATCCAATGATGTAGGGAAATCTTGCATCAATCAAAAAAAAAATTCTTTATTTTCTTTAGTTGTTTTGAGTCCCATGATGGCACTTAAGGGGTGTAAGATAGTTAGGCATCAAAAATAGCAAAAAATGGGAACTTACTATTTTTAGTAAGTTGGCCTAAACAGGCTTGTATGGACCTAAAAATTTACCCCAAGGAGCATAACTAAAAAGAATTTCTGGTCACAAAAGAATCACCTCAATACCCTACACAGTTTGGGAGAAATTAAAGTTTTTTCGTCTCAAGAAATTTCTCCAATGCAGCTTCAAATTCAGATATAAAACTTTAGAGGCCTTGAAACAACTCAAAAAGTGGCCAAACTGACCTACAATTGGCTCATGCATTGTAGAGCTCATCGATAGATTTCCAATGATATGCAATAATAGAAAATCGGATACCCAGATCAAAAGTTATGGCCCCGCGAAGTTGGTCCTCTAAAAAGTGAATTTCATTAAAAATTTCTTCCTAGGCCAGAAATCAAATGGTGGGACTTCTGGCACCAAAACAAAAGGGGAAATTTGAACTTTCTAGAACATTATATGGTGGTTATTGGGGAAAATAAAAAAGGGTTAATTGGGGGTTGTAGAAGGTGACCTCGATAGTGCAGATTGTGGCTCCGAATAGTAGATTTTCTTTTTAGAGTTGATTTTTTTGACAAAAGGGGAAATTTGAACTTTCTAGAACATTCTATGGTGGTTATTGGGAAAAATAAAAAGGGTTAAGTGGGGGTTGTAGAAGGTGACCTCGATAGTGCAGATTGTGGCTCCGAATAGTAGATTTTCTTTTTAGAGTTGATTTTTTTGTAATGAATCAAGTCCATGAGGCTATAGCATGTAAGCTTTGAATCTGTAATTTCTTTTTCTGAAAATAATTGAAAGTGAGTCATTTTTATGTCTCGCATCTTCTGTGTTGGTATTTGTTGTTGTGATTTCTGTGGGTTTTGGGCAATGTGGCCCTCATCAAATTTTTGGGAAATTAGATTAAATTCCTATTTAAATACCTATTATTTTGACCATTTGAAAATTAATTGGAAATTATTTACAAATTTTGAGATTAAGCAATTATCAAGCAAGTCAAGAGCATTCAAGAGAATATTTATTATAGTAATTCAAGATCCCAGCATCGTGTCAAAGTGTATGTGATTATGTTCATGTTTATGATATCATATTTTTTTTTGAGATCTAACCCTTGTAGTTCTTTAAGAATATCAATCCATCAACAATCAAGCCCTAAGGAGATTTGTATAACTTTAGCCCTTAAAGGAAGCCATTTTTGAGTAGTGAGATGCAGTCCATTGTTGATTCATAATGTGTTTAATAATTTATCCTTATCCCTCAAAATGATAGGTTTCCTATCATTGACATTGTCATTGTGGAAGTGGAAACACTAACACAAGGTTTGACTAAGGCAAGACCATAGATGACACAACCCTTCACCTCTCTTTGAATGTGTAGGTTTCAAATCTGAAGAAGTTTGGGAGAATATTGAAGGTCAATTATTCATTTTTCATTCAAACCCTACACCTTGACAACAAATGGAAACTCAGTTATCTTTGCACTTGACAAAGATCCAATAGTGTGACAAGTGTGAAAAGAAGGATCTAATCTAGCTCCAAAGGACTGTAAAAATAGATCTGAAATTGTTCAACTAGGACATAGTGACCCTAGGTGACTTAGTCCTCCATTTTTAGCCCCAAATTTATATCATAGGTGCATGGTGTCCTTCTTAGTCTAGTTCTGAAGTTTAAATTTCACTGTGACACTCTAGATATGTTTTATTTGCATCAAAGTAGTTAATTTCATCACTAGCCTAGCTATTTCATTCCCAATTCCATTCCAAGTTTGGTCAAGGGAAGGTTGACTTTCCTTCCAAGTTGCAAGTCAATCTTATATCCTGTACAAATCCATTAAACCCCCACTACCCCAAATCTTAAATGAAATGTTGTAGAAAAGCCACCATTAAAATCCTACGTGAAGTCTTAGGGTTTTACTTTTTCTACATTTCAACAAAGAAAGGGATAAAACAATTGGAACTCAAATATGCAAAAGAAAAACTTCAAATTAGAAAGATATTGGGGGTAAAATTGATAGGGTTGATCTAAGAAGGATTACCCAATCCACCTCTAAGTTATTGAACAATGGTTTGAGGGAAAAGGATTCGAGTAGGGGTTGAAAATCCTATAAGGAGAACATAGAATAGGAGGATCTTAGTGAGTTTAAAAACCCATCAAAACTTATTTTCTGAGGTCTAGGGGAGGAGTACCCTCCTTGAGAAACAATGAAGTAAGGAATGTTATGGGCATTAATTCCCCTAACAAAAGGTGCATGATTAAATGACACTTAAACACCAATTTGACACACTATTTTCTATTACAAGACATAAAATTGAATAAAACTAAATATTTTTCATTCCTCAAACATTAAAAAAGTTGGATTGGTCACCTTAGAAAAGGAAATGGTGCTTCTAGAGGCCTCGAATTAATGTTGAAACATGAGAAATTTTCGATGGATCCACTTAGTACAAATACTAATTTGTAGTCTTCAATGGTATGCAATTATTATCCCAATTTAATTTTTTCATTTCCAACATCCATGAACCATTCAAATCAAGCAATAATATAATTTTTTGAAATGAAATATAGAATCAATTAAGAAAAATATATTTTATTTATTTTTTAACTAAAATGGTTGAATCAATATTGTTAGATAGGTAACAAAATATTCACATGCAACAAAAAAAGAACAATTTTTTACAAATTTCATAGAAACGTTGGATTTATTTCTTGCTACTCTAGTTTGGTTACACTCCCCCACTCTTCCCATCTCTCACATAAGAACAATTTCAATTTTTAATCACTTCCCAATTGTCTTGAGCCTAATGGAGGATCAAACTCCACCTAAGTTCTAATTTAGGTTTGAGAAAATGTGGTTCTAACGTGGAGATCTAATGGGAATCTTGGAGAATTAGTGGAAATATTCAATAAACCTTGAAGGATCATGTATGTTCATCTTTTACAAAAGACTTCAACATACCAAGAAAAGACTTAAATTTTGGGATATGAAATCCTTCAAAAATATATTTGAGGAGAAGGAAAGGATAGAACCAAAATTGAAAGATCTAAATAAAAAATTAATAATGGATAGAATGTTTCAAAAGGATTATGAAAAATAAAAATCACTTCTTTTTTAGCACAATTAAATATGGGTGTGAGAAGAATGTTATTATTGTTCCAAATATAGAGAAACATGGCTTGAGGAGGGGGATTTTTTATGAAATAACTTGCATGATAGAATAATAAGATAAGAAATATGTTGCAAATACTAGATAATATTATGCCACTTGAAGGGGGAAACCTCAAATATTATTCAATAATAACTCAATAGTACTAAACATGATGATAATATCCTACCTATGGGTATGTGCAGGATCATCATGGAAAAAACATGCCCTTAAGTGGCAAAAAAATAAAAAAAATCAGAGTTAGGCAACTTGATGTAAAAATTTGAATAAGTTATCTATATTATTTCAAAAATATGTAATAATATAATTTGTAGCAAAATGAATATAGTTTCTAAACTACTAGGTTTGTTTTAAAAATATATATATCTATTTGGTGAAAATTTGAAATTTCAATGCAGTAGTACTTAAATTTTAGGGAAAAAATAAAAAGTAGGTGTTTGTCTGACCACCCTAACCATAAGAAAATGATAATATTTTTTTATAAGATTTTAGATATAAGTAGAGGACTCATGTTTCGATGTGATGCATATTTGTTTGTAATTTTTTTCCAAGTAAATAATTAATTATGAATTTTTATTACAACTTTTAAAAAATATAAAAATCGTATGTCTGACCACCTTAACTTGGTCAAAACTTCATGAAATTATTTTTTTCTTTTTTAATCCTATAGTATGCGAAGCATAGAATGTGACGCATGTTTTGGATTCAAAAAATGTGATATCGTTTGAAAGATATAGATGTTTTTCAATCAACCTATCAATTAGGACTTTAGTCGTAATTCAAATAAAAAATAAATAATAATTACTTATTAAATTCAAAGTAAAGCATAATTTATATTGGTGGAAATTTGAAAATCTCCTTTAAAAACCCTTTTTGTTTCAACAATTTTGGGGAAAAAATAAGTCATCAGCCACATACCCATCATATTGCCACTTTTTGGCCCATCATGATCCTGCACATACCCCTATACATCCTATATATGCCATACTTATGCCTAGGATATTACCCAAGCCAACCTAAATAACCATATATAAGCCTTACAGTGACCTAAATAACTAAATAACAATATAATAATGATAATATGACTTAATTAAGAGTTAAGCTAGCCACAAGAAAACTCTCATTAAACTATGCACACTATAGGTATAGGAGCATAATAGATTTGGACACCAAACTTTTCCACAACTCCACAAAAATTAAAAGAGGAAAAAATAGAATCTCCCTAATATATAACAAGGATGGTGAAATCCTAATAGAAAAACAAAATATAAAAAATGAAGGAATTTTATTTTTCATTGACCTTCTTTCCTAGAGAGAATGGCATGGATCCATTTAATATCTTCTTTGAGGACATTCCTTGTATCACCCAAGATGCTAAGAATAAAAAATTGTTTTCTTTGGTATTGGTAGAAGAGGTGAAAACATTATTATTTGAAATGCACCTTGATAAAGCCCCCAAGCCTCATGGATTTTGATGTCTTTCCTCCAGGCATGTTCAAACATTATGGAAATGGATATGTGTGGGGTGGTGGAATAATTACATAAGTTTCAAAAATATTAAAAGATATAAAAACAAAAATATTACATTAATCCCTATGAAAGGTGACTGTTCATGATTTTCAAACTATAGAACAATTTCCTTGTGTCAGAAAATATACAAGGTGATAATTGAAGTAATAGAAAATAAGTTGAAAATTATACTCCCAACTATCATATCACATTAATAGAGTGGCTTAATACTAGAAAGAAACATTCTAGGAAGTATCATCATCACATATGAGGTAATTAACACTATAAGAACTAAGAATCTAAAAACTATGATCCAAAAACTCAACATGAATAAAGTTTGTGATAGAGTGAGGTGGAGATTCCTTATAATATACTTGAAAGGTTGGATTCAACAAAAAGTGGCTAAAATGATTATATGCTTTTATATCAACCAAAACATCTACTTTGTATTTATCAACGGCTCCTCATGTGGTTTTTTGATGGAGCTAATGGAATTAGGTAGCAGTTTCCTATCCCCATTCTTCTTTGTGATCATGGTGGATGTAATGAGTAGAAGGATTACTCATAAGGATGTTGTGAGTCAACAGAAAGGAGTTTATATCATCAATAGTTGTCCGCTCTAACTCATCAAGCTTTTGTTGATGATACTTTCTTATATGGAGTACCTATGGTTGGGTACATTGAGTTAATTAAAGTACTTTGGATGAATACATAGAATGTTCAGGTCAAGCCATTAATTATGATAAATAAATGTTTTATTTCTTTAATACCTACATCATCAAAAATTTTCACACTATGTTTTTCTCCCCTTTAAGTGATTGGACCTAATTGTGTTCTTAATTTCCTAAATTATGCATTCCATAGCCCATATTAACACTTATCAAGGAATTAAATATGTAAGACCCAAATATACATTTAATATTTTTCTCCTAACACTTTGGATCTTGGAGATTGAGGGATCTAGACTAGGGCATCCTTATGCCCTAGTCCCCCTTAATGTGGCCTTAAAATTCAAAGATTTGGCAATAGTAATTTAATATTTGAAATTCAAATTCTGATTGTCAGCTATTGGGATTTATTTTTTGGGAAATTAGAGCTATTTCATATAAATACCTAGTCATTTCATCATTTGAGATATATCTAGCAAGAATTGGAAATCAAGAGCATCATCAAGCAATTCTTATCAAGGGGTGGCTTTAGAATAGTGGTTTACAATTTATAAGAGGAAGGAAATTTCGCATTTTTTATTTTCACCATATTCAATGGGTTCGACCGAACCAAATGGTTCGACCAAACCTCACAAGGGGTTCGACTGAACATATATGTTCGGTCGAACCCATGGTTCGACTGGACCAAGAAAACCTAAATAAAAAAATAATATTTAAATAGGTTCGGTCAAACATGGGTTTGACCAAACCCCTTAAATATGATAAAAATCAAAAATTCTTTCATTTTCAACTCACTTTTACTTTCTAATTTTACCAGTCACTTTCCCTGGTGCGTGCGGTGAACTGAGAGTGTGACGGCGACCAAACAGATGTTTTTCTTTCTGGTGAAAGCAAATTTAAGTTCATCTCTCCAAAGTTCATCATTCTGGTTTGCATATCGAGCACTAGGTATTTAAAATTAGATTTTTTTAGAGTTCAAAATGCATCTATTTGTTTAATTTTGGAACCCTAAATGCAATTTTTTTCAAATTTGTTGAATTCAAATTGCATTTGTTTGAAAGTTTTTAAAGCATTTTCAACATTCAGTATTTTGCTTCCCCATTTTGCATACATTTTTGTCTTGTGTAAATGAAATATGCCTTCCCATTTCAACAATCAAAGCTATGGATAAATAGATCTAATTTTAGTTACAAGAAAAATGTATAAATTATAAATTTATAACATAATTATGTACATGGGAAAATCCTCTTGGAAGAAAAATCTCACAACCAAAAACATGAACCAATTATATTACTTGATAATAATATCATTTACAATAAAATATTCATGTGCATACCCTTATAGTAGTATCATTTAAACATGTGAATGTGGAGTAATTTCTAGTAGCATGATGATACCTACAAAATCATTATGCTTTCTCCATCTCAAGCACCCATAAATAGAAAAAATTTAAACCATAAAGAAAGTGTGGTTTAACCAAAGCCATGAGCCAAAATAATGACCTAAAAATGGCACCAAATTTGGCACAAATTTCAACATCATATTCCTTGACTTGGTTTATAGGATGTATTTAGCAAATGCTTTACATCTTGTCAAAAAAATTCAAATCCTCCTCCTCATAATCGACACTCCATTTTTGACGTATTCAAACCCATTATTTAAGATGATCTTGATGATTTTCATAATTCTAATCAATATTCTAGTGTAACCCCTATTTTTTATTCTCTTATGTGTCATATAACATTTTATAAGTAATTCCCATCTTACAATTTCATACAATGCTCTTACAACTTTTTAAATATATAAAAAGGACAACCCTAGTTCAATTAGGATTATTTAATTATTATCACCTCCATCCATTCATTACATGTTATTAGTTTTTAGTTGCACACATTATTAGAAAATATGCATTGTCTAAGCAATTGGGGTATATTGCATGTTTGAGAGTGTTTTCCTTGATCTTTTATCTAGTTAAATTAATATCCTTTAAAATCTTGTTTTATGGAGTTTTCATCTTAGCTCTAATATGACTAGCAAATAAAATGACGATTCAATCATTTTTTCATATAATAGCTAATGACAACCATATATAAAGAGCCACATTAAAGAAGATGAAAAATAATGATCACTTGAGACTATGATTTAGATACATATGTTGGTAAACAAGATATTTTCCTAAATTGATAATTATGTATTGATGCACCTCTCCACCCTAAATATCCTCACTCATTGGCTAGTAATTTATATAATGTATTAGGTGGCTATCCTTAGGGAATTAATACTATTCTTAATATTACCACTCTAATGGATTTTAATAATGTTGTACCCTCTATGCATCCATCTACCCTTCGTCCTCTTATAATGATTCCTCCTATCATAATATAGTTACCACTTCCATGGGATCCACCACCCATGTCCTACCGCCTTTCTCTCCACTAGTATTTTTCTTATCTCATCCTTTTATATATGTTCACACCATTGTTACTACTAGCACTATCTTATACAAATATACATTCTTCATACCATTCCTCCTTATCCTATGAAAATATAACCTTATAGTGGAACTTCTCCTTCCATTACCATGTCATTACCTTTCCTTCCCCTCTTTATACATTCTCCTTTTTATCCTACACTACTCTTACCACTAATATATCCCTATACCTTGGATATACTATTGAAGAAATTTAACTAACTTTCAATATTGCAAAAATTAGACCCATATTTTTAAACGTAAAATGTGTATAATAAAGCACAATCCATGCTTCCTAATTCAACTTCACTAATATCTATCGAATGAACTTAGGTTCATTACAATAAGATAATCATATAGCCATAATTAGTTGTAAAGATAATGGTAAATTTTTCAATAGCCATATTTATCCTTCCACATGCCACCATTAGACATACACATAAGATTCATTAGGAAAAGTGGATGTGTGGATATGTGTCAAAAAATGCTTTGATAAGATGTGTGTAAGGAAAAAATGGAGTTCAAGTGTTTGATTTATGTCTATATAATAGGTCATAAACTCTAGGGGAATTATTACCACTTTGCACAATATTGCACCATATATATATATATATATACCTGTATATATATATATATATATATATATATATATATATATATATATATATATATATTCAAAATAAAGAGACAAAAATACAATAGGAATAATGGGTAAGTGCACGAGATGGTTCCCCAAAAAGGGGCTTAAGTGGCCACTTTTTCTAAAATCAGGAAATGTTGACCTTGGACGTGAAATTGAGGATAGTTACACTCAAAATTTTGAGATGGAACAAAAAAAAGGATCAAAGTTCTTTCAGTCTACTTTCTAAACCTGAGCTATTTTGAAAATGGTTGAGATTAAGGGTTCACCAAAGAGAGGGACACACACAAATTGCTGTTGTTCACGTGAGGAAAACATAACATAACAACTTTCTTGTGTGACGAGCAAGATGAACTTTTGTAGTATTTTTAAAAATGGCTCACAGTCAGAAGTTAGATAACGGTATGTAGTAAGGACTGGATATTTTCTGATAATTTTTTAATGAATATTTGATTTTTATTAATGAATTTTCTAAGTGGGCACTTCTAAAGCGAGAATTTTGGCGTGCCTCCCCTAAATATTTTTGAAACTAATAGATTTTTTTTAAAAAAAAAATTTAAAAATTATAGAATGGAGTCTAGTTTCTAAAAATGTAATTTATTTCAAATTTTGATGAGCGGTTAATTTATAGCAAAAAAAATACCAAACACTACTTTTTGAAGAAAAATGGACATACAAACAAAAGAAATTATGGATGAAAGGTTTAACATTGTTAGAAAGTGAAAAAAATTACATGCGTTGGAAAGCTAATAAAGAACCTAACATTACCCATGTGTTCGATTTTCTTGATATTGAACCCGGATACAATCTTGATGGTGAGCGAACGATTATGTGAAAATTTGTTGAATTTGGAAAAAACGATCTACGGTCTTTGGGAATGCCCTCCAAGCCTTTGGGTTGAGTATTCCAAGGCAAAAACAAAGCAAATTTACAAAGAAAAAAATAACGCGAACGCATTTTAACGCGAACGCGTTATTTGTTAGTTTGGCCACAAAAGTGCGACCATTTCGGTGCACTTACCCTAATATGGATATGCAAATTTTATCATTACATTTTTTTCCATTTTAAGATGCATGTGAAGATTTTAAAATAATTGTGCATCTCAATTTATGTGGTATTCACAAACATGTATGGAAAGTAAATATTTAGACATCAAAAAACATGAAAAAGTGGTTTGTTGTCTTGTGCATAACACATCCTTTTTCTTTTGAGAAAATTATCTATCACTTTGTAAAATCCTTGCTATGTTGAGATTATTTAATTTTTTCCCTCCATATTTGTAGTCCTTTTTATTTCTAGAAATATAATTTATGACATTTTTCCTTAATAAGCAACATCTGAATAAATTTTACATGGTTGTAAATTTTACACATGGTTGTATGCAATCTCATATATATAGTACGTATGGTTGTGATTACAATGTTTATATTGTGTTTAGATTTGGTTTTATATTATCCTTCCAAAAAAATTTTGATGTTTATAATATTTTGATTTACCTTTGGATTTTGTAGACACTAAATCTCACATACACTCATATCCATACCGTGGTCCCCACCCGAACACCTAACATCCACTTATTAACAAAATTCATGATACCTTAATTCCTACACTTTATCAAAATCAAATTAATTTTTCTTTTCAGACCTAAAACGATCAAGGCCTAAACTAATTAAAATATTTATTGTAAAAATTTCCATAGTAAAGTACAAAACAGAGAAGGGCATGTCAACCCACAAATCATGAAGGTGTAGGGACAAAACCAAGAGACCCATCAAATAGGATTGTAGCAATCATATATAGACAAAATTGATTAAGAAAACCTACATAAATGAAAAAAAAACCTAAAAAGAAGACATATATTACATATTTTTTGAGTGCCCATATATTACATGTATATATAGCAAAAACTAGCAAAGGGTGAAGGACATGAGTGAGGAGAAACAACATTTCCTTATGTGCCTCCATTGTTTCTCCATACAATAGAGCACCCAATTCTATTTTATGTCCATTGATTGTATTTTCCACTAAAGATTCATCCCATTCTTGCAAGGTTCATTTCAAATAAATTCAAACACAAAGGAAACTAGAGTTTTCCTTTAAAACTTTGTGTCTAAGAAAACACCCAACAAAATATTTTTCATTATGTAAGTCATCATCCTGAATGGCATTGTTTAGGGAATGGTCCAAAAAGATCTTATAAAACATAATCCACTACAAACTAAGCAACTAAACCATAATTTTGAAGAAGACCCATAGCATTAAAAATAAATAAAGACACTACCTAAGAGAGAGACATTAACTAGAGAGTTTCATATAGAATTTGGTCACCTACGGTCATCCAAATTACTAACTCCACACACCAGCAATCAATCTTGAAAATTTTCTTCAGCATTTTGAAAAAAAAGTCCCAAACTCTAAATGTACTCCCTTTTTGGGATGGGATGAATGCTCTCCTATTGATCAAATCAGCCTCCATTGTTACGCGAGTAGAATAAATTAACCAAATATTTAAATGAATCATTCTCTCACAAATATTGAAATAAATTAAAATAAATCCAAGTATTTAATCTATTATTCCTAGATAATTCAATGAAAATTATGATAAATTAGTTTATATATCAATCAAATTATTTTTAACATATTTAATCAAATTAGATAAAAATTGAAAATAATTCAATCAATTCATTTCAATCAAAATAATTAAGAAATTTCATTAAATAAATAAATTAGTTAATTAGGTAATAACAGTAGCCACATTTTAATTGGGTTAAACTCATGATACATGATCAAATCCTAGCAATTGATCCATCATATAAAAAATCTATAAATTGAGATCAAATCCATCATTTTATCGTATCAATTTTGAGCAAGTATATTTTATCTAGTTGGGAAATAAATGTTTTATCATTTGCAAGATATATCCATTTGTCAATATGTATTTCATTATAATTTTAGTTCATTTTTTGTGTAATTCATCTTTTCACTCTATTAGAGGTGATTTTTTAATTCAATTTGAAGTCTACACTTATTTTCCTCAATGTCTCATTTATTTAAATTCAATGCTTACAAATTGACATGCTTGGTGGGATGCAAACCCACAAATGCTCAGTTACATTTTATATTTTATACTATTAAAGTATTTGATTTATGCTTTATTTGTTATTTAATCTATGTTGATCACATTTTTCTATATCTATCCTCTTCACCTATCCTTCTCTATGGATATGTTCCACTCATATCTACCACCCTAAGGTGATCCATGTCTCAATCCTTGTCAAGGTCACTCCTCTCTACCTATATCCTTTCTCAATGAGCTAGATCTATCATTGCTACTCCCCAAAACACCTACATTTAAATATTAAAAAAATGTTTAATAAATCATACAACATTGATTAAAACTAACTAAACAATGAAAGAATTTAATATTATTTAACACCTTATGAATTATATTGAATGTCCCCAGCTTGAAATTTATAGCCATCGATGTCAATCACTTATTCATACTATAGCTTTGTTCTCCAAAACACCTACATTTATATAAAAGTGATTTTTTAAGAAAAATATTATTTAACCTACTTTTAACTCGACAATAATGGATGTATTTCTATCATAAACTCTTTGTACTCATAACAAAATTATGGCCTAGGTAGAGTATAAAAAATGTTGTTTCCAACCTCATATGTAAATCTAGAGTTAGAGTGTCAAAATTGTTGAATTTCATCCTATGTGCTATTAATTAGCTTCTTATCGACTCATGGAAGCCTACTGCTAAAAGCCCAAGTATGATTTTCAATAGGACTTTCTAATCATGATCTTATTGATAATACTTTTGATAATGTTTTACGATTTAGGCTTAATTCAAGACAAGTTTACCTTAATAATTGAGCCTTTTTAATTATTTAATTTGTTACTAATGATGTTATTAGTCTATGAGCAACTCTTTTATCTTTTTCCTTACTATTATTTACAATAGAATTTAGTGCATTAAAAAAAACTTTAACAACAATATTATTTTGATCAAACTTTTTGTTTACATGAATCTTTGAAATTTATTTAGTAAAGGTCTCATTTTGTACATCTTTAGTAATTGTATACAAATTTGGAATTTTTTGGTTAATGTCTTATTGGAAAACCATTCATTGAAATTTTTGAAGCCCACAACCGAATGGTTTGTGATGTCCTCTTGCCCTCAAAAATTTCTATTATGCTCATCAATTTCAAACCATTTTGGTGTTCTTGAATGTTTTTAAATTTTAACAAACTCATTACAAAAAGATGGATTTTGAATTTCTTTTTCTTCTTCACATTTAGGTTCTCTCTTCTTATGTAATTTGGAGACACATGGAGTTTCATTGGTTCATGTGAGATATTTATAACAGAGTATGCAATGAAGTCCAAACTTCCCATTAGAATTTGATTGAGTAATATGAGATATTTATTTTTCTTTCAATCTATAATTTTTGATGTTCTTGGCTATATAATTGAAGTTCATTTATGTTAACAACTAGTAAGATTAAATATTTTTATCCTAATCATTTTCAAATGATTTTATACTTTAATCTTTGTATTCTTATTCTTTATTTCATCGTTTCATTTAAAATTTAAACCATTTAGGATGCTATGTTATATATTATAGTTGTCTTCCAATTCTTTTTAAATTGTAAATGGTATGAAAATATTATTGATGAGTAGATCAATTATTACAACTATTTTAGATTTGCATTCCCTTTATCTAGATATATTATTTACCAAAGTCTCATTTCTCTTTTAGGTTAATGCGTATATATATATATATATATATATATATATATATATATATATATATATATAACATGAAAAATCTGAATCATGTTCCACACATTGCGAGATTCTTTGTTTGCAAATACTATTAATGGGGGTAAAAAATTGAGAGATTCATTAACCACCAGGGGTGCAAACCGAGATCTATAGTGAACCATGCATGTTAACGTTGCATAGTCTGAAAAACTAAAAGATGAACTTGAGAGGACTAGTGCATATTCCCCAGACAGTGGCTGCTATTCTTTCATGCGGAAAAGTACGTACAAGTGAAGCGTTCCCCTTAAAAAATACAAGATAGTGTCACCAAAGAAATGATAAAGCCACTTGTTTCCATTTTATCAAAATGTGCGTGGAGTTAGGGATACGGTCACTAGATACGATCATGCTATGGCCTCATTTGATCTACCCGCGATTTCTCACGCTTACATGGTCTATACCCAAACAATGACCAGATTCCATTGTATTTTGTTCAACAGTTGTATGCTGAGGTCCATTTGGGCCTCAAAGTTAACTACCTAGACATTCCACCATATGCTGGTTAGGGGCGTGGTAGGATTGATGATAGGCCCACCTATCATCAAGCAGATAGAACACCCCCAGTGTTTAGGGTATTGGTTGGTGACAGGTCTCCTGCTCTCACCCCAGCTCTAGCCCCCATAGCAGATGAGGTTGTCATTACTTCCCAAAAGGAAGCAATTGACACTGTAGGTGACATTGCGGCTGCCACCACTAGGATATATGATGATCATGTAGGTCAGTATTTGATATCTAGACATTCCCGATCCACACCATTTTCAGCACAGTGGACCACCATGGATCCTTTTACAGTGGCCGACATCCCTACTCCTACATAGCTTGATGCACTTACAGGAGATATGTCACGCATGACTCTACATTGTTTGGCTGAGGACCTATTGGAGGCATATACCCACATTGCATCAGACAATGGGATCGGTATAGAGCATGTTAGAGATCATTTGAGACATAGAGGTCGTTCAGTTCTAGGATCCCATCACTCTCAGCCGAGCACTAGTGTGAATTAGGATCAACCTATAGTTTATATGGTAGCTGCACAGACTATGGGTTTTACTGATATGTTGATTGGTTCTGGTTCATCATCACCGATGCCATCTCACCCTCATAGTCCTCTACATTCATCATTTATGGCACGACATGGGATAGATCGGATGGATGCAGATGTTGATTCGTCGCTTGATCGTTTGGTGGATATGGTGGAGGCGACTGTTTCAGAGGACTTAGGTCATTCGATATCAGATGATGTGCATGTATGTGTGCATGTGCATGTTTCAATTCTTTTTTCATTATTTTTTAAATTTCTTTTTAACTAGATATTCATGTAAGTTGATATATGTGTATATATATTGTTATAGGTGGACATACCTCATATCACTCCTAGCCTTGGCCCAGATCGTGTGCATGATCGATGTGACTCTGTGGATGAATTTGCTATCAGTGGACATGTGAGTTTTACATTTTTATATAATCACACGTGTATATGTACATGCAATATATTTATGTACATGCATAGATCTAGATTGATATTTAAAAATAACTTTCATAAAATTTATTTAATATAAATTATATGTATTTAACACATCTTGTACACAATTTTATTTGCAGGGCTCAACACATCCATCAGAGCAAGACCATTCTCATTTAGATGGCCATTCGTCTAGGAGTAGACATTCACATTAGGCCATGCATTCTAGATTTTTGATCTTTACCACATGTATTTGATTATATGATGATCTTTAATAGTATTTGATATTTGATGATCTCTAACTTACACTTTGCTTTTATGATATGTACATATCTTTTCTTATATGATATATACATACATTTGCCTCTTTGCTTATAATATGTGTTATGTTTATATGTATTGAATCCCTTTACATATATGTACATGTGTTTGCTTATGGTTTAAACATGTTTACATGTAATATATGTATGCATTTGCTTTAAATATTCAATATACATACATGTTTTCTTATTTTATGATCTCTTACAACTTACATTTCCTTATATTCAATATACATTTGATCTCTAGTAGAATTTTAGGGAAATCAATGCCATTTTATAATTAAGATCATTCATCTTGATCACAATAAATATTTTTAAATAAATGACTTAAGCAACATGAACCATTGAGTTGAGAACAAGATATAATCTTTTTGACAAGTAACTTGAAATTCAATTCAAATATAATTTTAAGAAAATTTAATTCAAATTATATCGAGCTATTATACATTTTTTACAAGTAACTTGAAATTCAATTCAAATATAATTAAGAAAATTTAATTCAAATTATACCTCTATTATACATTTTCGACAACTAACTTGAAATTCAATTCAAACATAATTAAGAAAATTCAATTCAAATTATACCTCTAATATTTATACATTTTTGACACTTTAACAAAATTCTAAAATTACTAGATATGTTGTGCATACCTATGAATTAAATAACAACAAACTCCACAATGAAATAACTTGTTTTTTTACTACTTGATTCATTTAAACTAGGATCTAGTTATTCTATGTACACTTGAATAATTTTG